>CM069860.1:136195446-136530446 GCA_036172795.1 Pelodytes ibericus | reverse complement strand
CGCCGGCTAGACTGCATGACGAGTTAACTCGTCATAAGGTCGCTAACGCTGCGGCTCTTATGACGAGTTAACTCGTCATAAGGTCGGGAAGGGGTTAACTGTGATTTTGTTTCTTCATGTTCAGTCCACCGATGTGGAGGCATCATGGCAACACTGTCAAAGCACAGGACGTGAACGCTGATAACTGCCTATGCAAGTTTTATGATCCAATTCACAGTGATCATATGTGCAGCTATGGGATTACTGAAAGCACACCTAGAAGACTGCTTTGGATCAGAAGCAGCCTCTGAGGCTGAGTGCCAACAAGTAGCGTGTGCACATACGGCCACAATTTGCAGGATGTATATATTGGACGTATATATACATCCTGCACAGCATGGTTAAGAGGTTAAAAATAATTTGCAATGTTTGGTTTTGGTTGTGTGCTGATTTTTCTATGTATTGTCCATACATGTCACACTATTAATTAAACTGGTTTAGGGTTGTGCTTCCCATTCACTTTTTTCAATGTGACCTTGATCTTCCAGAATTTATTTGGGATCTTAGTCCATGAAAGGAATTAAGCCCTTAATAGATATTTGCATTGCTTTCTATGGGAGGATATCATGATGGTTTGTGGCCTCCTTTGTCAAGTTACGTTTTTTAGTCTTATATTCAAGATTCACCTTTTAATCAGACCTCAAATAGATATCTTATTTTAAGGTTAGGACGCAGGTCCCTTGCAGCACTGCAGGAGACATATATCCTCCTCACAGACAGCCAAATAATGTCTGTGCATTGCTCAGATATTCTCTGATGCTGCCAGTGCGTCTACTGTCTCGGAGCATCGGGGGTCACTTCAACTCAGATGACTTGCTGGTAGCGTCAGGCAGCATCAAAGGAATTGTGCACACCAACAGCACACATACATCTGGCTAACTGGTGGCAACTTGGGGGGGGGGGGGGGGGCAGACCGCACCAGGTGACACTGGTGCTGCAGGCACCCCCCGCTGCTTACCTTTTTTATTTTTTTCCCTGGCAGCCGCAAAAAAAATCACAGCGACCGGATGTGACGATACGTCACGTCCGGCGACTGTGTTTCCCTTGCTCCGTGCAGGAGGAAAGAGAAGACTGCACGGAGGAGATGTCCGTCCGGCGACACACAGCAGCCAGCTACTAGGTAAGTGATGAGGAAGGGGGGAGGAGGGTGGTTTAAAACGAGCACTGGCATGGCACACTACTACTGGGCACTGACTGGCACAATATTACTGGGCTCTGAGTGGCCCAATATTACTGGCATCTGACTGGCACAATATTACTGGGCTCTGAGTGGCCCAATATTACTGGGTTCTGACTGGCACAATATTACTGGGCTCTGACTGGCACACTATTACTGGGCACTGACTGGCACACTATTACTGGGCTCTGACTGGCACACTATTACTGGGTTCTGACTGGAACACTATTCCTGGGCTCTGACTGGCACACTATTACTGGAATCTGACTGGCACAATATTACAGGCATCTGACTGGCACAATATTACTGGGCTCTGACTGGCACAATATTCCTGGTATCTGACTGGCACCATATTCCTGGTATCTGACTGACACCATATTCCTGGGCTCTGACTGGCACAATATTACAGGCATCTGACTGGCACAATATTACAGGCATCTGAGTGGCACAATATTACTGGGCACTGACTGGCACAATATTCCTGGTATCTGACTGGCACACTATTACTGGGCTCTGACTGGCACCATATTCCTGGGTTCTGACTGGCACCATATTACTGGTATCTGACTGGCACAATATTCCTGGGCTCTGACTGGCACCATATTACTGGGCTCTGACTGGCACCATATTACTGGCATCTGACTGGCACAATATTACAGGCATCTGACTGCCACAATATTACTAGGCTCTGACTGGCACAATATTACAGGCATCTGACTGGCACAATATTACTGGGCTCTGACTGGCACAATATTACTGGCATCTGACTGGCACAATATTACTGGGCTCTGACTGGCACAATATTGCAGGAATCTGACTGGCACACTATTACAGGCATCTGACTGGCACAATATTACAGGCATCTGACTGGCACAATATTACTGGGCTCTGACTGGCACAATATTCCTGGTATCTGACTGGCACACCATTACTGGGCTCTGAGTGGCACACTATTACTGGTCTCTGACTGGCACACTATTACTGGGCTTTGAGTGGCACAATATTACTGGTATCTGACTGGCACAATATTACTGGTATCTGACTGGCACAATATTACTGGGCTCTGAATGGCACAATATTCCTGGTATCTGACTGGCAAAATATTACTGGGCTCTGAGTGGCACAATATTCCTGGTATCTGACTGGCACAATATTACTGGGCTCTGAGTGGCACAATATTACTGGGCTCTGAGTGGCACAATATTCCTGGTATCTATAATTGTACAATTGTCACCTCGTGGGGCTCCTGTGTGTTGCATAATTAATGGCGGTCCCATGTGTGCATATTTATGGGGCGCTTGTGTGTGGCATATTTATCGAGCCCCATGTGTGGCATAATTAAGGGACTCTTTTGTGTGGCATAATTATGGGGCACCTGTGTGTGTGTGTGGCATAATTATGGGGCACCTGATTGTGTGGCATAATTAATTGGGCAGAGGCATAAATAGTGGGGCCCTTGTGTGGCATCATTTATGGGGCTCTGGTGTGGCATAATTTATGGGGCTCCTGTGTGTGTCATAATTTATGGGGCTCCTGTGTGTGGCATAATTTATGGGGCTCCTGTGTGTGGCATAGTTAATAGGCCATCTAAGGAATCTGTTTGGCATTGTATTGGAGAAAATCCAGGGGGGTGACACCATGAGTTTCCGCACCGGGTGACACCAACCCTAGTGACGCCCCTGAATATCTCCACTAAAAATTTTCAGTGCTGGGTCCTCTATTCGTGGTTTCTTATACTTGCGACTTGGGTGGCGTCCCAGGACCTCGGCACCCCATCATTTTGTGTGCAGATCTGGATCAATACATCTCTCTGCAAAGACCCAATATTTAAAATAGGAAGGTACTAAAAGGAGATCAATGATTAATATGATGGTGGACTAAGATGTCCATCCACTGAAAGATATACTTATTTGTGCTAGGTAGTGAAGAATATGGGACCTATGAAGGTATAAAAACATAAATTATAAATTGTAAAAAAAAAATTCTGTTTAACTTTATTGTATAGTAATAAAAACATAGCAGCAGAGAGCATCTCATCTTAAAAAATGCATAATCATAGACAAACACTGATAATGCAACACACAACTAAATGAGTACACATGACCAATAGGGGAGGGTACTGCTTAATTAGGAAATTGTGTGGCATTATCAGTGTCAGTCTATGATTAAGCCTTTTAAGGTGAAACACATGAGACTGCCCAATAAGCTCATTTATTGCTCTTAAACTGGAAGGTGAATGCCTGATTAGTCTGGACTAGTGTTGAGCGAACCCGAACCGCACTGTTCGGGTTCGTACCGAACATTATGGTTTTTGGACCCCGGACCCGAACACGGACATTCCACTGTATGTTCGTGTTGGAGTTCGGGGTTTGGCAGTTCCGGTGCCACCTGTAAGGTGACCTAGACAGCCGCCTAGGGCGCAACTTAGCAGGGGGCGCCGGAACAATGAAAAAAATAAAAACCTCCCCCTTACTTACCTCCTTGCAGCTGCTCTGTCTCCCGGTGCAGGTCCGTGGCCAATGCAAATTCAATAAAGTTTGTTTAAACCTTTTTTTTTAAACAAACTTTATTGAATGCGCATTGGCTGGACGGGAACGCACATGCTTCCCTCACAGCCACGGACCTACAGAGCAGCAGCGAGGAGGAAGAGGGTGGCTAAATCCTGGCACATTGAGAAGCATAATCCTGGCATATTGAGGGGCATAATCCTGGCATATTGTGTGGGAAAATCCTGGCATATTGAGTGGCATAATAATCCAGGCATATTGGGTGGCTAAGTCCTGGCATATTGAGGGGCATAATCCTGGCATATTGTGTGGGAAAATCCTGGCATATTGAGTGGCATAATCCTGGCATATTGAGGGGCAAAATCTTGGCATATTGTGTGGGAAAATCCTGGCATATTGAGTGGCATAATAATCCTGGCATATTGGGTGGCTAAATCCTGGCACATTGAGAGGCATAATCCTGGCATATTGAGGGGCATAATCCTACAGCGATTATTCAAATGACAGTGATTTTTTAGTGGGTGCCATACTACATATTTGTACCCTGCCCTGAGCCCAGTGCCACAGAGAGTGCAGTGCACTTGCAACTTCATGTGTGCCAGGCACATGACTTTAATCCTGTTCTGTTAGCTCAGTGGGCAACATCTAGGCATTTTTAAATACTGCAATTTGTTGGTGTTAAATATTACATTTGCGTCCTGTACTTCATATCTGAGAGTCAAATAGAACCGTCAAATACTGTGCTTACAGCACACTTTGAAAAATTCTAATAGTTTTGGGTGGTAAATAGTACATTTGCGTCTTGCGGTGCACTTCATATCTGAGAGTCAAATAGAACAGTCCAATACTGTGCTTACAGCGCACTTTGAAAAATTCTGGCTACCTCCTCCTCCAGCGCCGCTTCCAGCTACACCGCCACGGTCACCGCCTCCTCAACCTATGGGTCACATAGTATAAACTGAAAGAGAATACCCTGCACTCCAACACTCTCTCACATTGATAATTCTATTGATCCTCCTGGCAGCCATGCTTTAGATTTAGATTTATGTTCTTCCAAAGCTAAAATCAAAGATTCCATCTAGTGCTATTTTATGGCTCAGCTGTATTTGTAATTTGTATGTATTTTATGTTATTTTAAGTTATTTCCCTATCCACATTTGCTTGCAGGGCACTTGTCCTACTCTTACCCACATTTTACTTGCAGCCCTCTAGCTCTTTCCAGGACTTTTTTAGAGACATTTTAGTGGCCAAAAGTTTGTGTCCCCATTGACTTCAATGGGGTTCGGGGTCAAGTTCGAGCACGGACCCGGACATTTTTTTCGGCCGAACCCGAACACCCAGGTGTCCGCTCAACTCTAGTCTGGACACTTTACATTTCCTTTGTAGGAACATATGCTCATGGAGCAGAGGATCTTTTAACGGCTCTATGGCAGCCGATAGGAGATACACTGAGCACGAAAGGGGTAGTAGGCAGTGTATATAAATATCAGGTGGATATAGTGCCCTTGCATGGCATGTGGGGAGGGCTGTATTTATATGGCATATTTGGGTAGTCTATAGTAGTTTATTGTGTATGTGAGGAGTGTATGGTACCCTCTGGAATATACGAGGAGTGGTATTACAACCTATGACATATGTGAAGAAAGCTACTGAAAAAATAAAAATGCAAGTGATGGCAGCTCCGGCTATTCCAAAGACAGTACATTGCAACACACCTGCTCTGTTGTTTGGCTGAAATTTGTAGAACCTGCAATTCTAGAATCAAATAGATATAAATGGGCCATAACTAGTCCCCTTACCGTAGTACCTTGATGGCAACCCTGCATATGCAAAGTTAAATTAAGCGTTGAGATGATGGATCATCATCTAAAAGGACCAATCTGACTTGAATATAAATAATCTATATAGATATATGAAGATAACAGAAGTTTTCATAACAAAATGGTCCCAAGCATCTCAGGAACATGTCAGAGGACTTCTACAACATTCCCTGTGGATTTGCATTATGCCGTGTGTTTCCGTAATACAGGGCACACATATTCATGTACATTATGTCACTAATTTATTTTGCATGCAATATGAGAATGCTAAAAAAAAAAAAATTGTAGAGTAGGGGTTCGTCATCCAGTACAGATAGTATCCCTAGTTTGGATGACCTCCGGGTAGGTTACAATTCTCCAAACAGCAATATCTTTGAGAAGAAAGGTGGAAAGTAGAACACAGAACTTTCAGTTTATTTGAGTATAGGTGTCAGCTTAGTTTCAGAGAAGGCCCTGCATCATCTAAAAGTATGGAGTATGAAGGACGTAAATGAAAAGTATGTTTCATGTAGCTATCTGTGCATTGATTAATTATAACATCTGTCATAGAAACATAGAATGTGTCGGCAGATAAGAACCATTCGGTCCATCTAGTCTGCCCAAGTCATATACTTCAATAACACTTTGGTACATGTTTATGAAGGTAAGATGACACCAATTTAGCAATACATTGTGCCAGAGTCAAACCTAGTAAGCTCCACTGCAAAGCAAACACAACTGGTTTGTCCCTGCACAATGTAGCTCCAAATTTCACAGATGAAATGTCCATCTCACTGCCACTCACCTTTCGGTGACTAGCCATCTATGATCTATCTAACAAGACCTTTATTATATGTTTAGACACCACCTTTCATGTACCATATATAGTTGGTCATCGTACACCACAGTGTCTTACATATGACCATGTAAAAAGTGCTTTCAAATATGGATTTACCTTTCATATACATTTCATTTTCCCATTCTAGGGCGATAACAGTAAATGGCATATTCATAGTAGAATAGTCAACATGAATTCTGCAGATTGTGAAGTGACACTTCCTATTGGCCATTTACACATGTTGATTTCCTTTGACTATCTTGTCAGGTGTGATAAATAGGCTGAAATGTCACAGAGTAAAAATAAGTCTGTCACCTGATAATATATATAATACACTGTCTCCGTTTGCCTGAACTCCTCAACCTTCATAATCAAAGCAAGTATGATGGGAGATGTCCAATATGCCCAGTCCACAGCTTTAACAGTTTATAAAAGGTCCACATTAAGAAGATCTGACCCAATAATCAGCTCCCTGACATATCTATACAAAGCAAGGAGTGCTGAATAAGATACTTTATTTGTATATTTTCATTAAAAGATTTCTATTTAAATAGAAAATAATACTTTGCATTCATTGACCTCATTTTAAGAGAGTTAGAACATATTCTGAACCAAAAGAAGAGAGATGGATTTCTAGCTGACAATCATAAAGCCATGTCTCAAGTTAACCAACAAGTAAATTGAGTGGGTGAGTAGGTCTTGTGTATAGGTGAAGTGCGTGGGGATCATCTATTCCCTTCACACACATCATCACACTTGTAAACATTGTGTCTGTATTTTTATTCAAAATTATGTGAGAGTACAGTGCAAGTTGCTTCATACCAAAGAGATGGGTTAATCCAATGAGATATTTTAAATCAACCAAATATGGCTGGTATAATAGGACACACTCAGCAATTGTGGGGTCTACTCAAGATTGAATCACCTATACCCTTTGAATATCTGTATTCTAAATATGCTTGTAAGGTTTGCAGCCTCTAATGCTCCTCCTTCTCAGGCCTCCTATATATGTCCAGAGCCAGAGATTCAAAAATCGAAGTTTCCTGTTTTTATAACCAATTCAGTATATACATTTAAAAAATGATTGAACTTTATTATGTTTTAATGTAAATCTTCAGTGAACAGGAAAGTGAATGCCTCTTATGCAGTAGCAGCAAACAAAGGTCTTTAGCATGACATCCATTAAAGCATCTAAAAAATCATAACTTTTCCTAAACTTGTTTGAATTCTATGAAATTATACCAATTTCTCATGATTAATTCTTAATAAAATATAGCAGACGATATGTTGCACCTGGGTATATCCACACAAGGAAGCAGCATTGACGGTAGAGAAAACCAGTACCCTTTATATCACCACATAGCCAACATTTCATTTACAAGTGAGTTTATCTTGAGATGAGAGTAATTATAATTTTTTGTTCTCTTTTGCTTATATATAAAATCTGTATATATATATATATATATATATATAATTTTTTTTTTTTTTTTTTTTTTTTTTTAAACCAGACAAATATTGCTCAAGGAAGGTTGAGATACTGGGGGCTATTCACTAAAAGGTGAGTTGAGGTGAGATGAACATTTCATCTCACCAACTTAATTATACATTGTGCAGGGAGAAACCTGGCAAGTTTGCTTAGTAGGGAAAACTCACCAGGTTTGTCTCTGCACAGTGTATTCATAAATTGGTGAGATGAAATGATCAACTCAATTTTTAGTGAATAGCCCTCAATGTTACCGTATAAACAGCAAGGATTTGTTCATGCACATCATATTGGCTTTCTTCTATTCCTGAGCATTGGATAAGAAACATCCACATTCAATACTGTTGAACCAGAGGTCAGAGACCAGCACACTGGCTTCAAACAAAACGTATAGATTTTAAATGACAAGGAAGAATAAGTTAAAGTGTATATCTAAACCTCTCTACTGTCACACACTACAGAGGTAACCAGGCTGATACAATTGTAACAGAAATATGATTCTACAATCATTCTTCAATATACATGTTGGCAAACTACCACTGATCAAAAGTCCCTTTAAACACCAGCAACCCCACACTGTTGGTAAGGGATTGGATGAAATCTCCATAGCAATGGAAAGGCTCCCTAACTGTTGCTAGGATACAGTTTATACTAAACACAGACAGTCAGCATCATCTGTCATCATATTGTGTAACAGTTATATTTGTGGAACACAATTTTAAACAATCTGCCTGTTGTAAAGCTAGAGTAATTAGTGCAGGAAGATGCAGGAGAATTTAATACTCCATTTATAAAAAGGTAGAATCATGTGATAGCTATGGATACAAATGGTGTACCTAGAAACAGATAGGAATTTCACAAAGTCACATGCCATTTAGAGGTCAGTTGCACACATAAAAGGTAGTTGTACATTATATAGCCTTGGGTAAGGTGAACGTTTGAGCAGACTATATTTGCTATGAAAGGTGTGCAGTAACATAGGAGATCCTATGCTGTATTTAAAAAAACAACATTTTTATTTACTTCTTTTCACAGGAGTTAGGATTACCCCAAATTTAGCTGTCTACCTTCTCAATATGTGTAATCCATTGCAAATTCAAAATGTAGCTAAACATACAAAAATAAATCAGTGTTTAACTGTCCTGTATGCATTATTAATTACAGTACTACACATGCATAGGTACTTAATAAGTATTTAGCAGACTGCACCCAGGGGGATCTTGAGCAGGAGCAGTTCAGTTCTAGTTTTTGTGTGCCCCCCTCTCCATTACTGTCTCCCCTTAGTTAGTAGCTATGGGTGCCTCCTAAGCAAAAGAAGGCACTAAGCAGCCACCTCTGATCTTTAATATATTACATCACCATAACCATGAGCACATACATTGCTCCCCACGCAGATAAGGCTACTTGGGAGGAAAATATATATTTTTCTTTTTTTTTTCTTTTTCCTGAGACACTCAGTTCAGTAGTTGTAGGGGATTGTGAGTCCCTAGATATCTGGTTTCGGTTTGAATCATCCTTGTGTCTCGTTTTCTGTTTAGATTCTCCCTTTATCTCTTTGTGGCATGTTAGTCATATTTGTCCCTCTCCTCCTCTCCTCTGCTCAAATCTATCTCCTCCCCTGGTTCTTTACAAAAAAAAGTGTGACATTCGTGAGGGGGCAAATTTGAAAGCTAAATACCTGTATAAGTATAGTTCCGCTGGAAAACAAAAAAAATAAAATAAAAATAGATACTTCTGTTGACTGTAATTCTCCATCTCTCTCGCTCCCCCCCTCCCCACTCCCGTAGGTAAGGGGAGACTAAGAACGGGAGAAAAAAAGAAAAGAAAGCGAAGAGAGGAAAAAGGGAGAGTATAAACAGGAACGGGAGAATTATTGAGATACATTACATACAATACAGAAAATATAAAACATTTATACTGCATTCTTATCACATTCATACTTCATGGTTGTTTGTTAGCTCACAAATAATTTAGAGACATGGAACAGGTGTTTTTATTACCCTGGGTGCCCATGTTCCATTCCTCTCCTCATTCTTTAGGCTTGTCTGTGAGTAAGAATTTCCCAGGGAGCCCAGATTTTTTCAAATTCAGCAATCTGGTCTTGTCTCACATATATTCCCTTCTCCATGATATATTGAAAGTTAATCTGGGAGGAAAATATATTTTAACAATTAAAGAGGAAAAAACTATTTAATGCAAAGGAATATGTTTTTTTTTTTTTTTTAAATGTACAGCCCATAAATAAGACCAAAAAAGCAATGACTGTTTGTGAAACTACAAATCCCAAGAATAACTAATCAAGTGGATGTCAATCCCATCCATCAAGACCACCAAGTAGCATGGGATTTAAGGATTATTCAAGTACTGAGTAATATACGTCCACATGCAGTCGTCCTGGTCTCCAAGAGCTAATTTAGACATTATTTACGGTTCATATCCAAGGTTTGACAACTGTCTACGATTTCCAGGAACAGTTCCTAGTTATGGCCCAAAGCCAACGCATTGAAATTATAAACACATGCTCACGTTTAAATGGTTAATAAAGAAAGATCAGACCATGCCTAGAAAGTTGCAACTGCTACCACCATTTTTTCCTGATGGTATTCTTGTATGAACCTCTTGCCTGCCTCTAAGAAAAACAGGGGTTGGCCCTCACTTGATCCATCTTCAGGTCTATAATTTCCTGTATCTGTGTTTAATACTAAATAGCTCCTATGCACTCATATTATTTCAGATAGTATTCTGTTTGAGATAGCTCGTTCTTCAGTACAGTGGTAGCTCTTGATTTTAGTCACATGACTTCCCGTTGGCTCTACAATGCAAAGAACCAGAGGTATTTATAGGTCTAGTACAGTACATCATGGGGCTATTCTAGAAGGGTCAGATATCATTAGATTGAGCTCACCAATGTACAGATAAACCTTATTTGTAGATTGTAGTTTTCAAGTTATACCGCTAAGCTAATGATAAACGGTACACATTTTGGGATGTTAGTGTATCATTGGACATATTAATGTGCAGGTTATTTCATGGTCAGGTGAGTATCATTTTACCAGCCGACCCATTCTCATCAGAGATAAACACAAATACATAGGGAAAACAGATATGCTAACAGATTTATAAACATACAGGATAATTGGATAGAAATATTGAAAGTGCTAAGCACTTGGACATTTAGATAGAGTAGCGCAGCCTCCGCTCATAGCAGCCCGGTGGTCAATTTGACCCTCTGCACCCCCCCTTGCCAGCCCTCCCCTGCCTGTAGCTAATAAAATGCTGCTTCATCCTAACACACGTGCTGCTTTCCTAATCGAGTGTTAACAGGATCATCTTCTAAAGTTAGAAGGGAGGACTGTGCTTTGTAACATTCATTTCCACTGACATAAACCTTTCCACTTAACCTCAGCAAGTGAGTATGGAAAATAACTAAAATCCTAGCTAGTGCTTTATGATCAATAAAAAAAAAAAATATATATATACATATATATATATATATATATATATATATATATATATACCAAAGATAGAGATGATAATGGGAAGGCAAAAAAAAAAATTGAAGCAAACAAAATAAATCCTACTTTTTGCTGCACCTCCAATCACCTTTGAATTAAAGGAATATCTATATTAACCTGACATAAGTAAGCTTTAGTACAGGTGTTATAAAACACCCCCATGTATTAGGATTGATTATTGGCTACTTAAAGGCACCTCATTTCACAAAGAGACCACTTTCATAAGAGGCCCCTGCTATCAAACTCCTCTCTCTTTAAATAAATAAAAAAAAGAGCCAAATAGTGTTGGAAGTAAAACTTATGCATGGAGCATACAAATAGAGTTATACCAGCTAGGTACCACCTTTTCTACAAAAAAAAAAAAACATCCTCCCTGGTGCCTCTATATACTTGACAATTGCATCAAGCCAATTTTTTACCGGCTGGGTGGCAACTGTAATACCAGTCCCATACCAAAAAGTCATTGTAGCCGCCTCATAGCATAACATTATTTTTTTGTTCATAAAAGAAATCCATGCATTTTAAAAGCACGTGAAGAGTGTATTATTTATAGGTAAGACTGATATATAAACCTGCCTAGGGCAATATACCTACAGTACATACACAAGATTATATCAAACACAATGGCCTAATCCAGTGATGGCAAACCTTTTTGGGGCAGAGTGCCCAATTTTATTGCTAAACCAAGTTGTAGACCTCACAGTGCCAACACCACATATTAAACATGGAAAGGAACTTTGTTCAGTTAAAAAACCCCATCATCACACACATAAGCATACACTCTTACATGCATACATAGTATTGTAGAGGTCAGTACAATTTTACACACTTTAAAACACTGGTTAATGAGGTGTAATATTGGGGGATGTATAATAGAGGCTAATAGGAGGTAATACACAATACAGTGTAGATAATGATACTCTCCCCCCCCCCCACATTAAATGAAATCCTCTTAGTGAGCCAGCCATGTATTATGGATATTATTTCCAGATTTTCTGTTGGTTGGTTTGTCTGTTCCTCTCCTCCAGGTGTGCAGTCTCTCTCTCTCTCTCTCTCTCTCTCTCCTCTGACCCCCCCACAACATCCGAATTTCTTAAAACATCAGTGGCCCTATGCCTCAGCAGCACCAGGGCAGGCGGCCTACTGCGATGTTTTCACGGTATCCCAGTGGGCCAGTCCGGTCCAGCAGGTGAGCGCTACTAGCACCCAGGGCTCGGCGTGCACAGACTGAATGGAAACTATTAAAAAAGGTAGAAATGGATTGAAATGCATAAAAAAAAAAATACAATTTCATAATTTTTATTGTCTTCATTCACATTATAAATAATGTTTAGGTTGACAGTGTCCCTTAAGCAGAAATCAAAAGCTCAACTTAGTGCACTGATTGGGGTGACCACATTTTATATAAATTATTAGGAAGCCTGGTCGAATACCAATATATACCTTTGGGAAACAAATACAAAAGACACAAATCAACCAATGTGGCTTACCAGTAATGTAATGTAATACAGAAAATACAAAACAAGAAAATGGCATTTAAACATCATAAAAGAAAAGGAACTGCAGTATCATTTATCGAGTAGAAAGATGCCAACAAATCCTGCAAAAAATGCAGTTAGAATGGCTAAATTGGAAAATGAGAAAAGGATTGCCAAGGAAAATAAAACTACCACAACATTTTTTTAAGTATGTAAAAGGAAAAAAGCAGAAAAAGTCAAGCCTTTGTTACCGAAAATTGGAAATTTGGCTAGTGAGGAAAGAGAGAAAGCAGACATTTTAAATACTTTTTTCTTCTTCTCACTTATACAAAGGAAGAGTCGATGGATGATTCTTTGCTGCCTGAATTTATGGAAGTGATACGGGAAAACATGGGATTGGCCGACACAGGAAAAAGTGCTTAAGCAATTAAACACTTAAGATAGACAAAGCCCCAGGGCCAGATGGTGTATACCCAAGGATATTTTGGCAGATAAGCATAATTCTGGCCAGCACATTATTTTTGATCTTTAGATATTCTTTCAGATCAGGTATAGTGCCAACAGACTGGCGCAAGGCAGAGGTCATGTCAGTATTTTAAAAGGAAAGGGATCACAATCTCAACTGGGCAATTATATGGCAGTGAGCTTTAAATCTATAGTGGGGAAAATATTTAAAGGATTGCTAAAGGTATACATACAAGAATACATCTTGTATCAGAATATAATCCGTAGAAGTCAGCATGGTTTTGTGACTGACAGGGCTTGTAAAACCAACTTAACATTCGATGATAAAGTCAGTAAAATATAGATCTAGGTATGGCAGTTGAATTTGCTAAAGCATTTGATACAGTTCCACACAAAAAGGTTACTCTATAAATTGAGAGAAATAGGCTTGGGGACAAATGTATGGATTTGGATTGAAAATTGGCTAAAATACAGAAAATAGTTGTAATGAAAAATCCTCAAACTGGAACAAAGTATTAACTGGAGTACCTCAGGGGTCTGTTTTTGGCCCTCTTATTTTTTATTTGTTCATTCGATCTCCCAAGAGGTGTTGAGAGCCATGTCTCAGTGTTTGCTAACGACACAAAATTAGATAAGATAATACAGACTAACCTTGATGTTTATTCATTGCAGGAAGATTTTGACCAAAGTGGGGGACTGGGCAAGCAAGTGGCAAACGAGGTACAATATAGACAAATGTAATGTTATGCATTATGGGAAACATTAATAACAATGTAACATATTATTTAAATAGTACCTCCCTGGGCAAAATTACTAATGAAAAGGATTTAGGAACAATGGTAATACTTCACCCTGAATATGCAGTACATTTCTGGGTACCAGTCCTTAAAAAGGATATTATGGAAATAAAAAAAATAAAAGTGCAAAAGTCAGGCTAAAGAATTATTGAAGAGGATTTGAAAGACTCAAAAAGTTGCATTTTTATACACTAGAATAACAGTCTTCGATATATTTCATTATATAAATATGTGAAGGGCCAATATTAAGAGCTCTCCAATGACCTGTTCATTAGCAGAAATGTACAAAACAATAGGTCATCCTCCGAGATTAGAAGAGCAAAGATTTAATAGACAACAAAAGGAAGGGATTCTGTATGGTAAAGCCAAGTGTGGCGGTGCTATCAAATACATGGATTCAAAAATCAAGCATAATAGGTAGAAGAGTTGAACTTGATAGACTTGTCTCCCACCCCAACTTAAATTACCAAGTTAACCCCCTATAATTGCCAGACAGGCAGTTTCAGAGCATTTAACCCCTTTATCTATATTTTATACACACTGTCCATCCAGTGGTGTATCTTGATTTTGTGCTGCCCTAGGCAGACAAAATCCGGGCACCCCCCTACCCAAGCTGCACACCCACGTTAAACACCTAAGACATGCCCCATCATTCAGACTCACATCAAGCTCACACTCCCATCACACTCAGTCACACACTCCTACTCCCATCACACTCAGTCACACACACTGTCTCCCATCACACACACTCTGACTCCCATCACACTCAGTCACACACACTGTCTCCCATCACACACACTGTCTCCCATCACACACACACTGACTCCCATCACACTCAGTCACACACTCCTACTCCCATGACGCACACTCCGACTCCCATCACACTCAGTCACACACACACACAGTCTCCCATCAGCACTTACCTTTCCCTGGTGGCAGGCAGCATGGTCCCTCCATGCTGTTCGGCTTCCCGGCGATTGTGCCGACAGGTCACGTGACCGGGCGCGCGTATGACGTCAGCGCGCCCGTCACGTGACTGTCGGGACTTCCGTGTCGGCACACTGCACGGGGAGCCGAACAGGCAGCACGGAGGTTTCTCTGTGCTGCCTGTTCGGCTCCCCGTGCAGCCTGGCAGGCAGAGTGTTGGTGAGGGGGATCTTCCGATCCCCTCTCACCTCCGTCTCTGCCTGCAAGCGCGGTTTTTTTTAATTTTTTTTAAAGGGCCGGATTTTATTTTTTTTTCAGTGCTGGGGGGCGCTGCCTAGGATTCCATCGCGTTAAATACAGCACTGTGTCCATCAGACACAGAGAGAGAGTTTGCTTTTGCTTTTCTTACCTGGTACAAGTAGGCTCCTGTAGCTTGGAGCTCTGTAAGAAGGAGGGACTGAGAACACTCAAATGATTGGCTGAGTCCTCCTCTCAATCCATGACTTTGTATTGTCCCGGATTGAGGCTGGCTGGGACAAAAGGCCCATTACAGGAATGTCCCAGGCATACTGGGACATGTGGTCACCTTAGCACCGATGACCCCATGCGAGCCATCAGAGCACCATGTTCTACCAGGAACCACGTTAGAACGAGGTTTACCTATAGTTCCATCCTGTGGCCCCCTTCTTTCCGCACTGCCAGGTATAACTTTAGGCATCTGCTTATGGTTCAATTTAGAGGAAAATTGAGGCAGTGGGGAGCAGTAATTTTTTTTTTTTTTTTTTTAATACTTTGACATTTTTGTAAATATGGATAGAGTCAAGAGAGAAGCCAATTATAATCTCTGCCCACTGCCTTACAATCAGTCATTATTACCAGGGAAGATGTATGTTATGTAAAACAGAATGAGCCCATGATAGTAGCTGAAGTTCCCTGCGCGCATTAGCAAAAACATGTATATTAATTGTTTATGCTTTACCCTCCACCACCACTTTTCAAAAGGGACATAAATATGTTGTTAATGAATAGTTTTTTTTTTTTGCTTAAGCCATGAGGCAACCAGGTCACCACTTCCCTATTTCTTTCCGCCCCATAGACGCCATAACACCTTCTCTTTGTCTATTAAGATGTTCATGAGTGCATCCCGACTGGCTGCCACCCAGGGAATACCACCATGTCACTTACCTTTATTATTTCTAAGTCCTTAGTGAAGTGCTGGACAGAGTTGTTCAAAATACAAATAGACTATATTGATCACTTCAGGAAGAGGAAATTGTGTCTAGGTGCAACAAGATGATAGGTGGACCCATGTCTGCTAGCATTTAGCACCACTAAAAACATATTTTTAGCTCAGCAGAAGAAAAAATGGTTTGTAGACCCACTCCCTCAAGTCAAAAGAGTTGCATCTCAAAGCAAACTTTACACCTTTGCTTTATGTATTAATAAAGTAATAAAATAAAAAAGAATTTTGAGACCTGATGGATTCAACAACTGGAGTTTATTTATCTATCTTCCCAACAAGTTCACAGGCACAGGGTGAGGTCAGTCACACCATCGTACAGAATTTACATATCTGTTGTAGCAGTTAACCCTTCCTTCCTCTGCTAATTGTGATATAGTATTGCCATCTCTAGTAAGTGGAAAGGACAATAAATGCCAGATTCTGCATAACTTTAAAAAAATACCAATTCTGCAGCCACCTTGAATATTTGACAAGGAAAAAAAGTTACTTACCATTAATAACGGATATAAAGCCCTTAAAGAGAGAGATTCAACTCTCCTCACAATCTTTTAAATCAGACATAAAAATGTATATCATTGTCGGATTCAAAAGGCTTCTGAATGATGCGTGTACTAATGTGTATGCACCAATCAATAACGCACAGAAGCAGTCTCTTTGCCGTCTCGTAGCACTGCTCAGTGAGATGGATGCACCTTAGTGTTTGTTTGAGCAAAAACAAAAAGTTGAAAAATCTTTTAAATATGCGCAATCCGTGCACCTTCCAAAATTACAAAGGTGATCTTCTGCCTCATTAAAAAAAAAAAAAAAATAAGAGGGTTTATTGCCTCTTTAAATAGTTTGCTAGGAACCAAAAATCCTTGAAAATGACTTCTTGGCATTGAAAGTGTTGACATGTAATAAAAAAACCACGCATATTCATAAGAAACCTCATTTATTAAACCTCTGTACGCAGGGGAAATCATCTGTACAGCAAGTTTATGAGAAATGATCTTACAAAAAGGGTGGAAGTGGCATTAAAAACTGAAAAACTCACTGAAATCATGTATAAAAATATCTAGAGCAGTGAAGATAACACTGAATTCCTGATAACCTCTGACAATTTTAAACCAGAGTAAAAAAGTGTTAAAAACATTGAATATATTAAACGGATCTGTGGCTTTTTTCAGAAAATACTTAATGCAAAACGAAAACCAGAAGTAAAAAAAATTCCACCCAACCTGAAAAGTCCCAGATTGATATTGTATAAAAAACAACAACTTAAAACTGCAAGTACCAAGGGCACTCCTAGTTGATGAAAGAAACATACATAACAGGTTGACTAATCTGTTCTGATTCTGGACCAGTTGTGTCCAACTGCATTTAAGTAAAAATTAGTGTATATAGGAAGGGAATAAAAAGGATTTGTACAAACTAATATTTCTGGCTCAGTATGTTCTGTTATGAGAATATCAACCTCTTGGTTAATAAATGATGTGGAGTAGAATGAAGATATACTTTGTACTCCAATATTTGAGGTATTATAAAAACACCAAAAAAATAAAAGCCAGATATATATACACCTCAGTAACTTCAACAGAATACAGATTTGTCTTCCCCTCCACCTACCATAATGAAGATGATAAAAAAAAAAAGTATATATATTATACACACAAAAAAATAAAAGTTCTCAGTTCCAATACATGAAGGGTCACTAGACATGTTTGTCTTTTTGTAGGTTTCTTGGGGAGTTCTTCAGCACATTTCTAAGTCGCAGGTATGTGCCAGTTGATTCAGACATATTGTCATATTCAAATGGTGTAATCCCAGCAGCAAATTTACTCATATCAGGGATACCAGAATTTATAGCAGGAGACACCTCGCATGCTGCCTCTTCTGCTGGATCTTCATTTATTTCAGTTTTCTCTTCTTCGATATTTGTTGTTGATCCATTGCCCTCTGTGACATCACATAACATATTGTTTTCCTTCTTTAAAGCTTCATCTTCCTCAGGTGAAAGAGGACTGCTTTCCACATCTGGTTCTCCTGCAATAGCCTCTAGGAAAGCATCAGAACTCTTTGACTCACCATCTGTCTTGGTAATAGTAGCCTTCTCCCCTGAGACATTATCCAATTCAGTCCTACTTGGAGAAGAAGCGACGGAATTCATTGTTAATGGTGTGAGGACATCTGAATCGCTGTTTGTGCTTTCTGCATTCTCAAGAGCAGCCCATATTAATCGCTGTTGCTCTTCCAACTCTTCTAGAGTCAAGGTGTCCTCATCCATGGAGTCGACCACCTGTGGCTGGACATGGAGTCCTTCCCTACTTTGAAGCATTGGGGACCCTCTTGTAGGGGTGGGTGGAGGAGTACCTTTGGGAAGTGGTGGAGGAGTTGGAGTGGGAGGAGCAGGTGGGATAAAATTGGGAGGAGTAGATGGAGGTGTTCCACGTGGCAAAGGGGGCGGAGTACCACAATATGGTGATCCAGGTGGAAGAGGTGGTTGAAACTTAAAACTTCTGTTTGGAGAACTATATGTAGAGTCTGGATCGGAAATCAAACATAACCGATTAGTAAATGTATATCACCAGTTATTTGTCATAACAAAAACACTTAAAAATGTAATAAAACTATTTTTTCACAAATCTGTTAAACTGAGGCATAACTATAGAAGTCACATTGGGGTCAGTTACAACCACACATCTCAGGAATCTTGATGGCTCTGAAATGTCATCTATTCAGCGGTGAGAGGAGAAAATCCACTACACAGATTGCAGTTCTCTGCTACATCTTGTTATACACCAGTACAAAACAGAAGACAGTCGGGATAAGATATTAGTAAATAGCACCATCAGAATTGACAAGTAAAAAATCTGCATCAAAAAGCACAGACCTACTAGAACACCAAAGAGTCCATGTAACATAGGGCATATGTGGAAGCCCAGGAGCATAAAGCTTCCATATGTATATGAATAGTGATCATGGATAGATTATAGAGCAAGTTCCCATACAACATTGGTTTGCGCTTGAGAATCTGCTCACACATTTGCCAACATTAGATTTAACACCAGTACCTGACTCCATGTCCATATCCACTGGTGATTCTTCTGTGCAGTTTCCAGAAGGCTTTACTCTTTTTCTTTCAGAGTACCCAGACTGAGAAGTAGATGATCTCTTGTGATTTGTATTTGGACTTCGCTAATAAGGAGAAAAAAAAAAAACACGAAATACACCAAAAGTTTATCATATGTCTGTTCCAGATCTGAAAGATATCACAATTTAGCTATACTTTTAGAAAAATGTATTTTACTTACTGAAGGGAAAGTATTGGTAAGGTAATTTGCAAATTCCTCTTTCTGATGAGTTTTTTGCATAGGAACTGAACCAAAATTTTGCCAATCCTAGGAGAAGAAAGGGTAACAATTCAATTCTCAAGAATATAAAAAAAAAAAAAAACCCTTAAATGCAATTTACCTCTGTAAACACTGCTATTGTATCCTCTTGTCTATGGGGCAATACATGCGAGAACGCAATATTCACTGGAAGCAAGTACATAATCCCTACATACATGACACATCCGGGTAAACCATTTTTTCCCTTGTTAAATGATCATGCGTGGAAGGGCCGTTCTATTAAAACAAAACCATAACAAAAACAGGACACTCCTAATGGTGTAAACCAGATCAGTTTGTGGTCATATAGGTGTTCTACTGCCTTTACTAAGTAGGCTGATGAACAAGCATTAATGGATCTTCATTATACAAATGGAGGGCACTATTAATATGAGTTTTATAAAACTTTGCCCCCTTTCCAAAATACTTTGTAAAGTGAGGAAATGTAAATTACATGGATTTGGACAAAAGACTGCCTTGGATAATACCTCCAATTTACCACAGTCTGAATTTGCACTTAAAGCAGCACCAACTGATGAAGTGAGAGTGACATGAGTAAACATAACATGGTGAGAAGCATTTAGTTCATCCAGCCTGAAGATCGATGTGGTTGAACTAAAGATTTACGAAGCAGTGAAAAAGTGGAAATGTTCTCGGTTATATTGTCGCTAGTTAGTAACTGAATACATGTTACAATGCCCTTATATTAGCAAATCTAGAAATGAAGCATAAAATCAGCAAGACGCAAAGGACAAAAGTGGAATAACAAACTTACATCAGTCATCCAATGAGGAGTAGAAGTGTTGAAGCCTGGATAGCTGACCAATTTAGAAATATCATAAGACAGATGCTTGTTACTGGTCCGGGACTCCCCTTCCTCTAACTCGCCATCACTTGAATCTAAAAATAAAAATAACTTCCAGATATAGCACCTAACACAATGGTTCCCACAGCTCCACTTTAAAGTGGAACATTGTTATAACCAGATTTACCTATACTTTAGTTACTGGCTAAGATTCTATAACCCATCAATCTCAAAATATTAAATTTTGGATTAAATATGCATAAGTGTACACCATCTCCACAATTATTTAGGAACTTTTTTTTTGCATATAAGTGTATACATACATTCTGATAAAGGTGATTCGAAAATAAAATGGGGTATTAAAAGGGGGAAACGTATGTATATTATGCTATCCCTGGTTAATTTATATGCACCTTTTGTATCTATAAAATTCTTACATAAGCACCTCTATGAATCGTATATTTAACAAACAACTACAGAATGATACAGACTGGTACAAATTGGTATAGAGAATAGGAGTACATGACAAGATAAGTCTCGTTGGAGATGTCAGTTCACTGGTCTACATTCCACCAATATAATCAATAGTCATTCACCTAACTATTTTGAATATTATATTTGCCATTAGACTGCGTTTTAACCAGGGCCAACCACACATTTGTTAACTGTGGTATATATGCTCTTTGACTTTATGACTGGGTCATGAACTGTATCTAGGTAGATAGCTCTAGGAAACTATTGCGCTCTGTCAAAAAGTGATGGATACTGAGGGGGGTGGGGGGGGGGGGCGCGAGGCAGAGTTAGGAGTGGCCGCAAGCAGATGCGTTTTTGCAGAGCTCTGGGTTTATACACCTGGTAACAGGACCATCTGATAGCTACGCCGACCATACTGGCCCGAAAATCTATCCCACGACCAGTGGATGCCACGGGAAAAAAAAGGAGTAGAAAGTCGGAGCTGAGCAGACCATACGTATCCCGAGATATCAGAACTTTACTATCTAGGCCGCAAAAGCCTACTCCTGGAGTGACTAAGACCTCGTTACCAGAGGACTCCTTGGATGACTGATCCCTTTGACAGGCAGGTAAATATGCCTGATCTCTAAGTCGATAAGACCCCGGTGACTAGGGGTGACCTAAGGAGGCTTTTTAAAGGATTTGCAATATATGGTGAGAATAAATGGCGGTCGTCTGTTCAGATGTCTCCTCGCTCCACTCAAAGACTTCCACTCTGGAATCAGTCTCTCTGAGCCTGCAACAGACTCAAGTGGACAGAACTCCGCAGCTGAACCTTATAACCCAACAACTTCACAGAATTCATCAGCGGATCCTACTGCTCGAAGATAGATCCAGGCAATGCAATATAAGGCTTAGAGGGGTGTCGGAGGCTATAGGGCCGCTAGCCCTGTTTTTTTCGGCAGCATGCACCAGCGGCTGCCTGAGGTCTCTCTTGAGAAGTCTCCCTTTCCCTTCTCTTTCTCCTCTTCCGTCCTGTTCTCTTCTGATCTTGCTTCTCTCAACCTTTTTTCTATTTATGCTTTATCTTCTTTATGTTTGGATGAGAGAACTAGTTCTGCCATGCTAGTCAAATTTATATATGGGTGCCGTGTTATCACAGCCTCCATGGACTGGATTTCTCTGTTCCAGTCTCTTACCAACTGCTGAAGAAACAACTGTGCTGCATTGTTATTGTCACAGGGTTAAATGGTCGAAAAGTCTAATTTGCATTCTATTTTTAGGATTCTTTACTTGTTTGTTTCCTGACTTTAAAGTTTATTTAATGCTGCTTATCTTGTGTATAGGGATCCTGAGTTCAGTGGGCCGTCCTACCAGACAGCAAATCGCTAGTGCTGCCACTAAATATAGCTGAACACTGGCTTGCAGAGTTGCAGCAATATGAAAGACTGTTGGGCTATTGGTGTCAAAACAGGTGTACCTACTTACAGTGGACACTGAGCAGACACAATTCTATAAAATAAATTGTAGGGATCATCATCAAGTGTACAACACTCATGCACATTGCTCTAAAATGAAGAGCAGCCATCTATGAGACATTCACACAGACCGCTCAAGGAACACATACCTTTTCCATTATATAGGGAGAGTCCGGAATGCTCTAATTCTGCTTCCTTCAGCCAACCAGGAGGATAACCTAACTGACGCATTCGATATATAAATGGGGGCAGGCAGCTTTCAGAAATGCCAAGGGCTTCTCGTAGTTCCTCACTAAAACAAATCGCATATTAAGACATATGTAGCATATTTCAATTAAGAATAGTAGACATAGAAATGATAAAAAGCTGTAATTTCAGATAGAAATTCTCTCTGCAACAACAATGCTTACTAATCCAGCACTCAATATTTCCAAGACAGACTTACATCCTGTATTAGCTTCAAATACAGGACCAGATTACAGTCAAATTGTCTTACTATATGCTATGGCCAACAGAAATTTTGGCCAAAGTGCCAATATGAAGTGAGGCCTAATAGTATACAGTGAGCGGGAACATATTGTGCAGGGCTGCAAACAATACAAATGGAAAATAACAAATTAGAACATACTGGAACATACAGTGATGGTTGGTACTGCTCTAGCAAATTAGTCGGTCTATTGGAAATATTTTTATCAAAATCTGGAACAGCAACATTTTACCAGATATCCAGAGAGGCATACTTTCTAATTAAGAGGCTTAGGAAGAAATTAGTAAATAAAGTGGTCACTGTAAATCACCTGGCAACAGATGCTAAAAGTAATCATGATCAAGCTATTGTTGAGGTACAAGTTATCTTTAAGATTAAGTGTTATAATTACCTCTAAGCGAGTAAGAAACATAAAACACACACACAGGAATAATAGATGACACAACACGAGGAAAATAATATAGGATAAAACCCCCTCTTAAAGGGGATATCCTGAAAAGAGTTTTGCACTATTGGTAACAAGAACCTTTTTTTCTTCTCTCCTTTACTAACTTTTTGAATTTAATTATAAGATGGTATTGAAACTAGGGGAACACGAATATGTTTAATATTAACTACGAATATTGTCCCTTCCTTCCTCTTCTCACACTTGCCATCACTATTGATTTAATATTAAAAAGTCCTGGTGCGCATGACAACAGCATCGAGCCCGTTTAGACGGACTCAAAGAAGGTCAACGTCTTTATGAAGAAGACAGGGGCCATCATCCTGATGAGCACTGTTTTTCACTGCCCTCAGGTTAGGAACATGTCGGGGTTATGTGTTGTGAGTTGTGTTTGTGTTAAAAATTTGTTTTGTGTATCTGGTAATTCATTGGAGCAATTCCTGAGGGGGATGGATGTCACATAGCATGCCGGATATAAAAATTTGTACAATAAATGCTCGGGAGATTAATTCTCCACAAAAGAGGTCCCCAATTTATAGTTTCTTAAGACAAGAGAGAATAGATATATGTGCTTTACAAGAGACACATTGGAAAAACGGGGATGAACAGAGGATGATCTCCAAAAGCTTCACTCTAAATTTTAGCGTGTCACTGAACGACACGAAGAAAAGGGTGGTAGCAGTGATGTTCAGTAAAGACATTGAAATTGAACAAGACACCTGGCCCGGATGATTTTAATAATCAGTTTTATAAAATCTTTAAAGACGGCTTAAAGGCGGAGTTAACAAACTTTATACGAGATAATAGAAAAGTAATGTCCCCCCAGAAATGCTTCAAGCAAATATAATAACTATACTGAAAGAGGGAAAGATCCAGAACTATTAACTAACTAACTTAGCTCAATTTTGGCTAACAGGCTTAAATCTGTTGTCCCATCTCTGATCCATCCGGACCAGGTGGGCTTTGTTACTGGGCGGGAATCTAGTAACAATATCAGCAAAACTTATCGATGTCATAGACGCGGTACAAAAGAGAGGTATACCCCATCTTTCGACAGGCTTTCATCAGGGTCGGATGGGGGTTCCTGCGGGAATCCCTGGAAGCTTTTGGCTTTAGAGGTAGAATCCTGGACTCCATTATGACGCTATATTCTTCCCCTTCTGCAAGAGGGCTGGGTGGAGATTTTTCATCAGACTGGTTCTCCCTCTCTAATGGGAAAAGACAGGGATGCCCCCTGTCCCCATTATTATACATTCTCTCTATAGAGCCGCTGGCTATTCATATTCGGGAGAATGCAGATATAAGGGGTTTTAGATCCTCTACAGAGGAATTAAAGATTAATTTGTACGCAGATGTGATTCGGACTCTGGAAGACCCACTGAATTCTGGAGGGAATTACTCTACGAACTATCAATTTTATCCGAAGTCTCTGGTTATAAGCTCAACGAGGGAAAATGCTCAGCCTTAATGTGCAATATACCATCAGCCCTGGAAAGCACTTTGAAGAAACAATATAAGTTCATTTGGTCTACAAATATTGAATACCTGGGGATAAAGATAGCCCCCGATCCTCCAGCAATAGTTGAAGCCAATTTCCTGGCTCTTTTGACGAAAACCAGTAAACAATTAAAAGATTGGGCTAAGATGGCCTTCTCATGGTGGTGCCGAGTGAACATAATAAAATCGTACATCTTGCCTAAATGGTTATACCTGTTTCGTATGATTCCTGTGGCCGTACCTAGCAGTTGGCTTTCCTTAGTACAATCATCATTTAATAATTTTATCTGGATCTCTTTTGGGGTATAAGGGGAAAAACCAAAACTAATATAATAACAGTATTGTCCTGGAAAGTCTCCTGAACAATTGGGTCAGGTTTAAAAGGGATTTTGGGTTGGAGGATAAGGTAGTAACCTTCCTACCACTCGAGATTCCAGTTTATAGGATTGAAGATTTAAAACTGAACAGTTGGGTAGAATGTGGCATCTCAAAAAATGAGGATCTCATAAAAGATGGGGAAATTAAGACATTTCCAGATATAACAACAACAACAACATACCCCTCTTTAAATAGAGAAGTTTTTACTTATCTGCGCATAAAAGCGTTCCTTTTGAAACATTTATATAATAATATTATAGTTTCTAAACTAAAAGATCTTAGAAAGGAAAAAAAACTTTACTTTACTAAAGGGCTGGTAGCATTATGTACAGAGTTAGTAAGAACTAAAGAAGCAGAACACCCGCCTACGATTATAGAGAAGTGGAAGAAGGAGCTGCGTATTGATACTGACCCAGAGGAGTGGAAAGGTGCTTTTCAGAAGGTGTACAAAAGTGTGAGATGTTTGGGCTTGGTAGAACTGCAGTTCAGGCTTGTAAATTGGAGTTCTCTCGTTCCGGTTCATTTAAATAAAATATACCAGGAGCAAACTAAGGAATGCTGGAGGTGTAAACTGCATCCTGGCAGCATGCTTCATATATGGTGGTTTTGTGAACCAATCCAGAAGTATTGGAAGCTTGTTGCTCAGAGAGTCATGGAAATAAGTGGGATAAAACTGCCTTTTAAACCAGAAGTATTCCTGCTTCGCTTAAATTTCCCTAAAATCAAAAAATCAGGAATTAGACTTTATTATACATGTCCTGCTGGCAGCTAAAATATCACTAACAAGGAAATGGAGATCCTCCTCTGCTCCCACATGGGACCAAATTAAACCTCAATTTTTACTTTAAATGAGAATGGAAAAAGGTATTATAAAGTTTCAATCAGGCTCCACGGAAAAAAAAAAACGAAGATTGGGATCGGTGGATTCAGTTGGTTTCCCCCGACAGGCATTAGTGCAGGTTTTGAGAGAGATTATATGGCAGACTTGGACCGGAACTCTCGGGGATTGCTCATCTGAATATTGTTTGTCAGGAGGTATACTGAGGGAAATGTATTAACTTTTTTTTGGTGGAGTGTGCCCTATGAGAGAAGGACACCCCCAGACTAATTTAGTCCCTCATTGTATGGAATGTTGCTTTATGCATCATGGGAGGGGGGTGGGGGGGGAAGAGGGGCGAAGAGGTGCAGACAGAGTACGATATAGTAAAAAGTGCTATATCGTATATCTATATAGACTAAAAATCCCTTATAGAACGGAATTTTTCATATCTAATTTTGAGATTACCAGGAAACATAACTGAAAGAACAACCACATTATTATCAACAGGCACTTTAAAGATGGAAGGATTGTAGGGGAGGTGGAAAGAGAAAAGGGAGACCAGGTAAAACTGTTTTACTCATCACCCCCAATACCTATTCATTAATAAATCTTTTTTTTTTTCTTTTCTTTTCTTGCACGTGCCACAGATCCCTCATCCTTCCCCAATGTCCTATAATGTCTTAAAATGTTTTATGTAATGTATGCTAACTGTTTGTATGATATGTATTGTCTTTATATATGGAAAAATAAAAGATTTAAATATTAAAAAAAAGAAAAAAATGTTATGATTGGATCTGTTCGGATTCATTGTTCTTAGCACCTGTAAAGTTAAAAAAAAAAAAAAAAACACTATTCAATATTCTATGATATCCAAATATTGTTGTGATCTTCGACCTTTCTTTTAGTTCTAGCATGTTATGGGACATAAGTAGGGGACCTTTAATGTTCATGCAAGTTAAAAAAAAATTAAATTAAATAAAATGCGAAAGAATGAAATCACAAATGTAATTTTCTTTGATTAACATGGTTGGACCACTTTTCTCCCAGGCATTATAGTTTTACCAATACAGCTTTCAAATGCTACAAATAAATGCACAGTACAGCACCACAAGCCGGTTAACTATTCACCTTATTATTCCAGGCTTAAACTTCCCAAACCGTTCACCCACTTCCTCGACATGGTACCGCTGCTGATAGTTCTGGTTGCCAGATTCTCCACATGCATCCATAAATTCTTTTCTCTTCATGGTAATGTGGGCAGGATCACGAGCCTGAGAAAAATCCAGTGTTTAGAATGCAATTTCTCCCCCCCCCCCCCTCTTTATTTGTATACGTTAGGGCTTCACAGACCCAAAGATGCATAACTCCTAAAACTCCCTCTTTTTGATTATAAGAATGCTTTCAAAAATAGACATAGTTTCTTTTATCAAATTTACAAAAAGGCAGTTAGTGAACAGAAAAATCAAAAAATATTTGTGTGACTACCCTTCTCAAAAACACATAAATTCTTCCAGATGCATATAGTCAGATGTGCGATTTAAATCATTATACCATTATACCAAGAAAACAATAAAAACACACAGGGAAATGATAAAACAGCTATAAAAAAAAAAGAAATGCAGAAACCAGGTACCGTCGCAGCAGTCCATTTTTACTTACATTTTACTCACATTTACACAATGGTGGCTAGGAATCTACAGGAATAGGCATAACCCATAGGTGGTGACACTTGAGTAACCATGGAAACATGCGAAACGTGTCAAGTGTTTTCATCCCACTTTTTGTACATATATATCTCTGATTTGACCCCTGCTATTAAACATCGATTTTATTACAGTGGAACTGAGTGCCAGAACTTTCTTTTCCTCATCTACCATGGCCCTGTAGTATGTGAGTTTAAGAGTCCCCTTCTAGTCTTATGTTGTGTTAGTATTACAGATTTAATCTGAGGAGTTTTTGTGACCATATGAATTTAATAAACCTGCTACAAGGGTAGTAGCAAAAACAGAAAGAAAAAACAGATATAAAATGCAGGGAAGTGCATTCAGTTTCAGGGCATTGATGCACCCTGTCCATGAAATATGTTGTGTTGTCACATAAGGAGATAAGAGGGATAGATTCTGTGGGCGTTAAGTTAACATTAAGAATTTCAGATTTGGCTGTCCCAATGTTGCCCCTTACTATTTATTTGGAGGGGGGGGGGGGGTAAGACCCTAGATAAGATAAGGGGGATAAGATTCTAGATTCAACCTGCTAAGCAAGGAAAAAAACAGAACTACTATACACGCGCGTCTAGGTTAAGAAATACGTTTATGGTAGCCCCTGGTCGCTCTCTCTCAACCTCTCATGTCGGAGGGCAAAAAGATTCGCTATGTGTTCTAAATAGAACTCAGGAGCAAACCATGTTCCAAGTGGGAAAATGTTTGGTCAGACCAAAGCTTGGTATTTTTGGAATTGAAGGATAACCAACAGCCTCAGCCATTCAAATGGCGTTTAACCCCTTGACGACAAAGGACGTGCCAGGCATGCTGCTCCGTCAATATGGCTAAGCCTTCTGCCGGTCTGAGCTTCGGAAGTGAAAGTAACTTCACTTCCGTCGCTCTGAATATGCTACTTGACTGCCCCTAGTGGTAGTTAAGTAGCATTGCAATGGAAAATATTTAAAATACATATTTAATTAATTAAAAACAGGTTATTTAGCTATATTAGCCTATAGGGTTAAAATTAAATATTTTTTAGCATAAGGGATAGGGTTAAAATTAAATTAAAGTTAAAAAATATTAAGGGATATAATAAGGATTAGAGTTGGGGTTAAAATTAGTGTTAGGGTTACATTTTGGGTTCGGGTCAAAAGATCAATATAGGAAAAAAAACAAAAAACACTATTTTTGGTTTTTGCCCCATAACTCGCAAAAAAATACCGAAAAATATGGAAACATGCATATTTTTGAACTCGGGAGAACATTTAGAAACTATTTAGACGGGGTCTTTTTTAATGATTTTATTTGTGTAAATTATCTTTTAGGTCAAAGTTAGAAAAAGTGAGTTTTTTTAAATTTATCATATTTTATGATTTTTTTGTAGTAAATTATAAGATATGATGAATATAATGGTATCTAATGAAAGCCCTTCTTATGACGATAAAAACAACATATAATTTGTGTGGTTACTGTATGTGAGAAAGAAAAAAATTACAGCTAAACACAAACACCCTAGAAATGTCAAAACAGCCATTGTCACCAAGGGAAAGTCAAGGTGAAAATGTCTTGTCACTAAGGGGTTAAAAGATGATCTTTTGTATAATAAATAAAAAAAAGAGAATAGAGATTATATAGTTCAAATGACTAAGTATTTTTTTCTGGAAAATGAAAATTTTATCTTACACCACTAGGTGTCCATACAAAACGGTAAAAAGGGGACATTATAAAAATGGGGAAGTACCGAAAGAAGAAAAATGAGTCCTCCCTCCCAGTCATATCTCCTTTTATAATATGTCCCAGCAATGTAAAATCCATCCACTCCAATATGGACAGATTACAAGAGATAAAAAGATAAGATAAATCAGATATACTGTTCTCTATCTTTAAAAAATCTGGAGAAATTAAAACTCAGATATTACTGTAAAGGAGAGAGAGATAATAGAATAATGACAAATACATTGAAGAGAAAAGCAAATAACAAAATTAATAAAATAATCGTAGGCAATAAGGCATACTCCTCTCCAGAACCGGTGGAGGAAAAGATTTAGAGAATTTTATTTAAAAACTGTACAACTTGAAAGAAGGAGGAAATTGAGATGGAAATAGACTATCTGAAGGCTATTAATTGCCCCAAAATAACTTCACAGAAGGATACACTGCATAAGTCAATAGAACAAAAATAAATTAATATAGCTATTGAGAGATTGGAGAAATATAAAATCCCATGGCCTGGCAGGTTCATTAACTTTTCCCATGAAGTTTGAAATTTCACAACACCGTACGTGAGTCTTTAAGAATATAGTGGAGAGAAAGTGCTGTCCTGGTGAGATGGTACAAGCGAATATTCTACACATTTTGAAACAGGGAAAAGATAGAGACAGATGTAGCTAGTTACAGGCCAATCTCCCTAATCAACAGGGAGGTTACGCTCTTTTCAGCAGTTCTGGCAGAAAGGCTAAAAGTAATCATTACAACTATTTTAAATGGAGATCAGATAAGGTTTGTACCAGGGAGAGAAGCCCGTCACAATATAAGAAGATTGATCAACAATGGATTCCTCAAATAAAAAAGGGGTGCCCCTCCTGACCCCGTCACTAGATGCTGAGAAGGCATTCGACAGGGCCAGTCGGGGGTACACAAGAGACACTTAGGGCATTTGGCATTGATGGCTGGATGTTGATCCAACCGCCAGGTTTGTTGGAGGTAACTTTTGTTCCCAATGGCTCCCCTTGCACAATGGAACCCGCCAGGGTTGTCCGCTATCCCCGCTCCTGTACATTATAGCCTATATAGTAGGATTACTAAATTATAAATTAAATATTCATAAAACAGTAGCTCAGTTTACAAATATGGCTAAAGAGGAAGTAGAACAGATCCAGAAAGAATATCAGTTTACTCGGGTCAAAGGGAACTTTGAATATCTGGGCATCAAGGTCCCAAATAACATCAACAAGATAATAGAGGTTAACTTTCTAAACCTCCTTAGAGTGACTAATGGGTTGTTGGGGGAGTGGAGATATCCTGGTGGGGAATAATCAATGTGGTAAGAAGCTACATTGTCCCAAAATGAACTTGTATGTTCCACATGATACCAATACGAATCTCAGAAAGCTGGCAAAATATGACAAGAGCTTCATTTAAGAACTTCATCTGGAGAGGGAAAAAGCCTAGCGTTAACATAAATAGTGTAGTGGCAGATATTAATAAGGGTGGTAGGTCTTTCCCCATCATCAGGCAATGGTATGAGGCAAATATGATGTTACATGTATATAGAATGCAATCAGAGTCAGGACATACAGAAGGGTAGTATGGTCTATTCATAGTAAAGAATGGCTCAAGAGGATTGAGAATAAGAGCCTGATCTTAGAACAACCGATAGTATTTTGGTACGGGGTTAGAAAGAAATTGGGATTATTGGACAAAATAATAGATAACTCCCCAATAAAGGTGTTGGAAAATAACATACAATACTTAGAATTAGAAACATGGAGGGGAGGCAGTAATAAAGGATAAAAAAAAAAGGACTTCGTGGATAACAAGTGAAGCCTTCAACCCAAATACGGACAGAGTTTTGACTCGGGGGATGGGAAGTCTTTAGATATTTAAGAATGAAAAGCTATATGAATAGAAGTCTGTATCAAGGTGAGGAGGGGATAGTGAAGAGGATCTCACAAATAATGAGACAAAGCAACATAAAAAAAAGGAGTAGCTAGATGTATGTATGGATTGGGTAAGGGAAAAGTAAGATATAAAAAAAAAAAAAAAGTATATATAATATAAGCCCCTGGAAATAGGAGAAGGAGCTTGAGATCAGTATTTCATGAGAGGAATGGTATGAAGCTGGTGCTAGAGTAAACAGAATGGTCCACGATTTGACACGAATAGAGACGCATTTCAAAGTTACAAACCAGTGGTATATGGTGCCTACATGACTGATACATTTTGAGCCTCTCCAATTTAGAATTTGCCGGAGGTGCAGTTTTGAAGAAGGTAACTACCTCCACGTCTAGTGGGGGTGTAAGAAGGTTGAACTTTTGTGGAACTTGGTACACTCTTTTTTAGAAAATAGCGGCAAGGTGAACCTAGCTAGAAATCCCAGTTTTTTTACATTTAGGATGGCCCTCAATGAGTAGGGCTCAAACCGCTCTAACGGTGTATTGTCTGCTGGCAGCAAAATGTGTAATCGCTATATCCTGAAAGCAGAATGCAGCCTTTGTATGGGATCAGATGGAATCCCAAATAAGACATCAAATATGGCTGGAGAGGAGAGGGTCAGTCACAATCAGGGGCGGGTTGGGCCGGGGGGCAGGGAGGCAATTGCCCCCAGGCGGCCCTAATGCATGCTAAAAACGGCCGCTGGGCCGTCTTTAATGCTGGGTGCCCCAGGAAGTACAAGGCCGGCCTGGGGCTACTTCCAAAAAACTTTTCCAGTAATTACCTCCTTGCTGCTGTCCCCCGGTGCTGCAGGTCCGTGGCTGTGAGGGAAGCGTTCTGCGCTCCCCTCCAGCCAATAGGCATTCAATAAAGTTTGTTGAAAAAAAAAAAGTTTAAACAAACGTTATTGAAGACGCTTGGCAGGAGGGGAGCGCACAACGCTTCCCTCACAGCCACAGACGGGCAGATGAGAGCACCGGGAGACGTAGACAGAGCAGCAGCAAGGAGGTAAGTACTCAATACGGTGGCAAAATCCTGGCATATTGAGGGGGCATAATCCTGGCATATTGTAAGGGAAAATTCTGGTATATTAAGTCAGGAGTATTAATTAAAAGGTATTAATTAAAAGGAGTCTATCGATTGGCCGACCTTGGTGTTTGCAGTACAAGGCACAATACTAAGATAATAAAGGATAAAGGCACTCCTCATGGGGAATATGAATACTCCAGGCCGTTGTAAGTTAAATCATCCGATTTATTTACCATTTGGCGTCACCCACACCTCAGTGCAGACAAAACACGCCTTCTGCGTTTTCACACTGTAGACTTGCGCTTAATCATGGGCACAACACAATCTGTTGTGCCTATGATTAAGCAATAGTCTACATCGCAAAACGCGTTTTGTTGGTATTTTTTCTGCACTGGGTGGCACCAAATGGTGAATAAATATGATCTCAATATAGTTTGTCTGGGATTACATGGAGAGAAGCAACCATGGCTGCCTAAATCCACAGAATAATGGTGGTTAGTTCTTCAGGACGTTTGAATTCCTTAAAAAACAAAAAACAACTGTGTGCAAGTGTAACAAGAAGAATTTAAGTTTTTCTGAAGGCAAAGTGTGATCACACAAATATTGATTTAATTTTCTTCAGTTTACAAACTTTGCATTTAGAGAGAAACAGAATGTGTCGGCAGATAAGAACCATTCGGCCCATCTAGTATGCCCAATTTTCTAAATAATTTTATTGGTCCCCAGTTCCCTATCAAACTTTCTTAATTGATAACATTTTAAAAAAAAGTACCTACTTTTGAAAGCTTTATTACATTACAGATTTTTTTCACACCAGCCTAAAACGTTTGCACACATTAAAAGAATTTAGATTTTGGCAATAATGCTGTATTTTCTACAAAATAAATTCAGAGTAAATTCTACAAATCTAATCAAAAATGCAGGATGCAATGTAAGCTTGGGGATTCTGTTACCTAAACATCTGGTATTCTTTGCATTACCAGTAAAAAAAAAACAAAAAAAAAAAAAAAAAATTCATTGTGTTAGCAGAATTCCAAGCAAATGCAAATAGAAAAATATTCCTTTTTTAGAAGCACAAGTGAATAACATTTTTTAAATATCAGTGGCTCTGTAAAAACTTACTTGTGTAATATCTATACTTCAGTGATATTTTTTAAATTAAAAAAAAAACCTGTAAATTCATCAGCATTCATTATAGTTTGGTAGAATTACCATTGTAATAAAAGTCAGCAATGTAATAATTACACAGCTATTCTTTGGACCGTAGGCCCTACAGCTTGTTCACTGGTCACAATCTATTAGCTTAAGTTGAAATCAGATTGACAAAATGGGACCATAAACATTAACAGAAGGTCTTACTTTTGGGCAGTCTCTCATCTGATGCTCCTCTGAACCACAATTGAAGCAACATGGTTTTGGCCTAGTTAATGAGACAAAATGGTAAATTGACAGACATGATTTGTTTTATTTTTTAAACAAACTATCTAGACTGGACCCTTTGCATAGAACTTTTCATATTTAAAAAAGGTTAAGCATTTTTTGTTTACCAATGGCTAAAGTACAATTTCACCTGAATATACATGCTGGAATTCAATTTTTTATTTTTAAATTAGAGAAGAGTTTGGCTGCACCATGTTATTAATATAATGCCTGTGAAAACAAATAAGGTCTATCAGCACTCACTCTTCAAACTCTACCGGGGGCATGACTCCACCGGGTCTGAAACAACAATAAACTATGAATCACAAGGCCATTACTTGACCAATACCCAATAGGGTTGAAACATTGCCAGTTAGGTGAAATCCCCCCGCCCCATTTGATGGAGTCCTGTGTGGTTCATTGTTTTTTTTTTTTTAGGTAGAGTTACAACTGTATTAGATCACTGGTATATTAAAAAGGCCAGCGACTGAATCATAGCACCTGCCCAGATAGTGAGTTGCTTATCAGTACCTTTATCGCAGGTTAAATAATGTTTTATTATAGACCAAAGAGACAAAACAGCATGTACTTTAGAAGATGTCGACCACTTTTCTCCCCAGCTTAGAACCTGTATACATCAACATGAGGTACACAAGAAGAGACCGCCTTGCATGCATAATATACAATACACATTGTATTTTGTATGAAAAAGGACCCCAGCAAGCTACCAGTTCTGTGTATTGGAGAAAAAATGGCAAGCAATTTCTAAAAAGGTACATGCCATTTGGCATGGGCATGTTGTAAAAATAATTTTAATAATAGCATTTATTAAATAAGTTATTTTGAAAGTTTAGCTTTTACTTTAAAAAAAAATTATATATTTTTTTAATAAGCATGAAGAAAGGAAAGAAAGAACAGAAACAAAACAGATTACAAACCTTTTTGCCTTTACTTGTATTTCTTGACCATCTAGTGACACAATCTGTGTAAATACTTGCTGGTATCTTTATTGAAATATATTAAGGGGTCTTAATTAAAAATAAAACATTGAAGAAAACAAAAAAAAAAAAATGGGAAAAAAATAAGCCAGACAAGACAAGTTGTGTTTGACAGTGCGAACACACTGTGTGGAAAACCCTAGAAATGCATTACCAAATGTAGATATGCATTTGATAGAGCTCAAAAAGCAAAAGAATACACCGAATTTACACAAATCTAATGCACCATCAAATCAAATGCGCACTCAAATGTTACAGACAAAATGGTGCGAGTAAATACGGTATTAAAAAAAAAAAAAAAAGTCAATTTGGACAAAGAATTAAATCATAAGGTTCACGAATGGCGAGAGTAAGAAATATATTTGAGCTGTGCATTACACAGTTTTTAATAATATGAAAGAAGTCTATTTTTTGGGGGGTAGAGAGTTTAAATCAATGTGTGTTTTTCTTAACTTAATTGAGGAGGGAGGGCAAATATTCAATCAAACAACAAAAGTTGAAACGTTTCAAACAATGCCACAGTGAATAGATACTGCAATTATGGATCCAACATAATTTGTAATTTTGAGTGCTTTACAGTTTTGATAGTACTAGCAGTGCTCTTAAGATCTCAAGCAAAATAAATCTTTTTTTCTCAAATATGTATTTTGGGCTAGGCAGCCAGCAAAACATTGCGGACATTTTTTAAAGCAGTTCTTAATATATCTGTACATGTGTCTGGATTCAAAACATTTAAAAATTAAACAGAACGGCTTTTTCTTTAGTTGTCCTTTAACAAGTGTAGGCATTTTAAATAGAAATGCTTTAATGAAAGAATACAAATGAAGTATCATATTGAGCCCTCTTTGCTCTGTATAGCTCTCAGTGGGCGGCCATGTTTAGCATCTTGGGTCACATGAAGGATCTGACCCAAAATGTCTGCTACTTGATAGTACTCTAGCACATTCAAAAGATACTTTATTTGTATTCATATATTGTATTGTTTATTAAAGTTTTTCTAATTAAAAATGTCTACACGTGATGCAATCTTTCAATCAAACAGAACTTATTTGGACGACAGTTGTCCTTTACAACTTTTTTTACGGTTTACTTAGCTAGTCCATTTAGTGGAAAATAAAAAATTAATTAAAAAAAAAATACAGAATTATAGAATATCACTTAGAAAACAAAAATGCTTTTCAGGCCACAATAAGCATATTTTCATTAATCACAGAATAAGATACTCCTACAGCACAACTCTCTGGAAGTATAATGTGTTAAAGGTTTTAGTTAATATAGAATCCCTTTTTGGGCAATAAATTTGTTATATGGAATCTAATACATTTGTTAGTTGTACTATTCTAATACCTTGCCATACTTTGGGGCAGCAGGGAAGTGCAATCCTTGGTGTTTTAGTAGGCAGCCAATGACTCTGTGCGATCTCCAGGAAGCAGAGACACGTTCTTTCGGCTGCATGCATCTTATCGGACCATCATAGCATTTGGGGTCCAATGCACGCAGGAAGCATGGAGACATCACACAAACAGGCGGCTGCCTTGTTTACTACTTGCATGGAGGTAATAGTTGGTTGAGTTTTCTCCTATGCAGCTTCCCCTTAATCTGTTGCCCCATCCAGTCTGCCTTCCTATGCATGACTGGCTATGGTCTGTAAAACCGACAAGATCCCTAGCCATTTAGAGCACTAATGATCTGTTCCTAAACTCTGATAGAAAGATAATGTAAAAAGCAAACCGCCTCAATTTATAAATAGCTCTAAAATCTTGCCAATACTATCTCCTTATGCCATCCAATACAAGAGGACTGCATTACTCTGCAGGCTCCTATGCAGCCAGACAAAAGGTAAACAGTTTAAGAAATGATAAGTAAATATTGTAGGAGGAAGAGGGGTTTACAGAACATCAGCCTTGCAGAGCCTGCATAGATCAGGTGTATTTTGACTCAGCTTGGCACAATAATAAAGAGATTACCACTGTAAAGTTGTAACTGAAGCTTCTTATTAGGATACTTTGGGATTTCCCATCCTTCAGTAAGCTGGGGGTTTTCATTTAATAATGGCTGGCCGAGCTTATCCAGACAGAAATTGGTAAAGTACAGGACACTCCCGACAACCTGTAAAACACAATCACATATTAGCTCTTCATTTTACCAGCGCCTTAGTGACTAATGATTTGCCAGTATCTTAATCTGGCCCTTAAATGGACACCACCTGTGCTTGCAATACAGGTGCGGGTGCAGTAAAGGTCACCAACAGGTACAGTAGTGTCTCTGCTGGGTCTTTCACCCTTGGATAAACATGTAAACTTGGCAGATTTAAAAAGGAACTCTCAACCTCAGATTTATTTACATTCAAAGTATAAGCAATTGTGAAAAATGATTATGCATTGTAATAGCAGAAATGCAGAGTCTGGTGTTTCAAGTCTAACCACCTATGGTTTGATATGCCAAAAAAAAAAAAAAATAAAAAAAAAAAATAACTTTCAATGAGAAGTTTGTAATTTGTATATCAAGTTGATATAAACAGGAGAGACCACAGATATTTAAAAAAACAAAACAAAACAACAAACAAACGTTTACACATTTGCTAAAAGATCATTTTATAAAATGTTTATTCCCCATTTTTAAATTAGAATCACAGTTGAGGTTGACAGGAGTTCCATTAAGTTCTATTTCACATTAACATTTTGTTTAATATAATGCTTTCCAACTAAGCAAGCACAGTAAGGTGATAGGGGCAGTTATAGTGCAAAGCACTGGCCCCATTAGCAGTCTTAAAAAAAAAAAAAAAAAAAAATTATACACTGCTTGTGTGACGTCCGTTGAAGAGACTTGTCTGGAACCCGCTGCTGCTATACTTGCTGATTTTGCACACATTCCTTTAACGACGGAGGGATCGGTGACGTGCATTTTTTTTAATGCTGTTCTGTTTGCTTTTTATGTAAGCCTCCATATATTTAGGTGGCCATTAAATGTGTTAGACATACTTCACTATATTCCATTTTCTTCATTTACTATTGGAAATAACATCCCCTTTGACTAATGAGCTGGAAATTTCTGTCTACACATATTAGAGGTCAGATATCGCATCTGGGAACCATAGGACTTGGAGTCCAATTGCCTTTCACACTCAGAGCCGGTCATATTAGGCTCTATAGAGTGTGAGTATATTTCCTTTGGGGGGAAAATATTTATATATATATTATATATATATATATATATATATTCACCTCCTATTTACAAAACTGCACATTGTATTTGTATTTTTTTTTCTTTTACAACTTATTTTTGCACATTAAAAATGGCTTACTTATGTTCTGCAATACATTCTCTAAGTGGTCTTTGGGAGCAACCAATATATATATATATATATATATTCACCTCCTATTTACAAAACTGCACATTGTATTTGTATTTTTTTTTCTTTTACAACTTATTTTTGCACATTAAAAATGGCTTACTTATGTTCTGCAATACATTCTCTAAGTGGTCTTTGGGAGCAACCAATATTCATCAGAGCATGGGTAAAGGAGAATATATACAGCGGAAGCCCAATAGTGAGATAAACACCACATTATAATAGAGACAGGTCTGCTAAAGAAAAAAAAAAAGAAAAAAAGCCCCAAACTGATGGGTTGGGATGAATTATATATTTGCTAATTTATTCAGATCATGATGTTAAGTTACAAAACATTTGAAAAATTGTTGCTACTGATGGAGATGTTTAACTTCCTTAAAAAAAAAACAAAAAAAAAAAAAAAACCACACGTTTTTTCTATTGTGAATACTAACAAACAAAAAAATAACTCACACTGAATGCATCTTTTATTTTCTTAATGGTATCTGCACTGGAACATCCGTTGTCCTCCAGTAAAATACTAGATGGCTAGAAAGTAATACAGAAATCAAAAAAATAAATTTGGCAATTAATTTACAAGTCACAGCCAGGAATACAATCCTTCCATTAACAGTTGTACATATTTAACCCCATTGTGACAAGACTTTTTAGCCTTGCCTTTCTCTTGGTGACAATGGCTGTTAACATTTCTGAGGTGTTTGTGTTTAACTGTAATTTTGTTCCCCCTATTTAGCGTACCCACACAAATGATATTGTTTTTTTCGGCATAAGTAGTGCTTTCATTCGATTCCATTATCTTGATCATATATGGTGAAATTTTTTTTATTTTTTCTGATTACTCATCTACAAAAAAAACCCTGCTAAATAGATTCTAATATTTGTTTAGAAATACCCCATGTTTTTATGCTTTTTTAAATTCAGGTTACAGGGCAATAACTATAAGCAGTGCAATGCTATTTCAAAACCATTTTGGCCATGATCCCTGAGGACGAAGATCTGGGGCTATATTTTAATTAGTGCTGCTGACTGCCTCAATTTACGAGGCATGTCAACAACACACAGATCAATAGGAAGCGATTAAATTTGCTTCCTATTCTTTTACACCGCCGATGGTTTTAAAGGCAAGGTGCCTTTAAAACCGCCATTCGGGCGGTGTTTGCAGTATTGCACATTGCCTCTCTATCGGAGGCATTGTAGCAATACGCCAGAGCACTGAAAGGAACAAAAAAAGTCACTTTCAGTGCGCTTTTCACTGCCACTCGTCTTAAAGGCAGTGAAAAACCGGGATTTAAATCTCTCTCCGGAGCAATGTAAATGCGGGGGGCTTTTTTTGTATTGCACAATGCTTCAATGCAGAGGCATTGTGGCAATACCGAAAAAGCACTGAAAGCGTAAATAAATAAAACCGCTTTCAATGCTTGTTTCACAGAAGGACGTGTCAGGCACGTCCATTGTCGCAAAGGGGGTAAACAGATACACCAATGTAAACACACACAGACATTACCTGTGGCTTAACGTTAAAAGAGGTCTTCTCGGGATTAGATTCCTGGTGCTGTTCATACTTTTGAACCAAACTGGTTACAAAATCTTCTACTTCTTGATGATAGTGCCTGCATAAAACACGGAACACAACATATTCAGATGCAGAGCTTTGAGACAAAAAATGTTCTAAGCTGAAACATTGGAGTTTCTATGCCAAATGGGCCTACCCTTCTGTCTAATTTCAAATACAGGTTGAGTATCCCTTATGCAAAAATATTAGTTATCCAATAAATATTTTGGATTTTATTACAAGTCGCAAATTCCACACCAATGTACTTAGTGCCCAGCCCCCTTAATGTGTGGTATAGCTAGCCTTTTCATGCATGCGCAGTTGGCCCCATAGACTGGTCTAGACTATGCCTTTATGCTTAAGTAATTATAAGTTATCCAAAATACACTGCACCAAATTTAGTATGTATACAGGTTTCATACCAATTAGGTGTGTAATGACTGCTTTAATCACAACACCAGTGTTCTTTTACAGTAGATGTAAAGGACAACTAGGGACTCGATGAATGCTACATCCAAATTGCATTGTTGACAATTGTCGCCAAAGCAATTCGGAAGATACCGACTGCTGAACGGTGTGCGATTTTGGCATTTACCAACGCAGAATCATGGGAAATGTAGTTCCCATTGATACTGCTTTTGTTTAAAAGTCACAACCTCACATGCACAGTTCAGTGCATTCCTAGCAAGGGCCGTGTCAGAAATGCAAAACGGATGCCACATTCAGCCCCTTGGTTCATTTTTGTTGGTCATACAACTGAGCAAAGGAGTCAGGAATGAAAGTAGGAGGGGCTGGGGACTATCAAGCAAATAAAGTATAAAGTAACCCCCCCTCAAAAAAACCCCAACTCATTTAATTAAAATTCATTGATGCTGTATTGAAAAACAGTTATTTTCCCCACCTATCCTCCACCAAATTAAATGTTCCCTTTAAAGCATACCAATCATGAAAAAGTGGCTTATTCTAAAAAAGGAAAGAAATCCAATTCTATAGATGAATACCTGGAAGTTAACTTGTTACCCACAAATCTTGTCAGTGACAGTTTCACGTGATATCGCTTTACAAATACAGCTACATCTTATCAATATATAAACCGCAACATAGAAAAAAGGGATAGAAATAAAAGTATACTTACTTTGAAATCATGTGATTCATAAATAAGATTTGCAACAGAGGACCATCTAATGTATCATCCACAGACAGTCCACTAAAAAAAAAAATAAAGGAGAATTAGGTCACACTATTTTTTAATAATAGTACTGAATTAGCCTTACCACCACCACTAGAGAACTCTCATGGCACTATAAGGGGTACAATAAAAGTACAAAAAAAAATTGGGCAGACTAGATGGACCGTATGGTTCTTATCTGCCGACACATTCTATGTTTCTATAAGGTCTAGTAAAAAAAAAAAATGGGGTATTTCCTAGCACTTATATCCTATCCAGCTGCACTTAACCTGTGTGGTTCCCTGCACCCACACGTGGACAGGACAGACAAAATACAAACAACCAAAAAAATAATAATGGCATTTTGGTTAGTGCGCTATGGAAACCACCACCTAATGTAAATGATTAAGAACACCCTATCTGGAATTTCAAAAACACATTTCATACTGCTTGCCCAATCCCTTTTAAGCTTATGTCCCAATAGCATATTTAGCATTCAGTGCAATTTCAACTTTCACTTTACAAACAAGTAATATATACCTTGGTCTTGTGAGTACAGATAATTTTCTTCTGAGTTCTTCATGTTATCACTTTGTTATGGAACGAAACTTCTTGCAAAATAATTTTTTTTTTAAAAAATGCAGGATATTTGTCACTAGATATGGGTGGCTGAATTATGGGAAATGTAGTCCACAGAAACGAATGCCAAAGGTTAGTCGTGACTGGTTTGCCAAAACGGTGGACAATTAAAGGATTTACAGGAAAATAAAATGACTTACCTAGAATTAGCACTAAAGTAACGCAACTTAATAGGTTAGCATTAAAAGGAGGGAGTTTTCTACACTACATCTAGCTTCAATGAAACGCACCAGATATTTGAAACGTAGCCTTGTTGCCATTCACTGTGCTAGTGTTATGTAATGAGCAGTATCAGTAATTTTGCAACATTGACACTCAAGCCGCTGTGGGCTAGAATCCGATGATGCTCAGCCAGACAAGAGAGAATCATGTGACTCTGGTGCCATGCAACGCAACAGGAAAACGTTAGCCTTCAAAAGCTGGCAGGCTCGGCCAGGTTACGGCTCTTGCACAAAGGATATTTTCCGCTTTCAGCTGGGTGATGGTTTCTTCGCATCGAGCGAGCTGTTCCCGGATCCCACTGGCATCCTCCTCCTCACTGTCAGCCTCCTGATCAAAGCGAATGTGAACGGGCGCCATCGGTAATTCATCATCCAACTGCTCGAAGAGCTCACTGTCCCCAAAGTCCACCTCCGCCATCTTCCTGCCTCCTGTTGGATAGACGTACCATAGAGTTTTGAAGGATAGAAAAGGCCACGACGTCTTAACGTCACTAATTCTGCCGCCATCTTGAATGCGGACAAAATGCCCTAATAACGTAGTAGCATGAAGGTTTGATTTTCATAAACGCAGTCCCTTATTTATTTATTTTTTCTTTTAGCATGAATACAAAATGAGAAAATTTATCAACAAAGTAGCTTTCCACTTAAACCAATACATGCTTCATGTCTGCCGACTGGTCCATAGTTTAGTGATTCCTGCCCTAAGTGTTTTATTTTTATTTAGTTATTTTTATTCTAATCAAAAAGAAAACTTTTTTTCTTCTTTTTTTTTTCTTATACAAAAAGACAAACCACATATAACATTAATAAACATTATTTCCAGTTGATTTCAGCCTATAATCATATATAACAGGCGTGTTCAAGTTTGTTTTGCAGTGGGCCCAGTGCTGTATTTACCGCGAGGCATCCTAGGCGGATGCCTATGGCGGCAAATTTTGGGGGGCGGCAGCGCCCCCCAGCACTGGAAGAAAAAAAAATAAAAAAAAAAAATCTGGCCCTTTAAAAAAAAACAAAAAACCCCACCGCGCTTGCAGGCAGAGACGGAGGTGAGAGGGGATCGCAAGATCCCCCCTCACCAACGCTCTGCCTGCCAGGCTGCACGGGGAGCCGAACAGGCAGCACAGAGAAACCTCCGTGCTGCCTGTTCGGCTCCCCGTGCAGTGTGCCGACACGGAAGTGCCGACAGTCACGTGACGGGCGCGCTGACGTCATACGCGCGCCTGGTCACGTGACCTGTCGGCACAATCGCCGGGAAGCCGAACAGGCAGCATGGAGGGACCATGCTGCCTTCCTGCCAGGGAAAGGTAAGTGCTGATGGGAGACTGTGTGTGTGTGTGTGTGTGTGTGTGTGTGTGTGTGACTGAGTGTGATGGGAGTCAGAGTGTGTGTGATGGGAGACAGTGTGTGTGACTGAGTGTGATGGGAGTCAGAGTGTGTGTGATTGGAGACTGTGTGTGATGGGAGTCAGAGTGTGTGTGATTGGAGACAGTGTGTGTGACTGAGTGTGATGGAAGTCAGAGTGTGCGTGATGGGAGTAGGAGTGTGTGACTGAGTGTGATGGGAGTGTAAGCTTGATGTGAGTCTGAATGATGGGGCATGTCTTAGGTGTGTAACGTGGGTGTGCAGCTTGGGTAGGGGGGTGCCCGGATTTTGTCTGCCTAGGGCAGCACAAAATCAAGATACACCACTGAGTGGGCCATTTCACCGTAAATCTATTCATGTTTCATTGAAAGTAAATGTATGTAGGCAGGGGCGTCACTAGGGTTGGTGTCACCCCCCTGGATTTCCTCCAATACAATGCCAAACAGATTCCTTAGTAATGCCAGTTAGACGGCCTACTAACTATGCCACACACAGGAGCCCCATAACTATGCCACACACAGGAGCTCCATAAGTTATGCCACACCAGAGCCCCACTATTTATGCCTCACCTCTGCCCAATTAATTATGCCACACACACAGGTGCCCCATAATTATGCCACACAAAAGAGTCCCTTAATTATGCCACACACAAGCGCCCCTTGAGGTGACAATTGTACAATTATAAAACAATACATATCTATACATACAGACATCTCTCTCTCTCTCTATAACAGGCAATTTTGCCAATTATATGCCAGTATCATTTTGTCATTAATAAGCCACAGCCAATTTGCCCATTAATATGCCAGTACTATTGTTCCAGATGCCAATACCATTGTGCCATTAAGATGTCAGTATTATTGTGCCATTCATATGCCAGTAATATTGTGCGATTTAGATACCAGTAATATTGTGCCATTCAAATACCAGTAATATTGTGCCATTCAGATACCAGGAACATTGTGCCATTAAAATACCAGTAATATTGTGCCATTCAGATACCAGTAATATTGTGCCATTCAGATACCAGGAATATTGTGCCATTCAAATACCAGGAATATTGTGCCATTCAGATACCAGGAATATTGTGCCATTCAGACACCAGGAATATTGTGCCATTCAGAGCCCAGTAATATTATGTCAGTCAGAGCCCAGTAATATTGTGCCAGTCAGATACCAGGAATATTGTGCCATTCAGAGCCCAGTAATATTGTGCCAGTCAGAGCCCAGTAATATTGTGCCAGTCAGATACCAGGAATATTGTGCCATTCAGAGCCCAGTAATATTATGTCAGTCAGAGCCCAGTAATATTGTGCCAGTCAGATACCAGGAATATTGTGCCAGTCAGATACCAGGAATATTGTGCCAGTCAGATACCAGGAATATTGTGCCATTCAGAGCCCAGTAATATTATGTCAGTCAGAGCCCAGTAATATTGTGCCAGTCAGATACCAGGAATATTGTGCCATTCAGAGCCCAGTAATATTGTGCCAGTCAAAGCCCAGAAATATTATGCCAGTCAGAGCCCAGTAATATTGTGCCAGTCAGATACCAGTAATATTGTGCCATACCAGTGCTCGTTTTCTTTCTGACCTGACAGACAGGGAATTGCAGCAAAATAGCTTCTATTTAATTTTATACACCCCCTGTGTCAGAGTGGTTTGGTGGGCTCTCTCAGGGCTATCTTTACCACAGAGCAAAAAGGGAAAACTGCCCTGAGTCCAGACACACTGCAGGGTCCACTGATTCTGCTACTTGAGCCCTACAGTTTCTGAATACTTTTTTTTTTTATTCTCACTTGCCAGGGTGGATGACATTAGACTGATTTAAATAATTATTAATTTTATTCTTTCCCTCACTCTAAAACTTAATTTATTATGGTATTGCCCATGTTTCATTAGCTTCTTCCTACTGCCATTAATTTCATTCACCCAATTGGCCGTTAACATAACCTATTAACCATGTATTTATGAATCGGGCCTACAGCAATGTGTTGTTTTTTTGGGTTTTTTTTTTTTCTTCTTCTCCCTATATCTATTACACCTCCCCCGTTAACCCCTCACATAGTCAGAGAATTAGAAAGATTCCTGCATTGAATCCACCGCCAACCCGCCCGTCAGTAACTGAAGCCTAGTGATAGATAGGAGGAATGTAAGAATGTGTATGAGTGTAGTGGAGATTCCAAGAAGGGGAACGGAGGGGGGGTGGCGGGAGGGGGGGGGGAATGATAGCAATTCGAAACGGAGAACAAACAATCCGATTTAAAATATGACTATAAAATTTTTATCTATAAACACCCAGGGTCTGAATTCTCCTCAGAAAAGAGGCTATTTGTACGAAACCTTGTTAAAAATTAGAATAGACGTGTGCTTCGCACAAGAAACACACTGGCAGAGGGAAGAGGTCCCATGATGGAAATTCACCAAATTCCCCGGGATATACACAGCTAGTATGCATCATAAAAAGAAACGGGGTACAGCCATAATAATATCGGACAAAGTAAAATTTTAATTAATACTCGAGATTAATGATAAAGAAGGTCAGTACCAGATTTTACTGTGCAAATTAAACGATAAGACATTTACTCTGGTAAATATATATTCCCCTAATACATATTCAGCGGCCTTTTTCAAAAATGTTTTTGAAACAGTAGATAGAATAAAAATGGGTAAGCTATTAATAGCTGGAGACATGAATATAGCATCAGACCCAAAAATGGACAGAACACAAACAAAATATAATAGGGAACATAAAAATAAAAAAGCGGGATCCTTCAGGGATATCTTATCTGATTTTGAGCTATTCGACATATGGAGAGTACAACACCCTAGCGAGAAAAATTACACCTTTTTCTCAAAAGTGCATAATTCATACTTGAGGATAGACCTATATCTTACAAATATGGAAAATCTAGATAAGTTTTTGAAAACCCACATAGACCCGATCACATGGTCAGACCATGCCCCAATATACCTGGAAACACAAGAGGAGGAAATAGCTGCAGGTAGGACAACCTGGAGACTCAATGAGGGATTGCTTAGATCAGAGAGGAATAGGGAACACCTAGTTAAAGCTGCTAAGGAATTTATACAATACAATACAAACGGAGAAGTTTCAAACACGGTGATATGGTGCACATTTAAATCATTTATGAGAGGGATCTTTACCAAACTAGGAGCAAAACAGAAGAAAGCACAGAACACTAATACATCTGAATTATATATAAATTTAGCAATATTAGAAGAAAAGAATAAAAGGGAAATCACACAGGAAAGAATAAACGATATAAGGGAACTCCAAATGGAAATGAAAAGAAGACTGGATAAAAAAAACTAATAATGCCATCCTTAAGCTCAACCAATCATGGTATCATGGAGACAATAAAACATCTAGGTGGTTCTCTAAGAAATGAAAGCCTAAAGGGAACGCACAGTCAGTTAGGAAGATTATAGAGGGAAACAAAATACATCTCTCTCCAACAGATATTGGGAAAACGTTTTCTTCATATTACAGAGAGCTGTACAATCTAAAAAACGTATATCAAACACAAACAGAAATTCAGAGGTTTCCGGGGAAACTAAAACTTCCCAGACTCTCAATAGAGGATCTTAAAAAACTAAATGAGCCTATATCTACAGCAGAGATATCCACAGCAATAAAGAACCTAAAAAGCGGGAAGGCACCAGGCCCAGATGGATACCCCGCAGGCTTCTACAAACAGTTTGAAGAAATAGTCACACCCTTGTTATCCAATACATATATGGAAATCGAGAAAGGTTCCCCCCTGCCTGAAGAAATGCTACGGGCCTTAATAATACCAATACCCAAGCCAGACAAAGACATACATTTTGTCACTAATTTTCGTCCGATCTCCCTTTTGAACACCGATCTAAAAATATTTTCGGGAATCCTGGCGAATAGGTTAAAAGAAGTGATACCTAGTCTGATCCACTCGGACCAGACAGGCTTCATTAAGGGTAGAAGCGGTGGGGACAACGTCCGGAAACTACTTCATGTGATAGACTCGATGGGGGGACGGTTGGACTCAACGGCCTTTATGGCTCTGGACGCGGAGAAGGCCTTTGACAGGGTGGAGTGGAGATACCTGTCGGAGGCCTTGTCCGCGTACGGATTCGAGGGCCCAATCCTGATGGTCGATTTTGAGTATGTACACAATCCCCTCAGCAAGGGTGTTGGGAAATGGCTTCAGATCGGAGTGGTTTGTCATCAGGAGTGGGACCAGACAGGGATGCCCCCTGGCCCCTATCCTGTACGTTCTATCAATAGAACCACAAGCAGCATACATCAGACAGTCGGATCTGGTAACGGGAGTTAAACTGGCAGGGGATGAGCTAAAACTCACCCTGTATGCTGATGACATCATACTTACCCTCTCTGATCCACAAAAATCACTACCTGCAGCTATGGACCTGATCCTAGAATTTGGGAGGTATTCGGGGTATAAAATTAATATCAAAAAAACTCAAATTATACACAAGAACATAACAGAAGAGGAACTAATAAAGCTCAATAAAAAATTTGAATGTAAATGGGGAAAAAAGTAGTTACATATTTGGGTGTAAAACTTAGTCTCTCATGGGATCACATCACACGTATTAACTATGATTTCCTACTGGGTGAATTAAAGACCATAATCACAAGATGGAAAAATCTTCATCTCTCAATGCTGGGTAAAATTAACGCAATTAGACCATATCTAATGCCCAAACTAGAATACCTGATGAGAACCATTCCAATTCCGATATCCAGAAGTATATTGAAAGAGTATTATAATTTATTTTATAAATTTGTTTGGGGCCTGAAGAAATCCAGGATCTCTGTTAGGAATCTAACATATAATTTGAAAGAAGGGGGTACCTCCTTTCCAGATGTATACAGCACACATGACGCAATCATGCTGTCACATCTGCTGTCTTGGAAATTTAAAACCTCCAATACATGTGCCTGGTACAAATATGAAAAAAGTATATTGGGACAAAGAAATCCACTACATTTAATTTGGGTAGATAAACCAATATTCAAAAAATGTAAAAATGATAATAGACTTATTAAGGGATTGTATCAGACACTCGGGAAACTAAGGAAGAAATATGAGGCAGAAAAACTCTTTACAGCAGACACCCCCTTGGAAGCCCTAGAAATGTATTTAGAGAATATTAATTACAACTCATGGAACCAAGCCTCAATAAAAAAAACTGGGAGATCTTTATGTTAATAATGAACTAATCACATTTAACACTCTAAAGGAAAAATACGGTATTAACAATAGCGAATTCTGACTTATCTCAAGATACAAAATCTAACTAATAGCAGATACTCTACTGATCAGAATAACCTTGCTGGTATTTTCCAAATTAAAAACTATACCAAAATAATGTCAAAAATTAATAGGAACTTACAGATTTTGGAAAATAAGGGTAAACTTGGAGGAGTTGAGAAATGGGAAAAAGAACTAAAGTTTGAAATCCCTCTGGAAAAGTGGGAAAACGCCAGAAACACAAGAAGGGCCCTACACGGAATTAACATGCAAGAAACCTACCTCAAAGTTATACACAGATGGTATGTGGTACCATAAAGGACAGCTAAATTTCAACACACACCTTCGAACTTATGTTGGAGATGCGAGGAAGAGATAGGCACCCAAGCACACATATGGTGGCTCTGTGTTAAACTTGGACCAGTTAAGCATAAATTGGAAGAAACAATCGAAAAATTAACTCACACAAAAATAGAGATATCACCACAAACGTTTCTATTACGTAGACATACCCTCCCCCAAATCATCTGTTAGGTCCCTGATAATACATATACTGGCGGCCATTAAACTCTGCATTGCAAAATGTCGGAAATCATCCCAAGGTCCAGGTTGGACAGATATAGTAACACAGATTAACTATCAGAGATATATGGAAAAAGCAATCTTTATAAACATGACTCAGAGGGCCCAATATGAGGAAATATGGTCACCCTGGGCAGAATTAACGGATCAAAAATGACCTCCCGAACCGCCGCACCCCCTCAGGAACCCCAAGGACTCAGATGGAATGTAGTATGAATGGATGTATGCCTAGTCTGAATGTTATATGCCCCCCAAAGTAATTAAATATATAGAATATAGAGAATGATAATTTAATAGTAACTCTCTCGTTTTCCTCTCTTTTTTTCTGTTTTCTCTATTACAGTATTGTAAATCTTATTTGTGTATTACTTATCTCTGTTATATGTTGTTTGTAATTGAAAATAATAAAAACATTATATATTTAAAAAAACAAAAAAACATAATCTATTAGCCAGATCCCTCCTTTCATTCTATTGGTCTCTTTCCCATTCACACTTGACTTCCTTTATCTTGGGATTGTGTGGGACTGGGCTGGGATATATGAGGGCTGAGGAACACTGAATGTAACAGCACACCACTGTAACTTTTGTGAGTGTGAGGAATATACAGTATCACAGACCAATATGCAGGACACACACAAATAGTAAACAAGTCAGCATGAAATAATGTCTTGTACACACGAGAGTCATTGTGAAGAGAATTCTGATGCAAGGCTGGATCAGGCTAGGCTGCAGTATATGACACCACTCATGCAGGTTAAAAGGATTGTAGGTTATTATTTGTAGTCAAAAACAGAGGTAACATCAGTCACATGCAGTTAGCTGAATGAGGCACCAGAATACCAGAATCACTGTTCCTGTATTTTGTTTATCTGTTTCTGAAAAAATAAATAAATAAATAAACGAGAGAAAACCAGTTATATTTTTTTGATGCAAATTAGTGAGCCTGTCAAATGACTCCCAGCCCCAGAAAATGAATGGGCCAGGGACTTGCCCAGGGTCCTGGCTCATTAACAAAGTTCCCCACAGTCATAATTAACCCCCCATCAGTTGTTGAGTACAAATATTTAATAAGACACCTCCCATCCAGGGGCTTGCCTAAAGTCCCCAGACAACATAAATAATAAATATAACTTAATCCCACCTACCCCAACAATGTCTTGCTGCACTGGCTCACTGGGCAGTTGCCAGGAGCGCCACAGTAAATGGTATCCTGCAGAGGAAGGACACCATGAGGCTGGCGCCAGCATCTCTCTGCCCTGTTGGTTTCACAGTGTTCCTGTACACCCTGTGCTTCAGGGTTTAAAAGGAGCTAAAACTGCCTCCGGATGATTTGGGTACATTGCAGCACCATGGAGTATTGTACCCAGTGCCCCACACTGACTGACAGCCAGCCAGTCAGTCTAAGTAAGAAACCCTGCTAATTTGGCATAATACACAAAGTTTAATTATAAACTTAATATTACATTACATTTACATTTATTTAGCGCCAACAATTTTTACACTTAATATAAAGTTTATGCAATACTGCTCCTTATTTGGAATAATATACAAAGTGAATGCGTTATTGCACATTATTTGGCCATGATATACAAAGTGTATGCATTACTGCTTATTATTTGGCCTCTATCACTTCTGCTGGACAGCTGTTTCATGCATCCACTACCCCAGGGCTTGACAAATTTCAATAGGATTTAGGAGCCAGCTAAAAAATCTAGGAGCCACACAACGGCACATTCACGCAACCATACACAGTCACATACATACACATACACACACACAGTAGGTCACATACATATCCACACAGACACAATCAGTCACATACATAAACACACAGTCAGTGACATACCTATACACATGCACACACAGATAGATACATACATACAGTCAGCCAAATACACACACACACACAAGCACTCAGTTTTTAATTTTATTTCTTTTAAAGGGAGGGGAAAGTACCTCTATCCTGTGGGAGGGGGGATTTTGCTCCAGCCTTGTCAATGCCTGTCACACAGGCACAGACTGTCTTGTGTCCAGCAGGATGTCACGTGACACCCGCCACTGCGATTGTTATTTATTTATTTATTTTAACTTATCCCAGGGCGAAGGACGCCAGGTATAATTTTCTAGTCGCCATGGGTTTGTCGAGCCCTGCACTGCCCTATCAGTAATGTAATACTTCCTGATATTTAAACGTTTTCCCCTCTACACATTGTTACCTAAAACATATTTACATTTAGTTTGGATTTCCTCCTCAAAATGTTATTGGTTCTTGCAAAAGTAGCTGCCATGAGACATGTATTGAGAAGCTTAAGCCAAGTAACCTCAGCTCATGCAGCCTTATGCCTTTCTGTCTATGGTATACTTCAAGCTAGAAGGGTCTTCTACAAGTATGTTTTCCAAGCCTTTGGTATTATATTCAGTGCTTCATCCCAGTACTTTCAATAGGAAAGAGTTGCGGGATACTTCATAGACAAATGAGATCTTCCTTCAAGTTCTTTCCACTACTCACACATGATTTTTTTAAAATACCGGTAGACTGGAAAAGACTTTGGGTGATGTCCTAAAGTGGGACATTGGATCTTCAGAATATTCTTTAGAGCTTTATTTCTTCCATAACATCTTTCACTTAGGGTAGGAATGCCTTCTATTAGATAAATCCTCAGAAATGTGGTCTGAAGAAAGACCCTTTGGTGGAATTTCAAAGGTCCTGTCTGGAGTGCTGTGTCCCGGGCATCCTGGAAAGTCTTTTGCACACTGCCATGTAGCCAGGATACAAATTGCTTTACCTCCATGTCACCTCTGTAACCTTTCTCATGTAATTTGCACACATTTTTGTACTTACCCAGCATGGGATGTTCACATGCTTGACAGATTAGGTCTGGGGTGTCCAAGTTTGTTCTGCAGTGGGCCACTTCACCACAAATGTATTTGTGCATGGGACGCATTCATGTTTCATCAAAGAAAAAAAAAAAAAAAATTATATACACATACGTGTGTGTGTATGTGTGTATATATATATATATATATATATAAAATTTATAACTCACAGTAATTTGTGAGTGTATTAGATTCTCCAGCAATAAAACGCGTAAAAAAACCCTCACATTACATGCACACACATTGTCACACTTCCACACACTCTTATTTTATTTCTCCCCCACCCTGCTAGTTTACCTTTTATCTGCAGGGAGGGGGATTGTGGCACCTACTGCTGCAGTGTACCAGCTTACATTGCAGGCTGAGCCAACCACTCGTGCAGTTCAAGGGGAGGAAGCCCCGCCCCCTCGCACTCTGACCTTGTTGGAGCACCGGGTGTCAGTGGCATCCCGGTGCTCCAACAAGGTGAGAGTGCGAGGGGGCAGAGCATCATCCCCTCATACTGCATAAGTGGTTGGCTCAGCATGCAATGTAAGCAGGAACACGGTAGCAGGAGCCTGCGGCTAAAGTAAGCAGGGCTCAGGTGCATCTACTGCTGCCAATCTCAAGTGGCCAGCAGGCCGCATGTTGGACGACCTGGCACTAGGTGTTTAGTTTTGACCAGCATCTTTAACCTCAGTGGAAGATGGGAGGCCTGGAAAAAGATCCAGAGCTCCAGACATTCTAAATCCTCAGAAGGTAAATGGATAACCCTTATGTGTGGAATATAAATCGACATGCAGTGTACATGTGCAGAAAACAGAGGAAAGAACTCTACAGAAGGCAAATACACGTCAGTGGACATACTTAGTATGTATAGACACAGGGAGAGTAAGTCTGTACTTTGACCTGCAGCAATGGGGAACTGCAGCTATGAAACCACAATGCCACCAAACCAGTGGGACCCACAGTGCTTTAAACTTTCCATCGTCTATTACTTTGCTCTGAAATGCTGCACGTCTTTGCATTCCAGCATGGAATCTGGAACAAATGTGCTACCAGGAATATGTTCAAAGGGTGAATGTAGGGGGAGTCACTGATTTTCACTCTGCCCCTCGTTACTGCAGATGGATCAATAAAGGAGCATTGAAAGTAGTTATTACTGCTTGGTTTAAACTTCAAGGACTTATGCAGTTGCTGTATTCAAATGTCAACTATGCTTAATTTAGGTGTGGAATTTTTTTTCCCTTTTACAATATGGTTTCACAAAATTTCTGTAGAATTTAGGAGCCAGATCGTTTCAGCAGACAATCTGGTTATTTTAGGAGCCTAGGAAATAAAACATTCAGAGTTCAATGTAAAACGATCAAAAAAAAGTAAGGAGCTTTTTGATCCTGGATTTGTCAAGCCTATTTTACAATGATATCTACCATCACCTATAAATGAAATGGACCATTGCCACCACAACATTTTTCCGTTTTCTGTGCTTTAAAACTTTGCTCGATAAATATTGCGTGTCATCGCCATGGTGACTAGAATCTGGCTCCTGTAAGACTATACTCATCACATACTGAGAGTAGGGAAAAAGCAGCACTGAGCAGCTGTCAGATTCACCCCTCCCCCTGATCCTCACCAGACAGCATAAGGAAAACACCAGGGAGGGGAGTTCCTTACAGCTACTGCTGCCTCAGTTTCAGGAGGAGGAGCCACCGTAACCCCACCATACCCCCAATGCATGATTTAGATGGAGGGAAAAATTCCAGCTGCTCTGTCCAGCAACTGCAGTGCTCTGCCCCTAACACTGCTTCCCAGTGCCAGTCTAGTAAGTAATGTCGGAATATGTGCTAGCATGCATGTTTGGGATGAACACCTGTTTTTGTAAATGTGTATCAGAATCTCTATGTGCCAGCATGTGTTATTGTGTCACGCGTTAGTATTTACAAATATATGTATGTCTGTGCATGTATTCAAGAGTAAAATCATGTGTTAGTATGTGTCAGCATTTAGGTGTGTATGTATTTGTGGGTGAGCGTGTGTGCAATATAGTATGTGTGAATGGTGTGTAACTTTTATATAGGTATATGGAATGGAACCAAAGCATGTTCATTTGCAACAACTTTTGGCACTGGCTCCTAAAGTTTGCAGCTGACTCCTAGATTTAAATCTAATTTGTCAACCCTGAATTAAAATACTCATGATTTTAGACCAATCAGGGGTGACATTTTTGCATGTGAAACAATAGTACCAGAGTAGTAGTATTTGGAATGTTTTAATTGCAAAAACATAAAGCAGACAAATGCAGAGATGTGATCAATATAGAATTAATGGGTTTGTTTTATTCTACATTTCTCCTCTGTATGTTCACTACAAGCAACAGTGTGCAATAACCATTTAGAATAAGTGATTATGTAGCAATGAAACCTGCCTAGGCTATCCAACATTGCAAACTGAATCTATGTACATCAATGAGCATATAAAGGACTTCTATATATATATATATATAAAAAAAAATGATATGAAAAATCTTGTTTCTATATCGCAGGTCGTCAAATAGCAACATATTACCGTATATTACCAGAATATAAAACAAATAATTGCAAGGCACACCTAACTTTTCCAAAGATTTTGAGGGCAAGGGATATGTAATTGAACAGCTATTTGAATGTATTCAGACAATGACGCAGGCAATTTGAAAGGTACCTTTTTCTACCAAATGAACAGAATTTTAATTTTCTATCTTACACATAAGTTAAAAAAAAAAAACAAAAAAAAAAAAAAACTGTTGACTTACCTTAAACACCTTAACAAACAAAATAAAACACATTTTATTAACATCCAAGTCTGTCCAAAAGCAAGTTTTTTTATGCAACACATCACTTTCACATCTTTATATTTAAAGGTCGCATTAAATAGGTTTTCCCAGGGATAACAGGAATACATTGACAAACCTTTATATAACCTGTTGTTCGAAAAGTAGAAACTTCTAAACTAAAATAGTTCCTATCATTTAACTTTAATGAAAATGGCCATACTCTGATAACATCACTAACACTGGTATCACGGATATATGTACAAAAATGATTCTCTTGTAATAAGTTAAAGTCAATGCAACACCCATGCAAGCTAGAATTCCAGCTTTTTGGTTACAAGAACATGAAGTATTGAGAAGTCAAAAGTGGTAAAGACTTTTAAACATCCTGTCATTTTCTTCATACTGTATCCATTCCTCGCATTGATGATGTAAAACCCAAGCCCATTCCTCTTTGGGTGTGGGTCTGTGATCTTGCCATTTCATATTGTGCATCAAGATTTCGAAAAACTTCTTCTTGCTGCTTTAAAGTTCTGAAACTTTCACGGTCAACTGCACTAGGCCCTGGCTCGTCCTCCTAAACAAAGCAAAAAGGAAACACAAGCCGTTTAGAAAAGCTAGCAAGCGGTAATATATGTAAACACAGAACATAATCCAAATACAAACACCCTGCAGCAGACCTAAACCATTTCCTATGGTGCTGCGAACACACCCAAAAGATATGGAAACAGGTTAAAAGACACTTCTAAAAATAGGACTTTCACCCAGTTACTTGGCATCACATGCGCACACCCTAAAAATGTTAAACGACAAATAATCCTTGAAGCAGGTACCCAAAAAAAACACCATACTCCATCACTGGATAGAAACCACTCTTTTTCCCCCCACTTTCTTTCCAAACTATTCTGTTCCAAATGTCATGGTTGAAGGCACAGTGCACAAAAGAAAAAAGCCACCAAATCATTTTTCCACACATGGCTACCCTACATTTACTCACTCCCCACCCAGACACGCATAAGAATCAAACAAGCATTTCAAAATACAACCTGGTACATGACAGAACTATTAAGACAGAACCCGATCTCACTAACTTAAGTAAAACCGCCCCCACCTTCATCACTCTGCCACGCCAACCTGACTGACATCTTTTATAATGCGAAACCTGAAACACACAGAAACGGACAGACCCCATACCTGCTATAAACAACTACACCCTACAGGTAGAGATTGTCGGATAAGTTGTATGTTAAATCAGGGCTTGACAAATCTAATATGATTTTAGGAGCCAGCAAAAAAAATCTAGGAGCCAGACAATCACGCATGCATACACGCAATTCATTAACACACACCAACCCTCTTCACATATATACACACACCCCTACTTTACATTTACACAAATATCCAAACACCTCACACACACCTACTTTACATATACACATTTATACAAACACCTCACACACACCTACTTTACATATACACATGTACCCGGCTTCATCATTGAAGTCCCGGCGGTCGTGCCGGGCGGCAGCAGGGGAACTGTATCTTCTCCGCTAGCCACCACGCTTGAATACGGCCTCTTCCTCATTATCACCAACTCATTGAATACCCACTCCAAAAGAATGGTGAAACACATTCTAATTGCCTGCCAAGCCAATATCGCAAAAGCCTGGAAACAACCTACAGCACCAGTCCCGGCGATCGTGCCGGGCGGCAGCAGGGGAAGTCTGCGCTCATCGCGCAGACATCCCCTGCTGTCAGAGAGGGGGATCCAGGTCCCCTGCAGCTCTGCGGGGGACCTGGATCCCAGTCTTATAGTCTGACCTCAATTTGAGGTCAGATTATAAAATGACCTCAATTATACAAACACCTCACACACACCTACTTTACATATATACAAACACCTCACACACACACACCTACTTTACATATACAGATATATACAAACACCCACCCACCTCACACAGTATTTTCTTGGTGTGTCCCCCCCTCCCTGCTTCTTTACCTCATTGCAGTGGAGGGGAACATTCGTGCTGCAGCATGTCTTCATATATCGGCCTGCTGAGTGCCAGGATGTCACGTGACGACACCCGGCACTAAGACACGCGTTGCGCGAGGGGGCGGAGCTTGCAGTCTGTGCCATCACCACAGACTTTACCCGCTCGCGCTACCAAAAAATTAAAAAAAAAAAAAAATCGGATGGCAGCGGCAAGGGGACAGGGAGGGTAACTTCACCCAGGCGCCAGGTCTCATTTGGTCGAGCCCTGTGTTAAAATGTTATGTTTTTAAACATCTGGATCTCCCTCCAAGGTTTCCAAAACTGCCAGATACTAGAACAAATTTCTGCAATTGCACTTTTTTTGTACAAACGACCACATACTTACCCACCTTAAGTTTTATTTACGGTCACAAAATCAAGGGGAGATCACAGATCTTATATAGGTTTTAAGGTTTTTACTGGGTTAATAGTTTACAAAAATGTATATTTACAGAAATGAGTATGCACTGTACCACTGGAATATATCATGTGCTGTTTTATATAACATACATATTTTCTCATTGTACAACCAATCAAAATAAATAAAAAGAAAAGCACTCCAGACCTTCACAACGTTCAAATCTATCAATTTTCGCCATGGGTAGAAGAACATTTGGCCTGTGCAGTTGTAACATTAAATTCGGTTCATTAATTCAAACCACCACTAGCTTAGAAAAAAACTTTTCCCTTTTTTAGGGAGGTTCAGTAATAATGCAAAATGCATCTAAATGAACTAAATCAGTTTAGTAATAAAAGCTGAATAATTGATTAATAACTTATAGAATGTAACTCACCTTAATGCCCATTAATTTCCTAAATTTTACATTTTGGTCCTTGTTTCCAAAATTTAATTTTTCCCAGATTTCTGCTGATTGAGATTTGTCCTATAACAGGGCAATACGGAGAAAGGAGAGAAAGGTATTAATGTTATAACAATAGGTTCAGTAAAATCGAACTAAATTGTCAAACCAATGAAATATTCCTGCAGTTTAGTTTACAGTCCGATCTTTTACACAGACAAGAAAGTAGCTAAAGAGAAGACTGATAGCATTGAAAGGCTGTTACAAATTAAATTAGGTTTCTTCATGCTGTGCTCAACAATAAAATCAATATTAAAGAAACCACTTTCTTTATTTATTACTTTTTATGTGTGTGTACTTACCCCTTCTTTCTTTCCTTGCCAAAGCATTTTCCGTTTTTTCTCTTGCTCTGCAAATCTCATGGGATTTACTGCTGTTGGGTTGTAATAGCTGGGGACAGAGATGCCAGTTTCTGCTAATGCTTTGGCTTGCAGAGCAGCCATCTGTGCAGCCATTGCAATTTGAGGAGTTACTTGTGTTCCTGATGCCAATAACGCTGCTACATTGATGACAGATCCTCCACCTGCTGCAGCCACTAAAGGAGTCATAAGGAAGTGATCGTTTAGAAAGCAGGTCACTGTAATAAGATGCATTGACTTTTTATTTCAAGCACAGGAAAGACATAATACATCAATTCAGTCTTTTTAAAATTGTATGCAAATGTGTGGTGCACATCATGTTTGTCTAATTTTTTTCTGTCATTAACAAACTTTTATTAGACTACAGATCAGCCCTTTATTCAAAAATGTATTGAACTGGATTGTCTAACTTTTGTACCACCATTTCTTTTTACTGTGTTTAGTGTTGTATAATTTGTAGACACTTTCTAAATAGTAATAATCATAATGCTCAAGTGATTAATACACACATTACATTCAAGTATCATCAGATTATATGGCTTCTTGAAGTCAAACTCCATTTTAAAAAGGGACTAATCCATCCTTAGCAACTTTTAAAATCACACAGAAGTTGCTCCCCAGCTATTTGGGGGTCAGTCTGCCACGAAAAAAGGGAAACCATCTCCCCTCTCCAAAACTTTTTTTGCAAAGTACAATTCAAAAGATATCCCATGGTATGCCACAAAAACAAAGACTTGGGAGAAATCAATTTTGTGAAGCTAAAGCTTTACTGAGATCGTCTGGCGACTCCTAGGAGGAAAGTATGTGCAAATGAGAATGAAGGAAAATACGAAATATGCAAATGCTAATATAAGACAATTTGTCAGCACTGTAATATAAAGAGCAGAGAACAATATGATGAAGATTTATAGGCACTTTGTTTGTTACAGCACATTAGACCAGGACAAAACGCTAAACATTAAGGAAAAACATTTTTTATGGCAAACCTTTTAGGGTTTAACCCCTTTGCGTTTGAAGGATGTGGTATGCTGTTAAATCCTTACTTTAACAGATGAGGCCACTTTGATCGGTGTTCGTCTGATATGGAAAATGTAGCGGGTGTTCAAAGTGAGTGCAGGCTACATTGTACCAAAACGTGCAAACTACAGGGCACTTTTTCGGCAGGGGCCTGTAAAGACCCTGATCGCGTCCCTGGCTTCTGATCACACTGGTCGGGGCTAGGAGCAAATTGACCACAGCACCACCAGACGTGAAGGGGTTAAATAATTTACCTGCTGCAATTTCTTGCTGTTTGTGTTTCTCAACCATTTCTTTTTCACGCTGTTCTTGAAGTTTTTTTGCTCTTTCCAACCTGAATGAAGGAACACAAAATTAGTACTATTTTCTACTTGCATGATTTAAAAGCAAATCTTATGGAGACCACTTCTAAAGTTAATTTATATCCCATCACATCAGTCTGCAATGCTGGTCATTATTAAAGGACAACAGTAGTGTGATGTTTTTCCATTACATAAAATTAACTTTTTCAGATCAGTAATAATCCTAGACCGACTGTATGATGAGGGATATGGGAGGAGTTAAATGTTTAACAAAAAAAATATATACACACACACAATTATTCAAGTTAGCAAGAAATGTGCATTTTTATGTAATGAACAGGCTTCTTTCCAGTATGATTTGATGCAGGCATTCTGCATAAATCACATTTGTTATTTTTACAAAAAAAGTTACAGCTGATCATTCAAGAAATTTGTCAGAACACTGGCACAAAGTGATAGGGAACTAACTTGTCATGTGCTTGTACTCAGTAGCATCTCGAACAGTGCAACACATTGTCTGATAACCTCACTAGAGAAACAGGAAATCTCATTCAAAAGGAATTGGTTCTTTAAAGGGACATTCCAACTTGTTTAACCCTTACTTCTTTCAAGGACCTAGTTTAAGTCCCCTTGCTGATCCCATGCCTGGCAACTGTCGGTCAGAGGATAAATTGAGGTGTACTATGAAAAGTACATGCCAGTTTATCCTCAAACTAGGGACAACTACAATTTCACTTGTGCTTCTATGAAAGATGTTTGTTAACTGTAATTTTGCAAATTCCTCTGATATGCATTTTAAAGTACAGGTTGAGTATCCCTTATCCGAAAATCCAAAATTTTCTCAGGATGTGGGTCAATTCGGATAAGGGATACTCACCTTCCTGGCATCTGGCAGTGAAGCTCCTTTGCGTCACCCTCCCAGGTGTCATAAATGTGGAGTTAGCGGTCATGGGAAATGTAGTTTCCAGAGCTCTGCGACGGGAGGGACTAAAAGCGAGGACAGATCATCTCGGCAGCACAGTGGAGCAGGTAAGTTCACCAGCTCCACTGCTGGAAATGATCTAAATTCGATGTAGGGGTCGTGCTGTGGAAAAGATCCATCATCCTCAAGTATCCGTTTCCGAAATGCTGCTGGTACTGAGCAATTAGGATAAGGGATACTCATCACGTACCTTTAAAGTACTTTCATACGCATTTACATTTAGAACATGTATTTTGGGCACCAGACAGAGTCTTTCAAAATTTCTCAAAAGATGCCTGTACACTAATTTAACATCTTTATTAAACACACTGGTTATTTACAATGTTGCAGAATCTTCATCTGTTTTTTTTTTACTTTGTGCAATTGTTGACACAATCATGTCCGAGTTCCTCTGCTATATTACACTTAGTAACAACTGTTCAATTTATAAAAAAAAAAGATCATCAATATTGACCTTCTTGCCAAGGCTTCTTGTGCGTCCATTGCAGTGTTTCGACCACGGAAAGCAGGAGGACTTGGTGGCGTCCTACTTCGACTCCTACTGTGTCTTCTAGGCTTTTCAATTCTTTTCTTTTTTTCCCTGGGAGTGAATTTTAATTAGTAAGAAAGAGCCACAGCTCATGATCAGCATCATACACACTAAAAGTACTGTAAAAATGTGTAGGGACTTATGATACACTAGTTCACATTTCAGATTCAACATTATCTGCAACACAATATAAAGAATTACATTGGCAAATGTAATTTCATTTTTATTTGAATTATTCTCCTTAAACTGATTGTAATGCATAAAGAATTTAACTGTACAAAACCAATAGACTTAGCTGCCAAAATGACTATGGCTAGAGAAGGGCTGTAAAAGAAACAGCAGGAGGTTAAAAAGTACATTCTAATTAAACAAATACTTGCATTTAAAATAAAAAAAATAAAAAGTACATTTTACCATTATTTGTAATTTGTGTTTGGCCTGTAACCACTTGTTTTGTTTGCTCATTGGGAATTGGGTTTAGCAGCAATTCTTGACTAATTTCTAAAGTTGAAGTTACCATAATGTAAACCAACAGATTGTTGGTGATGAATACACCACTTAAATATTGGCACAGTGTGGCTTGTTATACATATTCTACAAGATACATTAGGTTGCACAAATACATCCCTGGTGGTAAGCCACAATTTGACAAGGACATGCAATGCTTACAAAACAGCAATATCAAAGTAACAGCTTTGGTTTGAAGCAAAGTGTTTTCCAACCACACTAGGTGATACATACCGGCTTCTGCTACGACTCTTGCTTCGATGCTTGTGTCTGGATCTTGACCGTGAACGAGGGCGCCTTTTTCTCTCCCTACTTCTTGAACGTGATTTTTTTCTGTCACGGCTTTTGCTACGATGGCGCCTGTAATATTTCAACACCTTTGTTGACAACTTTTACAGCATTTATGAAATCATTCAAATTACACAATAACTGTTAATCAACTTCTGTTTCTGTCAAAGTTAACAGCGCAAAGTTCCACTTCAACTCCAGCTTTTGTATAAGAATGAAATAAATATGCATACTACACCACAGTGGTTAAAGTGCGCAGCAGCACACTCAGGATTCCACATGCCCACATTGGTGGCTGCTTTCCCAAAAACCATTTAGTCTGCAGTATACCTTGTTTGAAGAACTCATGTTTTAAGTGCTTGCAACTCTATTACATGTACAGTAGGAAGCATGTTTTAGGCAGATTTGAAAAAAGTAAGACTGCTTTCGAAAATAAAAAATAAACTATTAACATGTCTATCAATAAACAAAATGCAAAGTGAGTGAACAGAAGAAAAATCTAAAAATATTTTATGTGCCCACTCTTTGCCTTCAAAACAGTATCTATTCTTCTATGTGCATATAGTCAGGTATTTGATTAAACAATTATACAAAACATGTGCTAATGATCATGTATGTAATATGTAGGATGAAACAATCATTAAAGGGACACTACAAAAAATGTAAACAAAAAATATTTTATCTTGCATTGTTGATTTCAGATAGGTCTTGTTTTTGTTATGCAAGCTTATTTTATGAAATATTTTACTAAACAAATGTGACTGGGTGCCGGCATTTTGGGAAATAGTGTTTTTGGGTGCCACCCACAGTGACTTTCAGAACTTGTATCTCACTTTGGGGCTGGGGACACCGAATGCTATCTACAAGTCAGAATTCTGATCATAAACTTAGTTTGATCAAATAAATCTACTCTCTTTGTGTTGGAATGCTAGTCAAAAGTTGTACAAAGCCACCTTGTCCTGCCCACTGATACACAGGAGCCAGTAAGATAGCAGGGGTGTATCTTATGACATCATCACGCAGGCTTTGGCCACAGTTGTAAAGTGAGACTTGCTGGAAGATTTAAGAATGTTGCATCATGGGTACAATTCTCAAAATTTTACTTTTATATGCAATTAATTCAAAACATAAAAAACCCCATGTGTTTTAAACGCACAGGTAATCTAGTTACATAATATGTAAGTGGCAGTGTCCCTTTAATGGAAACAAACAACTGTGTAGAAAGAATAAAATTGGGTGAGGAATAACCAAACTCTGCTAACAGGCTGAAGACAGTTCATGGTCAAAACCACATACACAATAGCAAGACTGAGCACAGCGACAAACTAGTAATACTGCATCGGAAAGATCTTTCCCAGGCAAAGATTTCAAGGAAGACGGGGAATTCCAGAAGTTTCCATTTCAAGTTAACGTTTATGCAACGTTGAGGACCATAGACACATCGATCCCCTGGTGCTAGGTTAACTAGGTTCCCCTGCATTCTACATATAAAGCGCTGACTGGCTGTGCGCGTGCCGACACGGAGTGCGTGACAACCAGGAACTGCTATGTCTCAGATTTGAGGAGCAGAGAGTAAACCCATGTGCATCTATTAACATACAAGTTGGGTTTACTCCAGACTACCAAGACATGTTTTCCTTCAAGGAAGCAAGGGTTAAAATACAGTTTAGTTGTCCTTTAAAAAACGGTGTGCAAGTGTACTTAGAAGAACTGATGCTGTTTTGGAGGCAAAGGGTTTTCACACCAAATACTGATTTGACTTTGATTTTCTTGTGTTCACTCACTGTCCATGTTGTCAATTGATTATAAACTATTAACATGTCTTTTTTAACCCCTTAGTGACATGACTTTTTTGGCTTGTCCGACGCTTGGTGACATGGGCTGTTTTAACATTTCTGAGGTGTTTGTGTTTTGCTGTAATTTATTTCTGTCTCATTTAGTGTACCCGCACAAACTATATATCGTTTTTATCGTTATAAGAAGGGCTTTCTTTTGATACCATTATTTTGATAATAGCATATAATTTGATGTAAAAAAAATAATAAAATATGGCAAAAAAATGTAAAAAATTATTTTTTTATGACTTTTATTTGAAAAATCGTATACTCATGTACGAGACAACAAAAAAACACTGCTAAAAAGTTTCTAATATATGTCCTGAGTTCAGAAATAGCCCATGTTTTTATGTTTTTGTGCTTTTTTTATTCATGTTACAGGGCCAGAACTATAAGTGGTGCAAAGCTATTTTAAAATCCTTTCTTTCAAAATTAGCGATAGTGACATTGTAACATTGATTTCTGTACTAAATCCATGAATGACCCCCAACATGTACATATTTTTGAAAACTAGACAACTCAGGGCATTTAACTTGGGGTATTTTGACACATTTCATGTAGCCATTTTACCACCAATCTATGCCAAAGTTTGCAGCAAAAAATCTTTTTTTTTAATTTTTCACATAGATTGCAATTTAGGTAAACATTACCTTAAAATCTGAAGGGGTATTTCCAAATAACACCTCAATATGTGTTCAGCAACATCTCCTGAGTACAGGGATACCACCCATGCATAGGTTTGTTGGTTTGTTTTGGGGCTAAAAGGCCACATTTAGGGGGTGCGCATTTTGGTTTTCCAACTTGGAATTCTGACATGCAGAAAACTTGTGCCCATGTCCCATTTGGGACATTTTTAAAGCCAGAAAGTGTATTCTACCCCACAAAACCATATATTTTTTTAAACTAGACACCCTAGGGTATTTCAAATGGTAGTATTTTAACACTTTCCATGCACTAATTATACTACAAGCCTATGTCAATGTTTCGGGTAGTAATTTTTTTTCACATACATTGTACTTTGGGCATGAATTCACAGATCCTGTTATATGTCAGTGCCAAACAACACCTCAATATGTGTTCAGCAACATCTCCTGAGTACAGGGATACCCCCCATGTATAGGTTGGTTAGGTTATTTGGGGGTTAAAAGGCCACATTTGAGAGGTGCGCTTTTTGGTTTTCCAACTTGGAATTCTGACGTGCAGAAAACCTGCGCCCATGTCCCATTTGGGACATTTTTGAAGCCAAAAAGTGTATTCTATCCCACAAAACCATATATTTTTGAAAACTAGACACCCTAGGGTATTTCAAATGGTAGTATTTTAACACTTTCCATGCACTAATTATACTACCAGCCTATGTCAATGTTATGGATAGTAATTTGTTTTTCACATTCATTGTACATCGGGCATGAATTCACAGATCCCATTATGTGTCAGTGCCAAACAACACCTTAATATGTGTTCAGCAACATCTCCTGAGTACAGGGATACCACCCATGTGTAGGTTAGTTAGATTATTTGGGGGCTAAAAGGCCACGTTTAGGGGGGGTGCATTTCCAACTTGGAATTTTGACATGTAGTCAGCCTGCGCCCATGTTCCATTTGGGACACTTTTGAAGCTGTCCAATGAATTGTACCCCATAAAACCATATATTTTGGAAAACTAGACATCCTAGGGTATTTTAAATTGTGGTATTTTAACACTTTCCAAGTGCTAATTCTACCACCAACCTATGTCAAAGGGTTGGGATGTCATTTTTTCCCCACACACATTGTAGTTCAGGCAGGAATTCACAGATTCTGGTATATTTCACTGCCAAACAACAACCCAATATGTGTTCAGCAACATCTCCCGAGTACAGGGATAGCACCCATGCATAGGTTTGTTGGTTTGTTTTTGGCTAGAAGGCAACATTTGTGAGATGCGCATCTCAAAATGCCAACTTGGAATTTTGACATGTAGTCAAGCTGCGTCCGTGTCCTTTATGGGATATATCTTTGAAGCCAGCCAATGTAATTTAGCCCCACCAAACCATATATTTTTTTTTATCGGTAGACCCCCATCACTACTTGTGGCAAGGGCTCAGCAGCCACCGATACATCGCTAGATGATGTATCAGAAAGCTGAATAGGGTCAAAATCGAACCCTGAGTCCGCGGGGTTAATAGCTCTTAGAAGAGCCTATCTAGTACTGTAATACATTACAGTACAAAGAAATTAATCCATAAAACAGTGCAGACAGCAAAACATACTGTTGCTGTGCAAGATTACTGCTTACACAGTGATGAATGGCAGGGAAGGGGTTAATACACAGTGAAAGACTTTCATAAAACCTGCCAATTTTATAAAATGTTATTTTATATCACTAATACTGATCTGTCTCTTTCCGTCACAAAATTGTAAGTGAGGAGAGGGAGGCAGATCAATATTTGTGAATATTGATCCGATTAATTTTGATCTGACCAGGGCGAATGGTGAGCTTAATTGAGAAATCACCAAACAGACATAAAAATTGCTTTGGCGTCAATATCATTGTGTAAGCAGTGATCGACGGCAAATAAAGGGTTAATAACCAAGATCGTGCATTTTTTTTTTGTGTTTCTGATTGCCTCGACTTTCTGAGCATAGGAAGCGAAAGATTCGCTTCCTATGCTTATTTATGAAATGCCCGCGTTTTAAAGGCTCTGTACCATTTTTTTTTTAGCATTGTACGATGCTTCCACACGGAAGCATCGTTACAATGCCGCTTGAGCACTGAAAGCGGAAAAACTCCGCTTTCAGTGCTCGTTTTGACACAGGACGGACTAGGTCCGTCCTGTGTCACTAACGCCTCGGCACACAGGACGGACCTAGTCCGTCCTGTGTCGCCAAGGGGTTAAAAAACATTCTCACTTAGCAGCACTTTTTCCAAGCTTGTTTACTTTTGCAAAGTATTGGATAAAACTACAAATGTGTGGTGGTGGCCACCAAAACTGCTAGCACAGCAATAATAATGCAGTACCAGTCAGGGAACAAAACCATATTTTGACAATACTGAGAAGTGGGTAGAGTCCATAAGAGCATGCACCTCGGTCAGGCTGGTCTGACAAACCTTTATGTTTTTACATCATGATCAAGTTGCTAAGAAATAAAAATACCTCTCACGGGACCGAGATCTGGAATGACTTTTCCCTCTGGATGACTTCCTTTCTTTCCGCCTATGTCTCTCCTCTCCATTTTCTGACGAACTGAGCCTCTCTCTCATTTTTTCAGAATGCTCTCTGTCGACATTGTCATCAGGTCTATGTTTCTTTAATTTATCTTTGGACTCGTGTCTTCTTGCCTGTTTTAAGAAGAAGTTGGTTCTTTCAGGAAAATAGTGCAACAAAGAGAGTTAGTATGGACGTCAAAGATTGACATGCTATTTTGTGAAGTAATAAATGTAACCTTAGAAGAATCGTAAATGTGGACGATGTAGTGTATATAGGGAAATACTAAAAACTCAAATAGGGACAAAATGACCAGCATCGACTAGACAAATCCCTTGCAAGGAGGTCTAACACCATACTGCCGTCAATATGTGATATTTTACTAAGAGCTCTGTTGATGAAGTACCAAAAAAAAATAAAATAAAAAAAGATTTGACTCCAGTATTTAACCTCTATGAATCATAACTTGACAGTACAAGACACATGAAAATCACCAGGCACTTTCATGCAATACTTTTAAATTCTTCTATCTGGTTTATACAAATATATGTATTTAGGAACATATACTTGCGCTATACTGGTATTTCTATTTTTTCATGTCTGCATAATCTGTAACAGCCCACAACACATTTTCCTTCAAATAATCCCTAGTTACTTTGCAAACACAACTTGTTTGTAAATATCAAAACAGTCCATTCCTAACTGGGTTAAAAAAAAAAATAAAAAAAATTGTATATGTTAATGGTTATCTTTACCATTACATATTTTGTGTTATACTTCATAATTTAAAAGCAAAAGACCCTTCAAGTGTCAATGAAGGGGAAAAAAAGGCATGTGAAATTCCAAATCTACTAAATTCAATAGTAATTGTAAGAAAGATTACCATAAGAGGAATTTCTTGATATTATGACTATATACAGCAAAAAGTAAACAGAAAGTACTCCCTATATGCTAAAAGAGCTACAGACTGATATATTAAAGCCTGCTTTATATTATAAGAATGGTGCGTAGGATATCCTGTTTTTCATAGTTCTTACATTACTGCCCTTCTGATTGTTCCTCTTAGCAAGACCACGTGAAGCCTCATCATTAACAGACAGCTGTGTTGCCGCTGAATCAAGTTTGTTTTATATGCTGGGTATTATTTTTAGGCAGCAGGCACTATTTAGGGAACATCAATGGTGCTAGTGCCAAATCAAGCAGCAGTCAATACAGAGCACTATCCCAAAGGGACACTCCCACCACAAAATGAAAAGGTTTTAGTTTTTTTGCACTGTTGATTACAGATATGAGAGTTTATTTTATGAAATATTTTACTAAACAAGTGTAACTAGGCACCGCCATTTTGTGATATATAGTGTTTTTGGGTGCCACCCCACAGTGACTTTACAGCACTAGTATCTCACTTTGGGGCTGCGGACACAAAATACAGTCTACAAGTCTGAATTCTGATCATAGACTTGCATCTAATGGGAGGATAATGTAACTATTACATCACAAGGGGGTAGAGTTATGATTATATTTGAGCAGGTCAATCTGCTCTCTGTGTTGGAAGGCTGGTAAAACAAAGTTGTACACAGCCACCTAGTCCTGCTCACTATGATACACAGGAGCCAGTAAGAGAGCAGGGGTGTATCTTATGACATCATCATACAGGCTTCGGCCACAGTTGTAAAGTGAGGCTTGCTGGAAGATATTGGAGAATGTTGCATCATGGGTAAAATTCTCAAAATGGATGACTAATTTTATTTTTACTTTTATATGCAATTAATTCAAACAGAGAAAAAAAACAGTGGCATTTGTCTTATATACGTGTTTGTTTTAAAAGCACAGGTAATCTAGTTACATCTTATGTAAGTGGTAGTGTCCCTTTAACTGTGCAGCATTGGCAGATCTAGAAAACAGGAAAGTAGTGTGGACAGGCCACACCCACAACCATTAAATGTTGTCCTGTTGTCTAGTGAATCAACTCTTCAATCAGATCAGTTCCATATTAAATGGGAGTAATCAACCATATGCACAGTAACCATATCTGCATAACCAAATTTTGGCTATATTTAGAGTAATGTACATAAAAACTGCTTGAAAATTAGAGCCAATAAATACAACTATTTTAGAGGCTTTGGTGGATTGTTGTTATTCCCTTATAAAATAATAGAAAATAAAACAGATTGTGTTGCCTATCCAATGGGTCATTAATAAGTTGAAAAATAAAAAATGGTAAAAGAAAAGTCCACAGGAGATTCATAAAAGTACCATGAACAAAAATGAAATCTTACCATAATTTAATTGAGTGATTTAGAATAGATTGGTGTGGAAGTAACTGTGGAAAGTACTCCCAGATATTTATTTTGTAATGTACAAAACAAAATTTTCAGGTACAAAACGGAGGGCTTGTCTGAGCAAACCAATATACTGCAAGACCAGTATGTAGTATTTTAAAGCACCGGTTTATCCTATTGCCTAATCCATAACAGAGCACTTCTCACCACAAATTCCACTTCCAGTTTATCTTGTTGGAATTTTCCCAAAAAAATGACTTTCACCGTAGTTAAAAAAGAAAATGTAATGATTCAAAACTATTCTAAAATATGGATAATCAAAGTGTGTACAACACAAATGATATTCAAATGCAAACAGCATTTTAGAATTAGTTACCCATACAATCTACTGCCCCAACACAGACACATGACAGCTGTCTTTACATATAGCACTTACGGGAAAAACATCCTTAAAACAGTTGTGTTAAGATATTTTGTAAGGCAAATATGATGTTGAATGACTGATAGTTACCTTATCATGAAGTAGGCATTTTATTTTGCTATGAGTCTGCAGCGTCTTCATTTCAGTCTCTTCGTGCTTTAGCACGCTGAGTATGATTTATTATAGAAATGTTATCATGTGGTCTAAGCAAAATAATCAACTTTATATCAACTCTGCCTAAAATAACTCCAACAAACACACTTTATAAGCTCTTGATAAAAGCTTATATGAAGGGAAAAAAAAAATCTTCATGAGCAATAGGATTTTAAGGGAAATGAGGAACCATCAAAACCAACAATAGTTTAACTATTGTCCTAAATTTAATGACATGCTCCTTTCCCACAAGTTTTAGCTCAAGGATAAGGAAAAGGGAGTGGAAGTCATGTTAGCAACATGTCTCCTGAAGACCATCTGTATTTAGAGTTGTAGGAAAACAGTGAGAGGATGGACATCAATTCAAAAACAAAATTTGATAAAAAGGTGCAAAATACAGATGTCAATATTATTGAATTATAGCAACTTAACTGTAGAAATTATTAGCAAATAAATCAAGGTATTAAACACAGAAACGCCCCCCAAAAACTATATATATCCATAAACAGTTTTGTTCACAAAATATTTGGCAAATGATTGATATATGGTAAGGCAGGAATAAATTAAATAAAAATTGGTCTCAGAAAAACTTAAGTGCCCAGCAGACAAAACGTCGCCAACAGACCACTGTAATTTATAATTTTTAAAACCATTGTACTTACCATGTAGTAAAACAATCGGAATATGCATACACACAATACATTTAGCCTAAGTTGCCCACACACTACAAAGAACTAATTACCTCTTTGCTTCTGCTCCGACTTCTGTGTTTCCTTCCATCATCTATGGGGGAAAAAAAAAAATATTTAATAAATATACAGAAGGCATTTGTAACCAACTTGGCTAATATTAAATATTAGATTGACACAAGGTTTTTTTCAAGTGTGCTTATCATACCTGTCTTTCGTTTGTGCTCCCTAGAACGTGAGCGAGATCTTGAGTAATGCTGCTTTTGGGCTCTAGGCGACTTTGATAGATCACAATGATCCAGGCGTTTTTCTACATTAGGTGAAAACTTTTCTGGCGAGCCACCATCATGTTCTGCATCGCTAGACTGAGAAAACAAAACAGTTAAATGAATACACTAATTCATGCTTCATTTTGCAACATTAAAGTGAAATAAAAACAAATTAGATGGTTTGAGAACCATCTAACTGGAGAAGTATTAAAATTCAAAACTTACTTTAACTGTTTTTACACTTCTGTGGCGTTTGTGTTTCGCTATAAGTTTCCTCTCACTTAATGTACCCACACATCATATACAGTGTTTTTATTGCCATAAGGACGTTCTTAATATACCATTATCATATCATGATTTACTATTTAATAAATAAATCTAAAAATAATAAAACAAATAGGGAAAAAAAAAAAAAAAAAAAACACCTTTTCTAACTTGTACCTGAAAAACATTTTACACACATACAACCAGTAAAAAAAGACCCACTAATATGAGTGTAAAGAAAACAGAAGAACACACAATGTGTCTATGATAAAAAGTTTTGCAAAAAAGGTTTCAAAGTACCTCTTTTTAGCTGGTGCAGGTAAGTCTGTAAATGAATAATAAATGAAAAAAATATATTCCACAGATTACTTTGGAAACCACATAGTCTGTTTATTACAGCATAAACAAAAACCACCAATGGAAATTAATTTCCTGTCTCTTTAGTGATGTCATCAGACAATGTGTTGCACCGTTAAAAGGACACTACCACTTACACTAGGTGTTTATGTCCTGGCTCCAGTTTGAGAATATTTCCTATGATGCAACATGGTCCACAATCTTCCAGCCAGTCTCACTTTACAACTGTTGCCAAAGCCTGCAGGATTATGTCATAAGATACTCCCCATCTCTCTTACTGGCTCCCGTGTATCATAGTGGGCAGGACTAGGTGGCTGTGTACTACTTTTTTTTTTTTTACTGCCTTCCAACACAGAGAGAAGATTGACCTGATCAAACAGGATCATAACTCCGCCCCTTGTGATGTAATAGTTACATTACCCTCCCATTCAATGCAAATCTATGATCAGAATTCTGACTTATAGACTGCATTATAAGACCCCCAGACCCAAAGGGAGAAATTTGTTCTGTAATGTCACTAGGGGTGGTACCCAAAAACACTATATATCACAAAATTGTGTCACCCAGTCACACTTGTTTAGTTACATATTTTATTAAATACAGTCACATAACAAAAACAAAAGATATATCTGAAACAATACAAAATAAACCCTTTTCATTTTTTGGTGGGAGTGTCCCTTTAAGTGATCCTACTGTGTACAAGAGCAAGTCTATTACAGTCCACACAACGTATTCTATTCCAGGAGCACAGGAAGTGACTACATTAAACAAAAACTTTATATGCTTAGTGTCTGCATAATCTGCACGGTCGCACCTGCAGTAAACATGCAGATCGATCACTGGGCGAGTGCTTGAGTCAAATAATAAAAATGTGGTTTATGCAAAATGCCTGCATCTATTCACACTGGAAGAAGGCCTGTAGACTATACAAACAGTAGTCTCTATCTTGCACCAAAGTGAGTTTGGGGAATAGACTGTCCCTTGAAGTAAAATGGACTCAACATGAAAGCTAACATACGGGTCAACATAATCTACAGTGTTGCACTAAACTTGACAAAACCCAAATGCTATACAAATATCATATATACCACAAGAGGCTTGTGTAAAAAAGAAAAGTAAATTGGGCATGCAGCAAGAACAGTGTCACTGGCTACATAATGTATACAAAAATACCACACACCCATTTAAGGCCAAAAACAAGTGTATACATGCACAAAATTGAACATACGTAAAAGGATCTCGGTCAACCTAAATAATGCTTATTAAAATTGAAACCATTGGCACAGCTACAATTCATTATTGGTTGAGAAAGTTTTCCAGGGGGAAAGGGAGGCGTTGAAAAAAACAAATTATCTTTGAAAAGGGGATGTTGAGCCAAAAAAGTTTGGGAAACTATGCTACATGCACAGTATAAACAATGGCAAGGTGATACAAGCCCTTTAAATGCACTCTATTTAGCTAATATAATAATCCGGATTCTAAAAACATTTGGTATATATCTGTACTTTGTGATTATTAAAACAAATACAAACAGTTTATTACATACATGTATTAATATTTGTATACATTTTTGTAACATACTATGTATGTAATATTTGTCCATGTCTTGTGGCTCTCAAACTAAGTTTATTGTATGTCGCTCTCACATTAAGCAAGTTTGGCCAAACTTTATCTATGCCACTGTTCAACAGTTTGTTGAGGAATTAATTATGAATTAAACACAGTTAAGAATAAAAGGACTGCACAAAGGGCCACATCAGCCCCATGGGACATAAATAGAGTTGCCACCTCAGCCATTTTTTTTTTTTTTACCAGAGACATAACTTTGTAAAAGGCATATTTGACCAGGAGAAAATAAATTATCTTATCAACGTGGTTCAGCGTGATCCACTACTTGATTATATAATGGATTTCCTTTTGGTCACATTTGACTTCTACATTGTGCAAAGTTATATGTGGCCTGTGAAAAAAATGGCCAAGGTGGCAACCCTAGAAATAAATGGGCTATACAATGACCTTCACAAATAGGGTAATGGATAAGTAAAAAGTGCATCTCTAAGATCATCGTTTGCATGTAAGTGTAAAGGCAGACCCTACTAACTTTATGATTCAGCTGTTCAGTACCTTCCCCATAGGAAATGTAATCCACAGGTCAGCCAAATTTAGCAAACACTTGGTTAAGATAAACCATGAAAGGAAAGCATAGTACTAGTGCACCGCATCTAAAACTCTAATGAACTCTGAAGAGCACACTTCTTTTAGGGCCGTATTTATCAAGACAAAATAGGTGGTATTTCAAGAAAAAGTGCTAAAATAATAGTAGTAACCATGAAAAACCAATGGAAAGTTATGAAGATTTGCTCCAAATTTAGCACTAAAAAAAATTAAAATAGCACCTGCTTTGATAAATTTGGTACCTACTTAGTGTATTTATCTAAAAATGGGCTGCTCAACATCGAACTTCCCAGCAAATATTCCATTTAAATACATTAAACGGTAAATGATTAATAAGGAGTGACACTTTTAGAGAGACTAATATACTACGCCTTTACTAATTTATTTGTTACACTCTGTTTTCACGAACAGATATGTGGATTGCACAGCAGCAGCCCACTAGGCAGGTATTTTATTCGAGGAAAAATATCCACCAACCAGTTTATTTATTAATACGTAGTATTTACATATCTTGTATAGAGAGATAACATAAATGTCTAGTTCGTCATATAATCTTATTGCTTATAAACTGGGATCCACACGGGCCGCTGGGATCATGGCGGACGCCGACGCCATTTTCTCCAGTTGTACATCGGCCTTCAGTTCCTTTGCAGAACTCAAGAGTCCGCGGTCTGTACTCACCTCCATCCGTTAGCACGTTATATACGCAGCCTATATCCTCTCTATACTTAGCACCGACGTGCAGAGGGGACACAGGATAAACAACACGATACCGACTGGCTGAGGCGGGCGGGGCTCAGGAACCCGTATGAAGACACACAAAGGAAGCAACCGACGCCGCAGTGTAAGCTGGGAATGTTAGACGACGTCACTAGCCATGGCTTTCTGACGTCAATGTGTCTAGCCCGCCAAATTCAAGACAGGGAAGGAGCTGACTGCTGTAGGTAAATGTCATTTTGGTTGTATTATGGTTGGTTTGGGGATCGATAGAGACTGTGACTGGGCTTTTTTCTAGCCGAGATTTTGACCATTGCAGTTCGACTATACATGTTAACATTAAATTGTGTGGTGTAACCTGTATACCCTTTAGTATCCTAGGGAAAAAAAACCAAATGTTGTAAGCAGAAGGAAGTTGATAGCCGTACTTACTTGCATTTTAATTCATATTTTAGCACTTTCTACCTAGCTTATTTTCTGTATGTCTTACATGTGTTTAACATGCACGTATTTTTACTTTGAAGTGAAATACCCTTATCCTTATGTAATTTTTACACTGAAAATAATATCACTGGGGCTTCTAAATTCATTGACATGCCAGGAGGGATAGACAGGCAGGACTGTTGCTATAGAAACAGACATAGCTATTATAATTTATTTGCAGTTTTTAGGAGATCGGAAGTGTTTAAGAAATAAAATGTTTTTACTTTACACATGCAATATAATAAAGTTATGCAGTACAGGAATAGAGTTTTGTCAATCCATGGAACACATAATATAATAGATCAAATACATAGAAATATTGGCATTCAACCAGAAATTGCAATTTTTTCTTTAAGGACAACTATTTTTTTTTTTTTTTAAACTTGGTCTTCTACATTTGATAGTACATGCCAGTTTAATCATTTGACCAGGAGCTTTCATGGGAAGCAGCACGCAGCCTGGTCAATGACTGCTAGTGCCAGCCACCCCATCAGCTCTGAGGCAGAGCTGATGGGCATACACATTGGGACAAAGGCACAATATTTTTTTTTGTATGTTTTTATTCAGATTTTCTTCACAAAAAACACCAACTCTTTGACCTGACCAGCTCTGTGATTTTACATGGTCTTCCACTTTGTGGCTGGGTTGCTGCTATTCTTAAACGCTTCCATTCTGCAATAAAACCTCTTACAGTTGACCATGGAATATCTAGCAGAGAAGAAATTTCGCAAACTGACTTATTGCAAAGGTGGCATCCTATCACAGTACCACGCTTGAATTCACAGTTCTGCAGAACAACCCATTTTTTTCACAGTAAATGCAGGCTGTATGGTTAGGTGCTTATTATAGTATATTTATATTAATCTAAGCATTTTAAAATTTTAATAAAACAAATTGATATTATTTTAAGTTCATTTACTTTATTTTTATGAATTTAATGTATCATGTTTTTTTTTTTTTTTTATCATTCTGTATATACTATGGCTATAACTGAAGTCCTCCCTAGATGGGCCAAAGTCCTCCCATTGACTTCTATGGGAGGACTCCGGCTATTTTGGTAATCGTCGAGGTCCTCCCGAGAATAACCAAAGTCCTCCCCTTAAAGTAGTCTGTTTATTGTTGTAGATAAAGCATTTCAACATGTGGAATGAAATTGAGCTCTTAGCAAATGATGACACCGGCAGTTGCCGCCTCAACATTGATTCAAGGCAAGAAAGTGGGACTGCCTTATATCAAGTGGACACGCTTCTCAAAATCTCATCCTCAGAAAAGGTAAGATTTCACAGAATATTAATGCAAATGGCATGAAAAAAAAGTGAATGTTGAAAAACAGTTCTTCATTTGGACAGTGTTTGTTTTATCTTGGCAGTACAGTTTAAGAAACCATAAGGGGCAGACGTGAAGATTTTGACTTCTCTGCTAGCCTATGATGATTAAAGGGACCCTACCACTTACATACGATGTAACTAGATAACCTGGTCATTTAAAACAAACACATATAAATCATATGCCACTGTTTTATTTTTTATATGATTGAATTAATTGCATATAAAAGGAAAAATAAAATTAGGTGTTTATCTCCTGGCTCCATTTTGTGAACAATTCCCATGATGCAACATCATCCAAAATCTTCCAGCCAGTCTCAATTTACAACTGTTGCCAAAGCCTGCATGATGATGTCATAAGATAATCCCCTGCTCTATTACTGGCTCCTGTGTATCATAGTGGGCACGACTAGGCGGCTTTATACAACTTTTTTTTTACCTGCTTTCCAACACAAAGAGAAGAGATTAACCTGATCAAACAGGATCATAACGCTTCCTCCTTGTGATGTAATTGTTCCATTACCCTCCCATTCAATGCAAGTCTACGGTCAAAATTCTGACTTATAGACTGCATTCTGTGTCCCCAGCCACAAAGTGAGAAATTTATGCTGTAAAAAGATATATCTGAAATCAACTATACAAAATAAAAAAGTAAAACCTTTTCATTTTTTGGTGGGAGTGTCCCGTCCCTTTAAGATTGTTCATTTGTTGTTTGTGTGTCTGTAACCTTTGTTTAACTGGTAATTTAGCTCCACGCAGACATGCTTCCAGGAAGCACTGAGTTATTTAAGTATACAGTTTGGGTCCTTGGCGTCTGTTCTACTGTATCCTTTAGGGTTCACAGGTCCTTTGGTGGCCCAGTCCTTTACTTGCTTTCTTGGAGGTTGTGCTCTGCCTGCAGCTGCCAGTCCCACAGTGGATGACTGGTTGCCGCTGAGGGGTAACAGCCGCAAGGATGATTTTACTTGGCATAGATATATCCAATTGAAGTGTCTGCAGCCACCAGTCTTAATGCGTGGATGTTACTGAGGAGGAATAGAAGAAGAAGGTGGGAGCTCCTTAAGCATTGGAGCAAATAGCCTTATTCCCTGACGCTACTGATTGAAAATGCTGCTATTAAGGTTTTATTTGCCTCGCCGGAGTTGTCTTTTTTTGACTGGGGCATGAATCATTTCTGTCACGCACCACTCTGTTTCCTTGGCCACTTCTATTCCTCTGGATGAGGAAGTAGGGTTTCTCTGCTCCTTGGTGCCAATTTCATTGGCACGTAGACGCATTTCCTGTTAGTTTTCTTTAATTAAAGGCCCTGCTTTCCAGTATGTCCCTTCCTATTATCTGTGTTGCATCCTGATATTTCTGCTAATTTGTTTGGTGCCTGGATCTGGTGTTTGCTCTTTTTTCCAGTAGGTTGTTATGCCTGTTGCCATTTCCTTATGCCATTTTATAAATTATACTTGGTTAACTGGTTTTATGTGTATCTGTTATAGGATGTCTGATAGCAGTGTTACTGCCCCTCCTGCTGAAGACCCCATACCTAAAAAGGTTACTTCTAATTCCAAGCACAGTGATTGCTCTAATTGCCCTTTCTATGAATTAATAAGCTGCCTGTACCAATGCAAAGCAGGAACCCACAGCTGAATTCACCCCAGGCTCCGAGAAGAGTTACAGCCTACCTTTAACTACTTTGTCTATGGAAAATACCTCTTATCTTGACGGACCTACTCCTACTGTGTTTCATCCAGGTCTAACTTTTTCTTCCTCAAAAAGCCATGCTCCATCTTCAGAGGAAGAAGACTCTTTCTTTTTTCCAGTATAAGAATCCAGGAAAATTGATCTCTATTATAATCTACCCTGGGCATGGAGGGAGAAGATAAGACCAACAAGGCTGACCTTTTCCGAGGCTATACTAAAGGGTCTTCTAGAAATTTGGACCTTTTGAGTCTCGGTTCCAATCGTATCATTTCAGTGATCTGAGTATCCTTCATATTCGGGCTACTCAGAGACCACCAAAATGATCTTGAATTGTCAATAAAATCACACAATGTGGCTGACGGTTTGGCTACCGAAATTGTAGCCTCAGTTCTCCCCATAGACTTCTACATACATTAATTAAAAACATAAAAATAAAGTAAATGAATATAATTTTTTTAAAATTTAATTTAAAAAATAATTATGAATTCAAATATACAATCATAATATAACATTAATATATTCTAAGTGTATATAAATATTTTTAACTTTAAAATATGTTTATTTTAACAGATCTGCTCTAAATTCGGAAATTTTTGCAGATTTTGGGCTGGTTTGATCCTTTTAAGACTAAGCGAAATCCATAACCTGTTTGAACCCTCCCCCGATGAACTTGATGTGGCCAAAATCCGGCTCAAAATCGGCAGAAATTACAGATTTTGTGCTTAAATTGACCATATTGGGTAGCCAATTTCAGCTTTATGCCCTGTTTTGGCCCAACTTCAGACCAGATCTGGGCATATTGAGTCGAACCTTAAGATCAAGACTTTTCCAATTCATGACTCACTATCTTAAACTGTCTCAAATCAATGTAGAGAAGAGCTTATTTATCTCTAAAAGCGTTAAAAAGCTGTTTACCTTTGACCCCATGATGCCAATATTCAAACTTTCACTGTCATTGTGTTAGCCTCATGTGCCGTGAAAATCTGGCATCAGTAATCTCTTATAGAAACATAGAATGTGTGGGCAGATAGGAACCATTTGGCCCATCTTGTCTGCCCAATTTTCTAGATACTTTTGAAGACCTGGGTCAGAACAGGAGGCCATAAATATTTGACACCTTCTTGGTGATGGATTTTATTTGGGATGCAGCCATTGAAACAGACTGCACATCAAGACTATAGCTTTTTTGCAGGTATCCAGGAAGGCACTTTGGTTTAAGTCCTGGTCAGCAGACAACGCTTCCAAGAACCGCCTGTGTAGGGTTCCTTTCCAAGACAAACAATCTATTTGGCAGTGAGCTTGAAACAATTATTGGTGACAAGAACTGGCTTCCCCAAAGAAGCGCCTCTCCTCTCTTCGAATCCAACTTCTTTTTAGTTCATCAAGGGATTTAGAAGGTTATCATTTTAATAGTCTTTTCGGGACAAGCCATTCAGTTCCAGAGGGCACCCTCAAAAAGGAAGAGGTTGGGGTAAAGAAGATGAGATCCCTAAGAAGTTCTGACACCATGCTACCCCCTTTGTGAGGCAGATTGAATGTTTTTCTGACATAGCTTCAGATGCTCAAGGCTTCTCTAACAATTACTCATCGCCTGCTCTCCAAAAGATTATCTGCCTTTTATTAAAGAAATTTTCCTCAAAACTGGCCATAATCCTTCCACAGAGTTTTCTTAGGGAACATATCCTTATCCACACTTGTCATCCAGAAGGGATCAGGAAACCGGAGTCTCATTTTCAATCTCCATCTCAACTAACAAGGGGTACAAGAAGCAAGAGACATTTCTGATGACCAGATTTTGTCTCTGGGCACAGTTCATCCTGCTCCAGTTATCTGCCGTGCTTTTCCTATTTGATTTCAAAGCTGATTCACCCAGCAGGATATCAGTCTCTTCATCTGGCAGCAAGAAGACTTATTCTCCCTCATTTGCTTATTCCTCAACTAGCCCCATTCCAATGGAATTTGGCAGCTTAGTTTCTGAGAGGAAGTTGCAAATTAGCAATTACAGCAGCCAGATAAATCTGGAAAACCTTCTGCCAATTTTCAGCCATCATCTTTCATCCATCCGTCCCTCAAATCCTGGATTTCCTTCATAAGGGTTTTGACGCTGGGCTAAAACCTGGTACTCTCAAGGTATAGATTATGAGATGGAAATCCATGCAAGCGCTTAACAGCCTTGGGTCCAGAGATTCTGCAAAGCTATCTCCAGACTTTGACCCCACCATCTACCATTGGTACCTCCCTGTGATCTGAATCTAGTCAGCAGTTGTCCTCTGCACATTTTGAGCCTCTAGAAATACCTTTAAAGATCCTAATCTATAAAGTTATCTCTTTGGTGGCTACTACATCTGATAGCTGCTCACAGATTATTCTATCTGCATTCAGGAACCTTTTCTCAGATTCCTCAATGCCTCCAGAATTCCTGCCATCAGTGGGATTGGGCTTGCTTGCAATCCAAGAGATTGTCTTGCCAATTTTGTGCCCCAATCCCAAGAACACCAAGGAAGAGCAATTACGTTCTGGATCTTAAACGATGCATTCAGATCTATCTTTCTCATTCCGTACCTTGGCAAAATTCAAACTCCCTCTTCATCTCCTTTTTGCAGGAGCTGGCAAAGGGAATAAAAGATTCAAGAGCCTTTATAGATAGATATATTGAGGCAGTATTATTCATCTGCAAGAACCTCTGGTCTAAAGGCACATTCTACTAGAGCAGTTTTTACTGAGCTAGCTTGTGTGGGTTCTGCTCTCATCTGTAAATCTACCACTTGGAAGATAACTACAGGCTCAACCTCCTTTCTTCAGTTGATTTCCAGTTCGGCTGTCGTGTTGTTCAGACTGCTGCTATTCCCTCCCATTCCTACTAACTCTCTCTTAGTGCTACCTGTAATGGCAAGAAAATTGTGAATTCTTACCTGAGAATTCCTTATCCATTTCCATAGTGTCACATTTTTTTCCCATATAATAAATGTGTTCTTTTTGCATTTATATTTCAGAGTATGTCTTTTTAATGGGAAGGAAGGATGTAACGTTGTAGGAAATCACCTCTGTAGCCCCCCCGATTATAACTCTGCATTCACTCCGCAAGCCTTCCATGGAACCTTGTTCTACTAGCTATTAGCTACAGCAAGAATGAACATTTATTTGTGAAAAAGCACAGATGTATATACAGACAAATATGACCTCAACTAGGTGAGGCACAGGGTGAACTAATTATAACATGGTAAGCTTCAAACAATAGGGAGCCTAATTTAAAACAGGTAAGTAATTACAGTCTGACATAACATAATTAAACATCATATCACACCTTAAGATGCAGACGTCCAGACTACAAAAGACAATAGATGACTCACAGGAACGTAAAACACTTAACAATTATTTACTACATATGTACACATTTAAACACTAACATATTTTAACATTTCTTAACACCTCCAAACTAAGCAGTGCACACACAAACTTGGAATAGCTTGGAAGTCTTGCTGTACTGAATGCCTCCGGTCCCCCTCAAAGTGTGTACAGGGCAAAGGCCCTAGGTCGGGACAGGCTCTTGGGGAGGAGGGACAACATGAGGCCCCATAAGTAAGTCAATAATACAATCCAGCGGACGGGTAACAACCAGGAGCAAGCGAGGCAGTGTTTGTCCTTTGAGGATGCTTTAACGCCTTCCAGTGCCAGGGGAGCCTAGGGCATGGAGGCTTCCGTGACACACAGCTCCTTCGGGGAGGGGTATTCCTTGACCCTAAGAGGATCCATAGTTCACTGAGAGGCCCTCGGGGTCCTCCAAGAGACTCATTCATGCAGGCTGTCAAGATTCACTTTGTGACTATCTTGTTCCTGTCCTACCAGATAGTCGTAGCCATATCTTCTAATGCAGCCATGGAAATGGACAATAAAAATGAATTCTCAATTTCTACTAATATAGGTACTGCTTGCCATATACTTGAGATATTTCTCCAATGCTGTTTTGTTAACAAAATGTTACCTTAGTGGAGTAAACTGGTAGAATGATTCAATTATTTTAAGAAATTGAAGCTCATTATTTAAAGTTCTTATATGCCACTTAAGCTAGAGGTGAATAAAGCTTTGCAATAACTGCTACACAACAAATGCTCTTGAAAATGCCATGATGACCATTTACTCCTAAGGGAGGCATACAACTAAATTATCAGTATGCTGACATATTTTGCACATTTTAAAGTGCATAATTGTATTACTTGCTTAATGGTAAAATGATGCAGTGCATCCAGTAGTGCAGTTAATGCAGTTTAAAGTAGATTAAACACACATAACAACTTTTGATGGTATCGTTATATACACAATGCACTTTAGCTTGTTTTACTTATCAAAAAAGAAATGTAAATGGCATTACAAAGTAGGGAAAATTGTAAATATGAGCTTCATGTTTTTGGAAATTTTTGATGATATCCGTTTAGGTTCTGCCATTTCAGATAAAACATTTGTTGTGTTTTTTTTCTCTTTCAAGGTACTATCCAACCCCAAGCTTTTTGCATGCAATTCAAGTGAAGGGTGTATAATTGTTGCAGACAGATCTGTATCTCTACTGGACAGCATTTGTCAGTCTCTGCAGCTGCAGCTACAGTTTGGTGAGTATGAATTGTGGCATATACCGTAGCACATTGCATTAATTATTCCTATTTTCATATTCTTAATATGAATACAGTTTTAGGGTGTTTGACTTTGCACAAAATAAGGTTGGCAGACTTGTTCTGCCTTCTGGCCTACATTTGAAAATTCAGTACATACAGCTGCACACTCAGAATTATGCTTACCTAAAACATCCTTTGCTGTATGGCTTGCACCTTGTCTCATTACCTCTCTATAGAGAAGTGTGGGGACTACCAATGTGAATGAGTGTATCCTTTGCGATATACTTGTACACATCGAAAGTCACCTATGGAACATGTCTAGCCTGTTCATCAGCAGTGACCGAGAAGAAAAAACCTGCAAAAGGTAACTTTCAGAATTGAGTATTTGGAAAAATGTAAAAATTTAATGCAATACTTTAATTTTGACTGTTATATCTTTTGATCACACAGTGTCCAAATCGGTACTCTCTAACCTGTTTTCCATAATCGATGCATAGCATAAGTCACATACATGCCATTTGCTTCTAGCCTCCAGCTTGGAGTCTGTTGATTTGACTGACGTTTAATTACCATCTTTAGCCGCTGCTAATCTGCTGTTGTATATGCCAAAGATGACAAGTGGGAAAGCACTGCAGAAGACCTAGGGTCCACTGTATGCATCGGGAATATATTAAAAAAAAAAAAATTTGCATTGTTGAATGAAGCATTCAAAAATAAATGTTCTGTTTTCGTTTCCCCCTAGAAACTGAAGTAGATGTTGTTGGCCTGTGTCGTGAAGGACAATTTCTTTTAGTTGGAGAGAGAAATGGAAATATTCACCTTATTCATGTACACTCTAGACAGATATTGATTACAAAGGTAAATATTCATTGCAAGTAGTTTTGCTACTGAAAAATGACGTTCAAAAGTGTATATTGCTTTTTTGACTGTGTATATTTTTTTAAAATTTGTATTGCTGTAAATATGATTTTTGTAAATAGTCTAGATAGGCAAAAAGTGAAACCAAAACCTATGAACATATTGGAGTGGTTAAACGACAAAAATATAGCTCATAGTAACACTAGAGTACGATCAGATGCAGAGCTGCAATCTATTCGGTGTTATCAGATTTGCATGCTAAATGCATAAAATACGAGAAATATGTTTTAAATGTGTCTCGCGAGTGTCCTGCTTATGACATTACCTGTGGCCTGATATGCAAATAAGCTGGTTTTCAGTATGTGTTTGCATATCGTGCCACAGGTTTAGTCATAAACTGGATATTCCACAGACATATTTAAAACACATTTTTCTCATAATTTAGCTAACACAATGTATTAATATTTTGTTTCTCTACATTTACAATAAAACAATGTTTAGGTGATAGCCTAATTATTCATCTTTTATTTAAGGGACTATTTCACCATTCCACCTTCTCTCTCCCACCAAAAATGCAAACCACCCCATAAAAACAAACAAAATAAAACATGTAGAAAAGACAAGTATCATCCAAAGGACATTTAACTTAAACTATATGCACAAGTTTTATATGGTTCTATTTCTGTAAATAGAGATTTAGCAAGATAGGTAGATAATTGCATTTTGATTCAGTTTTACACAATGTATACAAGAAATCCTTATCCACATTACAATAAAACCAGTGGAAATAAAAATTCATTGTTGGCAGAAATTGCTTTTTACAAAATGTGTGATTTATACATGTTCATCGTTTTAATTTCTTTGCATGCATTAAATGATAAAACATGATCTGCCATTGAGCACATTGCACATTGCAAATACCGTATTTTACATTTCCTTTTGGTTATTGGAAAGCCTTTTTCCATTTAAAAGAAAATTTTCATTCATTTTTACCTATTTATTTTCAGTTTGCTTGATCCCTCCATTTTGATTTACTTTTTGTTCATTTTCAATAGGGGTTGGTACAAAATGTTTCTGAAAGCAATATGCCAACATACCAAAAATTGCTGATAGAAAGAGATAATTTGGATGAAGGTTAGTACAATAGAATTTTTACAAAATACTTGTGTAACAATTGTGAAAAACCTTACTGATAAACTTGTAGAAAATTTGGGTAAAGGGGCAATTCCATGTGCATTAATAGAAGATCTTAGCAATAAAAAAAAAAGAAACAGACTCTGATTAAACACTAATCCTTCTTTTGGAACAGACATATTTTTGTGATGTATTTTCTAAACATAAATAAGGCTGGTTTCAAAAAAATACATATTACCACAACAAACACCCCCTGACTTTAAAACTCACTTCTTACAACTTATTCAACCATAAGTCTTAAATGATCTATTTATCTCACGGTCCCACTGAAATCACCTTTTGGCACCGATGTCCTTTGATAATACAATATTTTTCTCCTGTCTCCCACTCTTATGTGCTTGAGAACGCGGGTTTCTCTACCTTATCTATTTGTCTGTGACTATTCTTATTCAGTTTGTGACACCCATTTACAGTCTGTAAATTGCTGATGTTACATTTATAAACATTGATAACATTTATATACATTTACTTCATCAGCCCCTCCAGCAATTTTAAGCAGAGTTTTTTTTTTTAAATTTATTTTTTATGGGCACTCCTCAATGATTTTGGAACATCGTTATCTTTACCCCTCCATGAGGAAGTTGTGTATTAAACATAGTATGATATTGCATGTATCATTATTTCCATTCCCCAATCTCATTATTAGTCTATAGCAACTGACAGTTTCTGTAGCCATCTGTATATAATTATAAAGCTGCTACGCCTGGCACTCCTATCTTGCATTTACCCTTGATAGTAAGGCAATTTTCTGTGCCATTCAGCGATTAAGTGATAGGAGTCCTTTTTTTAAAAAAAATATATCACTAGTTCAATTGTTTGTCACGTTTGGTTTTTCAAAAGTTTTTCAAATTCAAATGTACACAATTTTTTCATAAAATTTTTATTGAAGTATTAATAAAAGTAAAGTTTTAAATTTAGTTTTTAATATCAGCCATTTATTTTACTTTGTTCATCTCTATATTTGTTCAGCTGTTTATGGTTACCCCCCCCCCCGGTATTGCCTATACAGGTTGAGTATCCCTTTTCTGAAATGCCTGGGTACGGCAGCATTTCAGATAACAGATACTTTCGTTAATGAATCATTTCGGCAGCACTAGCCCTACAAATGTTCTACATTACCTATATCCAATGTATCGAATTACCTGCTCCATGGTGCTGCCAAAATGATTCACTTGGATCGTGACAGTACATCCTGTTGCAGCACTTGGGGAACTACATTTCCCATGAGCGCTTGCTTCCAATGTACGGCGCCCCAGGAGGATAAAGCAAAGGAGTTTCACATCTGCGGCTCCAGGAAGGTGAGTATCCTTTACCTGAACTGTCCCTTATCCAAATTTTTTTTTTTTTTTTTACATTTTGGGTTATTTTGGATCTTCAAATAAAGGATATTCAAGCTCATTCCTGTATAGATATATATATAATATGAATGTGTGTTACGGAGTTTCAGTAGTAGAGTGCTGTCTTTAATTATTTTTTTTTGGGGGGGGGGGGGGGGGAGTGATAATTGTGACAATATGCATCATTCTTTCTAGAAATTGAGCTTCTACAAAAAAAGTTTTCTTTTTTTTCATTGGTCAACAAGGTTACTGTAAGTTAATGGGCTTACATTTTTTGCTAAAACCAAAATGATTGGTAGCAAATCTATCTTCATATAAATATGTTTATATGCATGTAATTTAACATCTCAACCTAGATCGTATCAAATACATGAAGATATCACAGCTCTAAGTATTGAGTCATTTTAGAGCATGGAATTTGCTGCAACTCTTTCCATTCACCAGTTGTGGTCACTTGCCTTTTACGTTGCTCCAATAAATTCAGCATTATTTATTTTCCACTGACCAGTTTACCGTTTTTATTTCATAGGTGTCTACCATATATTTGTTTTGACAAATGGAGGACTCTACTGTATTATGTATTTTCATCTTGAAAACATTAATAACGGTAAGTTTATTAATTGATGTACAAAAGTTTCTTGAAATCTTTATACACACTTTATTCTTCCTGCTGTGCGTTTTAGGCCAACTGGATTTACCTATTAAAGTGGCGTTAAAGTGTTTTTTTTTTTTTTTTTACTTTATTTCTTTAGTGCAAGTATTAGTGGTGCCACTTGTCTTGCCCGACATCTATCTTTAGAGATACAAATCTAATTTACATTCATCAGTCCCTTTCTGCTGGATCTTGACATGCAACAACGCTGTGAGGTCACACTATTACTAACATATAAAATTGAGGGTATCTCGCTGCCCCAGAAGCGCAAGACAGTAGGTAACCAGATAAGCTAGCATGTAGATGATAATATGGCTTGTATTTAAAAAAAACAAAAAAAAAACTCATGCCATTTTATCCTCCTAAAAGGGCCAATGTAGCTTTTAACTTTTGCTTCTGTACTGGAAACACATTTGATAAAAAAAAGTTTTTAGTGCTTTTAAGCAGAAACACTTATAATTATTCTGACAGGCAGCAATGATTTTAATGCTTCACTGCTGTATTAAATATACTATAAGTATCATCAGCCAAAGTGTGTGTGTGTTTTTGTGCTAAATAGTTTTGTTTGTTGTTTTTTTTGCATCTGATAATATAATATTCATTCTATTAAATATATTTCTCATGCAGCAATTGAGAAGATGGACATCACGGCAGCAAAAGAGGTGAATACTTATTTGTAACATACACACCTATTCCTGGTCATTCCTTGTCATTTTATATGTCATCATAAAAATAAATTGGTTTCAAATAAGTATGCCAAACTGCATGTAACTTGCATTTTTTTTTTAAATAATTGAGCACTTCTTGATTGTATCTAATAATAATCTACTTCCATTTACGGCCTATTGTGACAGGATGTTTTAGTGACCGTTCAATCTTGTGTTGACTATTTCATAATGAATCTGCCTGTTATTTGAGTAGAAGAAAGAAAATTAATTTCAATTTCTGATTTTGTATATCAGTATGAATTTTGTACACTGTTCAATATTTTTCTTTTTAACAGTTGGAGGGGAAAATAAAGACATGCTTTATTTCTACTGAGGAGTATCACACTAATGGTTGTTTAAACTTGGTGATTGGAGACTTGAAAAGCGACATTCATCTGATAATCGGGGTAAAGAAATGGTATATGTTTATATTCTCTGAGAACCTACACCACAATAGCCCTCCTCGCCTCTAGTTTGGTTTTGGTTTGGAGATGCAAAATGTTTTAAATGTGCATTTGCTCCGTTTTTAATGATATCAACCTCTGGGGCAGTTTGCAAATCAACCGCAGTGCAGAACATGTAATTTATATCCAGGCCACAAGGTGAAGTCATAAGTAAGCGAAAGCAGAAACTTTTTTTTTTTTATACATTTTCATAATCTTCATTGTAGTTCATAAATCTAAATTTGTGTTCTTTTACTGAGTTAACAAAATAGCAGCTGTTTTTACCAAAATTAATATTGCTGCTGAATTATACATCCTCATTCAGATACAGACATATCATGGATCAAGAAACATGTCTGCCAGTGTAATTTCTTTTATATTTTGTGTCTGTAAGCACTTATACACAGAACTGTTTAAGAATGTTTGTGAGAGCCAATGTCCCAACATAATGCTAGTATTTCTCTAACATATTAACTATTTAGTTGTATGTTGTTTTTAGATGACTGTTGTTGGAGAGGTTTCATATAGCTATATCCAAATTTGTTTTGTTTAAGGTCTATGCAACCAAAGCTTTATAAACCACTGCTATATATCAATCATTTGTTATTTATCTTAGGGTAAAGGTGACTGTGTCCTCTCCAAATGGAAGATGGACCCTGTTAAAAAGCACATAGTTGTTCAAGATCTTGCTGATTCAAGTATGATACGAGGTAATACTATGACTCATGTTTAAAATGTCTGTTCCTCCAGCATGAGTTCTTTCAATCTGCATTATATATTTGTTTTCATTTCATAGCTCTGTGTGTTTTTAACACTATTACATTTACATATTTTTTCTTAAGGTGCAAGAAAGTTTCAGGTCCTGGACAATCTGTTGTTTGTTTTGGATGAGGATGTAAGTTATACTTTGTCAATTCTAAAGATTAATAGTATACATGTGTGTGGTGCACAACATAATTTGCTGACTGATTGAAAAGTTATTGGTACATATGAGGGTCTACTCAATATGCACTGAATTGTTCCAAAATGCATTCGGATCAAATATATTAGCCGAACTGAACAAATCTCCGAAATGTGGCTACTCAAAATACCACAATTGGACTTCTGCTGGCCCCATAAATCAACCCCTTAGTGACAAGACATTTTGACCTTGACTTTCCCTTGGTGACAAGGGCTGTTTTTAAATTTCTGGGGTGTTTGTGTAATTTTCTTCTTTCTCAAATACTGTACCCACACAAATTATATGTTGTTTTTATCACCATAAGAAGGGTTTTCATTAGATACCATTATGTTAATCATATTTTATAGTTTGCTACAAAAAAAATCATAAAATATGATGGGAAAAAATACACTTTTTCTAACTTTGACCTAAAATATAATTTACACAAATACAATTATTAAAAAAAGACCCTGTCTAAATAGTTTCTAAATGTTGTCCTTATTTCAGAAATATGCTTGTTTCTGCAGAGTTATGTTTTTTTTTCCTATATTGACCATTTGACCCCAATTCTACCCGTATGCTAACCCTTAATATATGTTAATTTAAAGTGAATTGTAACCCTATCCCTTATGCTAACCATAACCCTAGCTGCTGTACTAACCCTAAACCTAGATTTCAGCTAATTAAGTCTTTTTTTTTTTTCACATCCGAAGCTCTGACCACAAGAGGAAACAGTATGCTGATCTGGCAATATGGCGCCCACGATCGCTCCGTGATCCGATCGTGGGTGCCCCAGAGCCAGAATTTCAGTGTTGGCTATTGCCTCGACATCGAGGCAATAGAGCAGCACCATCAGAGCGGTTTTTGCGATCGTTGATTGCAAATATCGCTCGTTTCACCGCTGGACATGCCTGACAGGTCCATTGTTGCAAAGGGGTTGAAAAACAAACAAACCCTTGGGACAGAGATCTGATTTTATGTAATTAAATAAAGGTGTAAATGTAATTATTTTTGAGCAATGTGTCTTAATAAGGAGAGAGAACATTTTAGTGGAAAAGACTCTTAAAAGCCAATATATAATTACATAAGGATATCTCATAGGTTTGAAAATTCAAAGGAGGTGTGCAGGGAATATACAGGGCCAGAGCTGTGTACTGTACTGCCTTCAATCAACCACTTATTGTGCTAAGAATTTGTAAGTTTCGCATTAATTTAGAGGAAATATACTAAAATAGAGCTAATAATTTTCCCTTCTACAGTCTTAAATTTAGAAACAAAATTTAACCTCATCATTCCAAATACCGCTATCACGGCAAATAACCAGTGGTTATATTGATATATGTAATGTGCAGCATTTGAGTGTATCACAGATTTCACAACAATAACACTCACAATAAACACAGTCACACACATACACTTTTTATTTATTCTTTGTGTGTGTGTGTATATATATATATATATATATATACAGTCAGGTCCATAAATATTGGGACATCGAAACAATTAGAATCTTTTTGCCTCTATACACCAACACAATGGGTTTGAAATGAAACAAAGACGATGTGCTTTAACTGCAGACTTTCAGCTTTAATTTGAGGGTATTTACATCCAAATCAGGTGAACGGCATAGGAATTACAACCGTTTGTATATGTACCCAGGGCCGGCCTTAGGGGTGTGCGACCTGTGCGAGCGCACAGGGCGCAACACCCCAGGGGGCGCCCACCCAGCCGGTAGATAGAAAAATAAAGTAAAAAAATAAAAAAAGCCGGTAGTGGCACTGGGTGGGGGAGATCAAAAGATCCCCCCTCACCAGCCCTCTGCTCTGCTGGGTCCAGGCAGGGGGCGGAGCTAACCGGCACAGCGGTGTAGCTCCGCCCCCACCCCGGGAAGCAGAGCACAGTCTGCATTACGGGGAGCCATGGGCAGCATGAGATAGTGCTGCTCGGCTCCCCATGCTTGCATTAAGCATGGGGAGCCCGAGCAGCACCTTCTCTTGCTGCCCATGGCTCCCCGTAATGCAGACTGTGCTCTGCTTCCCGGGGTGTGGGCGGAGCTACACCGCTGTGCCGGTTAGCTCCGCCCCCTCCCTGGATCCACCTTTTCAGGCAAAGGTAAGGGAGGGGTGGAGAGAGAGGCAGAACAGGGGTTAGTGGGGAGAGAGACAGACCGAACAGGGGGAGGGGAGAGAGAGACAGACAGAACAGGGGTTAGGGGGGAGAGAGACGGTAGAGACAGAACTGGGGGAGAGAGAGACAGAACAGGGGACGGGGGGGAGAGAGACAGAACAGGGGACGGGGGGGAGAGAGACAGAACAGGGGACGGGGGGAGAGAGACAGAATAGGGGACGGGGGGAAAGAGACAGAACAGAGGGAGAGAGAGAGAGAGAGAGACATGGCAAGGAAGAGGAAAGGGACAAACATGGGAAGTGAGAGAGACACAAACATAGGGGGGTGAAAGAGACGGGGGGGGGGCGCCACGGGGGAAGCCCGCACAGGGCACCGGAACACTTAAGGCCGGCCCTGTATGTACCTCCCACTTTTTAAGGGATCAAAAGTAATGGGACAGATTAACAGTCATAAATCAAACTTTCACTTTTTAATACATGGTTGCAAATCCTTTGCAGTCAATTAAAGCCTGAAGTCTGGAACGCATAGACATCACCGGACGCTGGGTTTCATCCCTGGTGATGCTCTGCCAGGCCTCTACTGCAACGGTCTTCAGTTCCTGCTTGTTCTTGGGGCATTTTCCCTTCAGTTTTGTCTTCATCAAGTGAAATGCATGCTCAATCGGATTCAGGTCAGGTGATTGACTTTGCCATTGCATAACATTCCACTTCTTTCCCTTAAAAAAACTCTTTGGTTGCTTTTGCAGTTTTGCAGTATGCTTCGGGTCATTGTCCGTCTGCACTGTGAAGCGCCGTCCAATGAGTTCTGAAGCATTTGGCTGAATATGAGCAGATAATATTGCCCGAAACACTTCAGAATTCATCCTGCCAGTTCCATTGGCAGCCATACATGCCCACGCCATGACACTACCACCACGCTTCACTGATGAGGTGGTATGCTTTGGATCAGGAGCAGTTCCTTTCCTTCTCCATACTCTTCTCTTCCCATCACTCTGGTACAAGTTGATCTTGGTCTCATCTGTCCATAGGATTTTGTTCCAGAACTTTGAAGGCTTTTTTAGATGTTGTTTGGCAAACTCTAATCTGGCCTTCCTGTTTTTGAGGCTCACCAATGGTTTACATCTTGTGGTGAACCCTCCTGTATTCACTCTGGTGAAGTCTTCTCTTGATTGTTGACTTTGACACACATACACCTACCTCCTGGAGAGTGTTCTTGATCTGGCCAACTGTTGTGAAGGGTGTTTTCTTCACCAGGGAAAGAATTCTTCGGTCATCCACCACAGTTGTTTTCTGTGGTCTTCCGGGTCTTTTGGTGTTGCTGAGCTCACCGGTGCGTTCTTTCTTTTTAAGGATGTTCCAAACTGTTGATTTGGCCACACCTAATGTTTTTGCTATCTCTCTGATAAGTTTGTTTTGTTTTTTCAGCCTAATGATGGCTTCCTTCACTGATAATGACAGCTCTTTGGATCTCATATTGAGAGTTGACAGCAACAGATTCCAAATGCAAATAGCACACTTGAAATGAACTCTGGACCTTTTATCTGCTCCTTGTAAATGGGATAATGAAGGAATAACACACACCTGGCCATGGGACAGCTGAGCAGCCAATTGTCCCATTACTTTTGGTCCCTTGAAAGTTAGAGGCACATATACAAACTGTTGTAATTCCTACACCGTTCACCTGATTTGGATGTAAATACCCTCAAATTAAAGCTGAAAGTCTGTAGTTAAAGCACATCTTGTTTGTTTCATTTCAAACCCATTGTGTTGGTGTATAGAGCCAAAAAGATTAGAATTGTGTTGATGTCCCAATATTTATGGACCTGACTGTATGTATGTATATATATATAAATATATATATATATATGTGTGTGTGTATATATATATATATATATATATATATATATATATATATATATATAATATATACTATTTCTTGACTGTGTGTGGGGTCTACACAAGTTAGTGCAGCACTAGTGATATTTATACAAATAGGCACCTGTTCAATTTCACTTCATATTCAAACTTGCATATACGGCCACACACACAGTCACATTTACATGAATACACACATACAGACACGCTCACACAGTCACACTTACAATGAGAACCTGCCCAACCTCACAGTTTAAAATAATAAAAAAAAAAAAACAGTGCTGAGAGCTCCTCCTTTTCATTGCGTGATGTTCACGCTGCTGGTGCACTTCTTGCCTCTCTCTTTCTGACCTCACGTGCAGGGTAGAGAAGGGGTTATGCACACTAGACTCCCTGCAGTGCTCTGTGTAGTTTCCTAACGCTTCTTCCCGTGCCACCAACAGTTGGAGGTGTGGCTAATGCTGCAGTTCTCATGCGGCCAGGCCGCATGTTGGACACCACTGATATATATCATAGTCCTACCCAAATCCCCTTTTTGCACTGAATTTTTTTTAATACTATATTTTTCTTCTGTCTTGAGAGTAGCACTCTCTCGACCATATGTGTTTGTCTCTCTCTGTTCTTCTAGTTCAGTTTGTAACACCCATTTACAGTTCATACATTGCTGATGCTACATAAATCAACATTTATAGAATTGCTTTTGCATTTACATCTTCATTTATGTATTTTTTTTTTTCCTTACTCCATGTTTGAGTCTTCTTTAAATTACAAATGCTTTTTAAATATATATATTTTTCTTATTTTAACTGTGATGTCTGAATGGTGTGGCACCTCCTGAAATATAAAGCTTCATTTCTTTGTAGGATATTTTGAGTGTATGGGATGTTTACACCCTGGTTTTGGTGTGGGATTGGCCATCTTGTTGTATATCTGATTTCCTTCTAACAACAGAAGGAGATTCTTCATCTTCAGTTACAAGGTATAATTGTGGTGTTTTATTTTTTTTTTGCTGCTCTGTGTAACACCATTTAAAGTGACACTTCCACCAAAAAATGAAAAGGGTTTTTTAAATGTTTTATTTTGCATTGTTGATTTCAGATATGTCTTTTGTTTTTAGCAAAAAAACTTTTATATGTAATAAATTCAAACATAGAGGAAAAAACAGTGACATGTCTTATATATGTATTTGTTTTGAATGCACAGGTAATGTAGTTACATCTTATGCAAGCGGTAGTATCCCTTTAACACATAGTGAAAAAAATGCTTCTAGTGCTCAAAAAGCAAAAGGCCGGTGAGTCATAACTCTCCAGTGCTTTGCTTGTCAACCATGATTTCAAAACACATTACTGTTTACTGTGGGTGTACAATGTGGGTACATTCTGCTTTGGTAGTATAAATGTATAGTGACAAAAAGTGTCAAATATTACCATGTATGGGGGGTTATGGAAAATGTTTTTGTAAGAATACTTCCACTTTTTGAATTTCAACAATAAATATTGGGTTGACCTTGTAAACAGTGATGGCACAATCGGTTTTAAAACAATTTTTAGTCACTGAAGTTGTATTTTATATAAAGATACATGTATGAAAATGCTTTTATAATTCATGTTAAATTATATTACAGACGAAGAGATACCAACCTTAAACTTATAGCACTGACATGCCACAATGATAAACAGGTAAGGTTTGAGTTTACATTTTAAATATTTTGTGGTAACTTTGCCACCATATTTTTAATTTGATTATTTGTAAAATTTAAATTCCTAGACAGGCAGCTTAATGATGACACTTTCAGCACAGTTTTTGCAAATCCTTATAGGATTGAATAAAAATGATCATTCCAAACACAGCTATCTCAGTAAATAACCAGTGGTTATCTTGACTCTGCCATCTCCTTCCTAATAGAGAAGACCAATTGAAATAATTAGTTATTCTTGGATGAGGATAAACTGGCATGTACTTTTAAATGTACAAGCCAGTTTATCTACTGACCGTCACTCTCTGCTAGCACAGATGATCGTACCCTTTAATAAAATATATAGTTTTTTGAGTCTTAAACAAGTATATGTGTCACACATCGAATTTTGTTATTTGTGCATATATAAATGATATATATATAATTACTTCACTTTGTACACAGTGCTTTTGTGAACTATTGTGCATCAGCACAGTAGTATTTTTTATTATTATTTTTTTCTTTTGTCTTGCTTGTACTGCATTATATTTTTATGTATCACGTTTTATATATATCCAAATTTTGTGTGTGATTTCTAAGAATGTTTCCTACCATTGTATATATATTTAAAACCTATTTACACATCATATCATCCTACATATAGTGCACTATCATTTTTCACAGCCTACACTATTTTCTAAGTGTTTTCTCACTGTGCTCTTTATAGGTAACCCCTTGTGTTTTTCCACTTACATTCTGTGGGTTGGTTTTACTTGGTCAGCTACTAGTGTATTATAAACACTTTTCTAATTTTTTTTATAATTGTTTTTTTCTCCTGATGCCTACACAATTTGCTCATCCTGTCCCCCCTATTGTGCCCCTCTGTTGGAATTCAAAACTGAAGGTCTGTTAGCATGCAGCTGAGCTCTGCTTCAGCTGAGAGGTAGAGCTCAGAGTAAACCCATGTGTATCTGCTTCCTAAAAGGAAGTAACAGTTTCAAAAAAAGTTTAGTGTTCTTTGGAAAAACTTAACACATGGAATTAATTGTTGGTGGAGCAATTACATTTAAAGGACAAACCATATATTTTCTTGACTGCTTGGTGTCCTATTTCATAATGGAGTTTTGTTATTTAGTCCTCTCCCAAATATGAGTATATTTGTTTGATTGAAGAGTGTGGAGGTGCATTATAAATCCCCTTTTCTCTCTTTCATTGCAGATACGAAACCTTACAGTTTATTCCTTGCCAAACATGAATCATTTGTATTCAGTTGAAGTGTCTGATGTTTGCACACTTGTTCAAACTGGCATTAGCATGGTATGTAATTTATATTTTACATATTGATTTCAATTTTTAAAATCTATTCACTGTCTATATTGTAATATTTGTCACAGCTCCAGAATGGCAATGTTTAAACTAGTTTATCATATTTACAATAACAACACAATAAGTGCTGTAATTGTAATATTTAACATTCGGGTATATTATTTCCAGGATTGAACACACTTTTCATTGTATTATTGTTTGTATTAAATACAGTGTTTAGGGATAATTTTTTAAGTGCTCGCTAGGTTTCTTTATGTAAGTGATTAGCAAGCAGACTATTGTTAAAAGAGCATGTGTACATTCATGGAAGCTATTTCAGTTATTTTACATTTATCTTGTTTTATTTTTCGATTTATGTTTCTTTTTTATACTGTGTTTCACTTAATAGGATACCATTTACCTTCTGGAAGGAATACATGATAGCCATGAAAGGTATATTTAGTAGTGATTGGATTAACTCTTTTTTCATATTGCTCTATTTACCGGTAATTATTTATTCATTCATATGTGGTGAGATTACTTCTTATCTTGGAGCAGTAAGGGGAGAATACCATGGTCTTGGTGTTATTTTCTTTTATCCTTTTGCACTTTAACCACAAATTTATTTATTGTTTTTTTTTTTTGAGAACTTTAGATGTCAAATTGTAACCTAATATTGTGATTTTCATTACAAATCACTTATGTACGCTCTGTTTACCCCTTGCATTCCATTACCATTAGTTTTATAACCCCTGCAGGATATAAGCTATAAAATAATATAAATATATAACATAAATAATGGTTTCTTTATGAAATGTGACATCTATGTTTCTTTAAACAACTAAATAACTATAATGTGTCCTGGTTGAAGTAAAATATTGGAATATTTTTTTCATAGTAGTGTCCATTTAAAGTTTACCTTACTGCTTACTTGTAGATTGACCTAATGCTTTATAAAAATGATAGAGGCCATCTTTAACATGAAGGAGGTTTTGTAAGAAAAGTCAACCTGTTGGATTTGCTACCAATTCTAGACGTAAAAGCTACATAAACTATAAGGGGTGGGCAAAAGGGTGATAAAACATCAATCCAATTGCCCCCAAAACAAAGACAGAAGGTGCCTGTAGTAAGTGCTGTTAAAATAATTATAAGCTTAGAGTCATGTCTACTAATGCTCACAGTTTAGAGAAAAAGATCGATTAACTTGTGGCAAGAATGGAAACTAAGAATGAAGATTTGGTGGCTGATACTGAGACATAGTAATACCAGAGTACTCTTTTTATATAGAAAAGACAGAGCAAGCAAGAAAGGGGAAGGGTGGTCCTGTATGTGCAGGATAGCGTAAAATTAGCTTAGATAAGTTTGGGTTACATTAAAATTTTGTACTCGTTTAGGTGTGATTTATACGCACCCTGGACAAATAGAAGAGTTAGAAAATCTACTAGTTGAGAAAATAGCTAAAATGAATTTGAAGGGGGAAGTTATCATCATGGGTAACTTTAATCTTCCTGAAGTGAACAAGAAAACTATAATAGCTGCTAGTGCCATGAGTACATATTCTAAACCCCCTGCTGGGATTATCTCTAAAACTAGTAGTTGAGGAGTAAACTTGTAAAGAGTACATAAAAGATTTAGTGCTCACACATCTTTAGTATCCGATATTATAGTATGTGACGAGTGGTTTAATATAACAACAGTGACACCACACAAAAGTTAGAATATGTATAATGAAGTTATCAGAATGGAGTGGTTATAATGGAGTCCAGGAGAAATGCAATTTAAAAGTTGCACTGCAGAAGGCAACATAAAATTGCATTGCTTGTCGGTAAGAACAAAAATTTTAAGAAACCGCTATGGTACTCTGTAGAAGTGACCAAAATAGTAAAAAACAAAAGTTAGCATTTAGTAATTACAGTATATAAAATAAAACCAGAGTAAGGAAGTTAGACAGGTCTATACAATTAGGCAGAAAGACTCAAAGCAAGTTCTAAGAGCTTGCAAACACACGCAGAAGAGAAACTAGCCCAGTGCGTAAAAAATTTTTTTTAAAAAAGGGGGACAAAACATTTTTTACATATATACCTTAAAAAAGGAAAGTAAAAAAATAATTAGAATAAAAACAAGAGAAAAGGAAGGTATGTTGAAGAGGATAATGGTCTAGCTGACTACCTCAATGAATATTTTTGTTCAGTTTTTACAGATGAAAATTAAGGGAAAGGGATCTCATGTGAGTTTAAAGAGGAAGACATTCTATTTCAGCTATCTAAAGTAAAGACAAATAAGTTGATACAGCCAAAGTTATCAAGAGAATTTAGTGGTGTACTAGCAAAACCGTTTGATTGGAAATTAGCAAATGTTTTTACCATTCACAAGAAAGGTAATAGGGTGGAGTCTGGCAACTATAGGCCAGTAAGTCTTACTTCAGTAGTGGGGAAAGTAATGGAAACCATGTTAAGGTATAGGATTGGTGTACATCTAAAATCATATGGATATCAAGATCATAGACAACATGGGTTTACTTCTGGGAGATCATACCAAACTATTGATTTTTTTAGATTGGGTGACTAAAATAATAGATCAGGGTGGTGGAGTAGACATTGCTTTTCTACATTTCAGTAAAGCTTTTGACCTTGTCACACATAGAAGGCTTGCCAATAAACTGCAATCTTTAAGTTTGGTTTCCAATATTGTTGAATGGATTAGGCAATGGCTGAGTGACAGGCAAGATAGGGTTGTAGTCAATGAAATATCAAATCAGAGGGACAAGCAAAATAGCAAATGATTTAGGTAAATTAGAACAATGGTCAGAGCTGTGGCAACTGACATTTAATGTGGATAAGTACAAAACAATCCATTTTGGGCATAAAAAAAACCAAACTACAGAGTATAGAATATTTGATGCAGTCCTAACCCCAACATCTGAGGAAAGGGATTTAGGAGTAATTCTTTCATATGACTTAAAGGTTTGTAGACAATGTAATAGAGCAGCAGGAAATGCTATCAGAATGTTTTTTTACATAGGGAGGGATATAAGAAGTTGATAGAGTGAAATGCTCGTGCCATTGTACAGAGCACTGGTGAGATCTAACTTGGATTATTGTACACAGTACTGGAGACCGTATCTCCAGAAGGATATTGATACTTTGGAAAGAGTTCAGAAAAGGGCTACTAAACTGGTTCATGGGTTGAAGGATAAAACTTACCAGGAAAGGTTAAAGCATCTTAACATGTATAGCTTGGAGGAAAGACAATACAGGCGAATATGATGGAAACATTTAAATACGTAAAATAAAATTTAAAAAAAACACAACAAAAAGGGGACATACTCTTAATTTTGAGGGGCAAGGGTTTAAAAGTAATATCCAGAAGATATTTTAATTTTTTTATATTATCTACACATTTTAAGCATCTATCTACATATTGTGCTTAAGGTCATTCATTTGCTTATGTGTTTTTGTAAATGCTATTTGTTTTTCTAGGTCAGCTGAATGTCCCGTCTCAGTTCTTGCTATGAGATGCTTAACAGAAGCTTTACCTGAAAACAGGTACAGTCACAGAGAGAAAATGTAACTTCTATTTGGAGTTGGGGAATGACCTCTGTAACCAAATGAATAAAATCTATTGTAGAGAGTTACCCATTTCTCAATTTGCTAGATCCCGTCCCAGTTAGTGCTTTTTTTTTTTCCTTCTGACTTTTTCCTTCAATTGTCTTATACTTGAACCCATTTCTTGTTTTTGTCCTGTGGGCTCATTAATATACTGGACTTCTTCACTTTTAAACTTATATAATGTTTGTATAATGTCTTTATGTTTATTATCATTTATGTTTCCTTGCACACAGTGATTTATTTATGATTTATCTTCCATCTGTTTAAACCTCTCTGAAGCTGAACATTAATCCACAACTTTTGTGCAGTGACAGATACACTATAAGATCAAAGCAGACATTTTTTCTTTGCATGATTAGTAGGGCTTTTTAGAGTGTCTATCCTGTCTTTAGAAATCAGTGAATTAGAAACGCATTATGACCCTTTGTGTGCTTTATGCATTAGTGCAAGGCTGTTTTTGATGCATTTTAGGCTATTATCTACCAAATATAATGATTGTAATTCTTTTTTATAGATTAAGTCGATTACTACACAAACATAAATTTGAGGAAGCAGAAAAATTTGCCATACAATTCGGATTGGATGTAGAGGTAACGATGCATCAATTTCTGATGAGAAATAATAAATACTGTTGCTGTATCTGACGACGTATGTTGATTGCGATATTCCCACAAGTATACTGCGAACAGACAGAAACTTACATGGCTTAGAGCCTCGGGAATTGGCTAGGGTTATTTATTTATAAAGTAGGGCCGGCTCTTCAATTGCCTTACCACTTCTGCGTTGTTTGTGTTTAGCTGTAATTGACCTCATTGTCTAACTATTTTGACTATTAAATTAATCTACAGTTAATCAGTAATGCCGCTCTGTTGCTAAGCTAGACTCCCTCTAGAGTCAGTCAGCAACATTACACCTAAAAAAAAAGGTTTAGTTAACTAAATCTAGGGTTAGAGTTACAAATTAGGGCTAGAGTTCTGTTAGGGTTAGCGTGATAATTAAGGTTGGGGTCAGAATGTTACTTTAGGAGAAAATGGTTAGGAAATGACACTACTTTTAATTATTTTTGTATACCTTGCAAAAAACAATAGAAAAGTAAGTAAACATATACTATTTCTAAACTCAGGACAAATATTTGAATCTATTTAGCAGGTTTTTTCATTAGCATTTACATTTTTCACCATTTTTTTACACTGAAATTTATGATATGATCAAAATAATAGTACATTAACCCCTTTGTGACGCATGGTGCTTGCGTCCCAAATGACGCAAGCACCAAAGCGGCACTTTTAGTTTCTGGCCACCGATGACAAGGAGCACAATGGCCGAGACTCGATCATAGTCTTAATAGACCCTGTGGGTCCTTGCCAAAAGATTGCGATAACTCCTGACGTCACGGAGGCGTGCCCGTAACCGGAACTATGTCGGGCAGACCAAGCTGAAAAGTAAGTGAACCCCATCCCCTGCAATCAAGCAAAGCAGCAGGGACGGGGACATTTTGAATGACACACCTATTTTTTTTTTTTCCCTTAAAAGAAAAAAAAATGCCAAAATAGTATTCCTCTATGTCTGTGACTGTCTGGTCTCTATGTGACATTGTCTCTGTCTGTCTCTGTGTTAGTCTGTCTCTATGTGACATTGTCTCTGTGTTTGTAAGCGTAACTGTCAGTGTGTGTGACTGTCTGCATGTGTATGTGTGTACATGACTATATGATTGCGTGATTGTGCTCATGCGCGTTTGTCTGGCTCCTAGTTTTCATTTTTCTGGCTCCTAAAACAAAATAAAATTTGCCAAGCACTGGGCTAAATCCTGAGTTCAATGTGGGTGCACAGGAAAGAAATAAAAACAAGTTGTCACAAAGTTAATCATGACAGTCTGCGTGAGGGGGAGTCTTGGAGGGTCCTCAGGGCCAAACACCTCCCTGTGGACCATGGACCGTGTCTTTGGATGTTCTGTGTTTGGGGGTACATACTTTGGGGGCATCAGTGACACCCTGCTTCAATGCAGCTGGACTTCAGCACAGGCTCACTCCGGATGTCAGCCAGGATGTGTACCTTGAGATCCAAGCCGTTGCTCTATTCATCGTGTTTCCCCCAGGTTAAGAAATGTTATTATATGTTGGTGTTGAAATGTGTACTTATCCAATAAATAAGTGATCACTGCACTGTGAGACATCTATTGTCCCTTGTAGTCTGGATCTACAGATGGCATGTTTATTTTATGTAAAGTTATACTGTGTTTAATTCCCTGTTTCAGTTAAGGTTTTCTATTGTTTGAGGCTTTCATGTTATAATTCGTACCCCCGTGTCTCCCCCCTAGTTGATGTCATATTTTTATGTATATAAGTCTGTGCTGTTTTCACAAATAAAGGTTATTCATTCTTGCTGTACCTAACTGTTAGTAGTAGTGTCTTCTATTTGGGTACAAAGAGCAAGGCTCCAGGAAAGACTTGCTGGGTGGATGCTGAGCTTTAATCGGGGGTAAGGAGGGGATTTCCTACAACGAGGTGCTAATGGCATTGGTCCCATTACACAAGGCTAGTATTTTTGTGATTAACAAGGCGGGTATATATATATATATATATATATAATCAGCATTTCCTTTGCCCTAGGCAGCACAATGTATTGGACCGGCCCTGGGCAGTTGGATTCACTTTAAATTAATGTTATAATTATTGTTAATAATTATTCTAAAAACATATGAGTGTTATGCTACCCTACATGATTTTAATTTTTTTTTAATCTCCAGCTTGTTTACAAAGTCAAACTAAATATTGTATTAGAGAAATTGGCATCAGCATCCATTGGAAGTTATGGGCAAATATTATGGCAGGAGCTTGTGGATGAAGCTAAGCTGAATCTACATAAAATAAAGGTAATTTGTAACTTATTTATGTTGGATTTCTCCCTTTTAATACATTTTGATAGAGATTATTTAACATTCCATTTGTGCACACAGGATGATAACTTTGTGGTTGAGTACTGCATCAACGCCCCATGGCCAACGTACGAAACAACATTTGACATGTTAAATTATGCAAAATCAAGAGTAAGTGGATTTGTTTCTATTTTCATTTAATATAATTTAACTATTAATCTACAGTTAATCAGTAAATGGCTGACTTGATGATACATCAATATAATTTGCAAATTAATATTATCACATCAGTTCACTCCAGCACTTCAACCTTTCTACACACACCTATGTTAGTTGATCCTGAAGAAGGCAAATAAACAAATGTTACCTTTGTCACCACACACAATGTTTGGCAATATCTAATAATTGTATGTAATCTTTTCTCTTACAGGTTCTGAAAAAGGAGGATAAAAGCCTGTCGTCATTGTCTGATGAGATTTCAGTGTCTATTACAGAAGTAAGTAAAAATACAAATTTGCATGTTAAGTTGAAAATCCATTAATTTGTTAATGCCGATTTAGGTTTACCAGGCACCTAAATTGACCTAAATGATATTTAAATTTGAAACAATTTCACTATGTATTCTGTAACCACCTTTCTTTTATATTCTGACAATGTGCACTCCTTCCTATGTATATTTACATTTGACCATTTGTTTCATAGCACCTGTGTGACACATTTTAACCATCACTGCTTTATAATGATATTTCTGACATCCAAATGTATATGTGCATATATTTTTCTAATATTATTAATATTTATTTAGGTGCTGAGAGCCCAAGCAAGGCTGTCTACATTTTATGGTGCTTTTGGGCCTGATAAGTTCAGGTTAGTATATAGGGTAATTTTTTTGTTTGTTTTGATTCTGGAACTAATACCATGGGCCGCCTCCTAAAGCAGACACAAAAATGTTTCTACATAGAAGGGGGGGGCACGATATTTTGCAATAACACTGTCCTTAAAGTTGCTAATGAAAGTAAATGTAAATAAAATAAACAACATGATATGATATAGATGATTCATTTACATTTACTTTCATTAGCAAATTTTAGGAGGATGTTTTTGCAAAACAGTCCCCCCCCCCGTCCCCTTTTTTAAATGTTGTTCTAAATGACGCATTTTATTTTAATCTCTTTAACTACATTCACTCTCTACAATTTGCATCTTACACCTAATTAACCCCGTTCACGCCGGATGGTGCTTTGGTTCTTTGGTCTTTTTGTTTCCGGCCACCGATCACAAAGATCGGCAGCCAGGAATATGCAAACGGACCCTGCCGACATCCCGCGATACTTTGTGACTTCACGTGTGGCCTCATCTGACAGTGGGGAGCCCACTGCAAGTCCCTTTAGCGGGATCCGCACTCAGCTCATCACGGGGAGGCCACGATGAGCTGTTTAATACCGGACATTCAGTTCTGTCCTTCTAGCCTTTAGGCAGTAAAATGTAGGACGGCATAAAACGTCCTACAAGCACAAAGGGGTTAAATCCCTAGTTTTGAGTAGCTGTTAGATTTTCTAACCGCACCTCCCCAGTGTTTTTTTTCTACCCATTTTTCTTCACCCCAGTTCCTGTGTTTATGTGCATTCTTGAGCTACTTGACCTTGTTTTCCTGTTCATTCATTGTGCATTTTGTTGACTGATAAAAATAAACTATTTATGAAAGCATTCTTACAGATTTTTTGTTAACACCTGCCTAAAACAGTAGTGTATATACATGCATATACATATGTTTCTTATATCCATTTTTTTTATACATGATGTTTCGTTCTCCTTCCTGCCAATGACTGACATTGCACGCTGTTGCAAAGTCTATTGTCTAAAACATTGTGTGCATAAATATCAAGGGCTGGTTTAAGCACGTTCTCCAACTGCATTACCAATACGTACCTGTCACGAACACGGGCTATTGGCCCGGCTGAGACAGTGGAAAGAGTGTGGGAGTGAAAGGGTTAATTACACCAGATCCCTGGTTACCTGTTGCTAGTCCCAGCAACCACTAAATTAACCCCTGCAATACCTCCTACACTATTGCCCTAGTACACAATTTGCTGCCACCACCAAGACTTTATATCCGGGCGTCTTCGGTTACCCCAAACACAGTACAATATAGTATCACAACCTTACTTTAATGATCAGACACATATATAATTAACCCTCTGGTAACGTGTTCTACCTGAGCTATCCTCAGAAGTGTGAGTTCATATTAGAGAACAAAGACAAGAGCTGATTAAGTAAACATTTAATCCGAAAAAAGGCTTCACAGTGCTTGTACAAAAATACAGAAATACAAAGTACAAGTGCAAAACAGTCCATAAAATAAAATAGGAGAAAACACAAGAAATCCTTACATATAATTACCGATATATATAATCCTTGTGGGAGATTCAGATGGTAAAGTTCTCCATACAGTTGTTAAAAAAGAAAATCTCCCTTTGTACAATCAAACATTCTGATTATATAGATCCCTGGTGATTTTCTAAGAGACCAGCCCCCCTGGGTGGATTAGAGGGGCTTGGCCTGAGAGTTTATGGCCCACTCCATCATACCTGTCCAGGGCACTAGTGTGGATTGTTACCTACAAACACAATAAGCTTACCAATATATGTCATGTACTGTATAACACCATAATATAGTAAGGATCACATTCCTTATATTTTTAGGAGTATTTAGACACCAAACATGGATGTTTTAACTGTTTGGAAAGTACTTATTCTTGGTTCTCGTGACAGTAACACATTCCACTGGCCATGTTTGGTACCAAACAAAAGAATAGCACCTGGACAATCTGAATATATATATATACTGGACCCTCACACAATATATACACGTGTTCCCCATATTTCACATTTTCTGGTTGTCCTCTGATTCACCCAATGTCAGAGTACATGCTCCACTACCTTTTACGACCCCAGCTCATGAAGTCCAGCTCTGGTGATGGCTATCAGCTAGTTACACTTTATGGCTTAGGCCTGGTGGTGGATCAAAGCCTACCATACACTCTATTATAACATAAACATAACAAATTATATCAATGCCAACTCATGCTTTGGCATGACAGTACCCGAGTTCAGCACCGAACCCTTTGATGCACCCATCCACGCAATAAAACGTGGGGCAGGCTAAGGTGCCTGAAGTGAAGTGGCATGTAACTAAGATTTTTTAACCTTGCATCATTTTTTTTATTCAAATATTTTTTATTGAAGATTTTTCAAATAACATGTAAACATGACCTTACATCATTTTCTGTCACCTAAATAAAATTAAATGTGTTTTTCAATACCGTCTTCCACACAGCCTTTAGCATAACCTATAAGAGGAAAGAGGAATTGACCAACAAAAATCTGAAGTTCTTGGTTTACTACTTTTGGCAAAAGTGCTCTGAAGCTCTGTTAATGCAAATGGATATAATAAATATACCTCTTCCTTAATAGTTTCAAATGATATTGGCTTTTCCAACAGAATAAACATTAATACATTTTATAAGCTGTGTTCAGTTGGTACCTTGTAATACAACTTATATTTAAACATATTTTACATATTACTGGACTAATTAATGTTCTTTTTTTTGCCGTTCTAGTGGCATCTCTTGGATCGAGTTTCTAAACAATGATGATGTGTTGAAAGACATTCTTTATCAGTTAGAGGAACTAAATTTGTCGTGTGCACAGTATCTGTGGCTGAGACATCAGGTGAATTTCCCTTCTAGCTTCTAGTAGTTGAAGTTAAATACAGTTTCACTTTATGGCCACTGGTATTCTAAAACAATGATAATTTTCTGCATTTATGCTCTGCAATAAACCTTTCTTTTTCCAACAGGCAGAATTTGAAAGCTGTTTTGATGAAAAGTTGCTGGAGAATCTTCTTAACATGATACCTGCAAATATTCCATCACAGGAATTGTGTCTTTGGTTCAAAAATATCTTAATTCCTTTTGTAAGGAGAATAGTACCCGAAGGGCAGGTAGGATCTGAATTACCACATTTATAGTCCGAGAAATGTAGGCATATGGGATGACTGAGATGTCACCTTCAGCGTAATTAATGATGGGGTACTTTTGGTCACTAATAAAAATGTTATTTCTTGGATTATTACTTGAGGTTTCAAATATTTTCTGTTTGTATTACAGAAAATAATTGCAAAATGGCTTGAGCATAGAGCACGAGGTCTTGAGCTCACTGATAAGGTAACAATAAAAAAGTTATTGCTTTATTTCTGTTGTTCTGCAATGTATTGTGAACCCAGCAACTGATGATATGTTCCCATTGACAGGCTAATTGGCCAGAGAATGGATATGAAATGGCTGAAGTATATTTTGTTTCTAAAAACCCAGCGGACCTTGGAATGGCATCTTCCTGGCTTTGGGTTCCAATGGTGAGTGTAAATGTGGAATTCAAAAAAGGTACATATTAGACAATCCAAACAAGCCGTTTAATATTTCTACTGATTTTCAGGTGTATTTGTATCTTAAAATGAATGTAACCCTTGTACTCATGTTATTTGTTTACAGAAGGTTCATGATACGGTAACATGGATATTGGAGTGCTGGATGCTTGCTAGTATTACATCATTATTAAATGTAGACCCTTTTACATTTTTTTTAGAAGGAAGATGGGGATTGTGAGGAAGTACAGCAGTTGATGAAACTAGTTACCAGTTTACAGGAATTAGTGGACCTCCACAGGAAATATAACTGCAAACTTGCCCTTTCAGAATTTGAAAAGGTAAGGCTTGTCCACTATCTGAATAAATGTAAAGATAGCAGTGACTACACATTAACACTTTTCTTGTCTTCAGGAAACTACAACTACCATTGTATTTCGTATGTTGGATAAAGTATTGGCCCCAGAGCTAATTCCATCTACTCTTGAAAAGGTTATTAGGCCATATATGTATCAGCACAACATTCAAGAGGAAGAACTTTTACTTCACTATATTAAGGTAAAAACACAATCTCAAGCATTTACGCCAGCTAGACCACTGGTGGGCTGAGATGCTAAAGTCGCACAGACTACAAAGCTTGTCTCCCAATCACTTTTTTTGGGTGTGAAGCTGACAAAGCGGCTCAATTGTTTTTTTATTACTTTGCAAATTCATACTCGCTACCATGAAGCATGTATACGCCAAGATAGAAGTTATTTGTAAAGCATAGCAAAATGTGTTTTAACATCGTGTACTATTACTTCTGTTACTGAGTATATGTGTGCATCTGTGTGTTTTTTATATATATATATATATATATATATATATATATATATATATATTTAGTTTTGTAAATTTCACTCTTTCCGTCTTAGGATTTGTTAGAGCGCTGCAGTTCAAGGTCTGCATCATTGTTTGAAACCGCTTGGGAAGCAAAAGCAATGGCTGTGTTAAGTTGTATTACAGACACCGATGTAAGTCCATTTTTCTAAAATCTATTTTTATTTTATTGGTTTTACATATATTCAGAAAATTATGTACAAGAAAAAATAGAATAACAATATATGTAGGAATAAAAGCATAATAATTAAGAAGAATAAAACAAGGGGGAGAGATAAATCTGTTGTGGGTATATACAAAGGTAGAGTTTTTGGAGTGCATATTACATTTCACTTGTGACTGGAGATATTGCTTATATCACTTGTACAACAAAATAACATCATACCAGTATAATCAGTTACACGGAAGTGTATTGTTTGATTTCAGCCACGGTTTCCATATGTCCAGGTAAGATTGGATTTGCCCTTAGCAGTGAAGAAAAAACATTGTTGTTAATTAAAATCCGTGTTAACAAAACATTTCCACTCTCTAATCGGAGGTGGATTGGGATCTGCCAATATTTAATAATCAATTTCTTCGAATAAAACCTCAAGGTTCTCAGGAGAGTGAACTGAGCTATATGGAATAATATAGTTGAGTTAAGAACGTGACAGATTTTTTGGGTAGGTATAGGCTGGCAGTCCAGGATAGGCTTCATAATCTCTCGCAATTGATGTTCTACTGGAGAAGGAGCTTAGGAGCTACACTCAGAATTATCTGATATGGTGGCATGTCCCACAAAAATGCCTTTGATAGACGACTGTTTGGTCGATGCCAGATTAGGCATTCCAGTCTCTCCCACAGTTAGTAACCCTAATGAGTTTGGGAGTTTTAACAGGAGTACAGCATTCTGTTGGGACCGTTCACAGCCTCTCACAACTCCGCCATCACGTGCACGTGACCTCCCTGATGTAAGGACATGTTGTTTTTGTATAGCACTATAAAGATAAATATACCTTATGTGATTGTCAGGCATTTGAATTTCAGTTAGTGATGGTGTGTCAGTCTTTTCATTCTGGCAAATTAACTTACTAGACATCATCACATTCGTCTCCCCTGTGCTGGCAACAGTACTGGAGTGTTTTTAGACATGAAAGAAACAAAGGTTACAAAATAACACAACAGCATTATAAAACAATGGGTTTAAACCAGAGATATTGTAGGTGAAAGACAAGTAACAGCCTATCCTTATGCAACAAGTGGAACAAAATATGTACTATTGCTTTCAGTGTAAGTTTTGCAAATAATCTTGTTTTATAAATGTATAGCAAAAAAATTTAAATTTAAAGTACCAATTCAGCATTCCTAATTATGTCTAATATGATGTGGATTTTGTTTAGAAAAGATGTAATATAATGGGAATTGTCTCTGCAGCTAATCTTCGATGCTGTGCTTCAAATCATGTATAGTGCTGTTGTACCGTGGAGTGATACAGTGGAGCAGCTAGTGAAACAACATTTGGAGATGGATCATCCCAAGTAAGCTGTTCATGGTCCAAATTTACATTATCATTTATAATGAAACAAAAACAATCTTCACTTTTAAAACTATATAATCCATTTGATGTTCTATCTAGTATGAGGGCAATAATTTAATAGTATCATCCCAAATGGGTATAACATTATCAGGGAGGAGAGCACTCATTAAGTAAAATATCCGTATATCAAAACTAATATAATTCCTTAGCTGAGTAACAGTTTGAGGCTATCCTTAGTTTGTGTCTATTTTGCAAGCAAAAGTACTGCTGGATACACAAACCAAGCTACTCTCCATAATCAACACACAGAGCAAGAAATTCACAATGGAGCACAGTGTCTGTGCAGGAATGCCACAAGTTAGCCATTACTGCCTTTGACACTAGCTACTGTGGTCCAAATTTCAAGTAATAAGACAGTGTTTTGCTGGCTCAGCGTCACTGGAAATATAACCTCCAGCAGTTGGCTTTAATATATTTTGAAATACTATTGATTTATGGCTTGTTAGACATTATGGGAGCTGTTGTCCACAACAGTAAAAATGCTGAACGTTGGCTATAATTGTTCTTAACATTCTGTCTTTTGTGGGCTACATTCCCATTTCTTAGTCCGCATTTAGAAAAATGACTGTGTATCGGAGGACATGTAATCCATGATAACAGCTGACTGACTAATTGTATTTGTCTTTGCCCTTGACATTCCAGCTGCTGTTAATTTTTAAAAAATAATATTCATCACATTGTAATGCTGCTAAATATTGTAAAAGGAATAGTAGAGGTAACCAGATATTATTCCTGGACCCTCCATGACAATGTCAAAGATTTCTAGCGCTGTTCTACTTCTAGGGTGAAATTACTGCAAGAAAGTTATAGACTGATGGAGATGAACAAGCTCCTTCGTGGGTATGGAATAAGAGGCTTCAACTTTGCAAATGACAAACAGATAATGGTGAGCTGCTAGTTAACACACATATGCTCATTCCCACCATACTTAAGATCATAACTTAATTATTTGTGTTTTACAATTATTTTTTTCTCAGGGTCTGGCCAAATTCATTCTTAAACAAGACTCCCAGTCCTCTCTAGAGGATGCTTTAAAGATTGTCCAGGCATATATGCTGCCTACTGTGGAAGTATACATTTTTAGGATTGTGCAATTAATCTACATGAAAAGGGTAAGAGTCTTGGTTACTGTTTATGTAAAGACATTTCAAGGGCAGGCAGAGTGTGCCAAGTGGTCTAAGGTGCTAGATTTAGTTTCCAAATGCACTCGCTTTCAATTTTAATAAAAAGTTTGTTTATTTTTGTCAGTTGTGGCCAAAATGTTTAACCCTTGCAAAAATATTATGACCACAGGGAGAAGAATGTCTGAATCTTCTGAAGGGTCTCTCTCCTGTGGAAACAGATGTCACAGTGGAAAGACTGGCATTGTGGGCAAGAATAGCCCTGCAAGAAAGTCCTGGCAGTTCTGAAGAGGTGTCTGTTTTACAATTTTACTACCTAATGTTCCACAAGTTTCCATTATTGATCATTTTATTACATTTTTATTTAGGGGTGATCCACAAGTTCTGTGACATAAAGGTCATAGCAATAAAGGATTGTACAGATGGGGTTGCAAGGAGCTATAAGGGTCTACTCAATAAAGAGAGAATTGCAGGGAATTAAGTAGCTACTCTTGCCTTAAGGCTGAAATTCCTGTCTCCATTCCATCTTTACTGAGTAGACCCTATAACGTTTGCAAGAGGGTCTGATATAGCAAGGCAAAAAATTGCTTAGAAGATAACATCACTCAAGTTTTGGGACTGGCATGGGTTAGGCAAAGTGATGAAAGGGGGTAAAGAAGGGATAGCTGACAAGAGGGGGTTAAAAGATGAACGTAGTTGGGTGCATAGATATGGGCACAGATATTTAAAAAAGGGTTTGAGACAAATCCTATACGCTTAACTGAGTAAAGAAGTGTGATTTTGTACATTTCATCTCAATATTTATACAGTGTTTGATCTAGTAATGGAAATTATTATATATTATTCTTGATCTTTCAAATAAAATGCTTAACTAACTTTTTTCCCCCCTCAAGTGTAAAGAAGACCAGAAATTGATAGCTAAAACACTTGTTGAAATTCTAAAGTTCCAAATGTGTGTTCAAAAAGGTAAGTTATTATATTTAATAATTTGTATTATTGTGTTTGATATTATTTGAAGCCAATGTTATTGTTTATTGTTGCAGGTAATCTGCTAAAGACAGAATTTTTAGAAACCAATTTACAGATGTTTGAAGCAATCTCTAGTTTACAGGTAAGGATTTCTTCTATGCAGACTAATGCCCCTTCCATATATTTAACACATTTGGGACATTTCACACAAAACCTGTCTTAGTGCCAGAAGAGGTACCTGGCACGTCCTATGGCACAACCCACATAGGCAGAGATCACTGATCGACATTGAGGCATCATGCAACACCAAAATCTGGCCCCAAGGGTACTGCGTTCACCGCACACAGTGATTTTGGGCACCATATTAAAGAGCGGTATGCTCCTCCAATATGGTGTTGCCTTGTATCAGGCAAGAACGACGCTCTTTTGCTGTTGCTTGACTGTCCCTAGAGGCAGTCAGCAGTATTATGTTGAAGAGAAAAGGACAAAACTAACGCTAGATCTATCAGGTCAGGGTGACCGTGTGTTGATTAGGGTTGGGGTTCAAAGGTCACTGTCGGAGAAAATGGTTTTGGGGGGGGGGGGGCGATGGTCCTTTCCATCGATGTGGTCTTTTTACTGTTGTAAAAGATTTTTATGATTATATTATGATATGATGGAAAAAAATGATATCTAAAGAAAGACCTTTTGACAGCGGAAAATTACAGCTAATACAAACACTGCAGAAATGTTAAAACAACCATTGTTATGAAGGGTAAGACAATTTCAAAACAGTCTTGTCACTGAGGGGTTCAAAAGATAAACCAAAAGTTTTATATTTGTCCATCTCGGATATAGTACAGTAGTCACAATTGTGAACATTGCATTATAGCTTCTTCCTAACTGTTTTTTTAAGTGTCTGATTTACTAGGTTAGGTGTTGCTAGAGAGCATCTGAGGTGATAGGTTTAGAAAATTGCTCTCCTTAAAAGACCACCCTATGCATTGGCTTGATATATTGTTCCATGTATTATTTCATATTCTTTTATTTCAGGAGGATTTTGACATTTTCCTTTCACTAGAAGAGTATGAAAATCGGTCACTGGTATCTCAACTCAGAGATGAGCACATTAAAGCCTATGAAACCACAAGATCAAAATCTAAATCTGAGAAACCACCAGAACAAATCACAAGCAGTGATGAGAATCCCAAAACACCATCCACAGAGTGCAGGCTGTATAGATTGGCCCTTCTTCTGCAAGTTTCAGAGCAGGAACTTGGTGCAGAATTGGCCTTAAGAGGTTTGAGTCAAGGGAAGGTTGAAAAATCACTCAAAATATGCAGGTAATAAACAGAAAGGTAACATTTTATTTTTCAGAAACTTAATGTGGTAATTCTTTTAAATGTCAATATTTCAGATTTATCCACCAATATTACATAGGCATACTAATACATATATGTAATCCAAAAATGAATAGTGTGGTAGCACTAGTCATGAATTTTACATTGAAAACCAAATTAAATTGAGACTTATTTACTGAATATTTGATTTATGTGAATTCACAATTGAGTTTGAAAGACCAACTGACAAGTCTGAGAATTTTTCCTGATCATCTTTTTTAAGTTTTTTTTTCTTTTTTTGTGACCTGGTTTTCCAGTTCACCATGATTTACTGTTTAGATAACATATCCAATTGTATTTCAAAGACTTTGCTTTGCGTTGTCCTCGTTTTTAAAGTATTAACAAAATAATATTAATAAATAGGTAAGTGATCATACAATAAAACGTCTCACATGTGGCAGCGCTGCACTGTATGTATGTAACTGTACAGGTTGCCTTCTGGTTTTATGAACCGTGTAAGAGGATATTGTTTAATTACTGAGGGTAATGTGATATGGTGTTATAGGGGTAATGTGATATGAGGTTAAGTCACTATATGTACATTTTTACATATGTATTGCATGTCTTAGCACATATTAAATTATATCCATTGTTAGGCTTCCCAAATCTTTGTCCAGAGTCCCTAACATATTCACCCACCTGCACAGGATCTATTTCTTAATATTTTACATTTGTAGTTTTTATTTATTAGGTATTTCTTTATGGTCAGCTGAACATTTGTTTTACTTTCATAGTGACTTATATGAGCATCACTGCAATCCTCAAACAGGACATTTACTCTATCTTGTTTCTCAAAAACTTTGTCAAATGTTGGAAGCAAATACCCCAATGGTGATTCCTCAAGGAATGAATTTACCCGCTGTTATTTACCAATTATCTTGCCAGGCATCCACAATATGCAGTCCAGGTAAGGATCAGTACAGTATAGGTTTTGCCTTTCAGAATTCAAACAAGTTTATTAAACATGTTGAAATAACCATACTACCACCAGGTGGCATAGAAACACCATTCTAGAGTGTAAGGTGCCAGAAATATATTGTTATAAGTCAGAAATTATATTTTCGTACATGGAAGTGTAAACATTGATATGTAATAACCACATATGCAGGCATAGCCAAAAACATGATCATAAAAAGCAGTTGGTTGAAAAAAGTAATATATTCATCTTTTGACTGAATTGTGAAGTAGAATAAATATTAATTATTAATTTGTACTGCTTGTTTTTGCAGATCTTCTGTTAGATACCTTGGAATTATGTAAATACAGCCAAGTGGCAATGGAGTTCTATAGACAATGTCAAATTGAAGACTATGGTTTTATAACAAAAGTAAGATTGTCCACATATAATCAAATATGAACATTTTGTCAGTTTGTGTAATGCTATGTTAATTCAACTAGGAAAACAACACTTTAGAATTGATTAACATCTTGCCAGGCGCACCACACACAAAATGTAGTTGATCACAATTGACAACATCATGCAGTAAAACGCACATAGGAAGCAATCAATGGTTGCTGCCGATGGTTTGACGGTGCTTTGAGGATTCATGCCACACAAAACTTTGTGACCCCCCGGCAGCGCAATCACCCTACGCAGTCAACGTTGGCGTCATATTGGAGAGGTGCACGCTCCTTCAATATGGCACTTGCTTGAATGAGGCAAGAGCGACAGAACTTCTGCCGCTCTAAATGTTGCTAACCCTAGATCTAGTGTTACAATTAGTGTTAATGCAAGGGTTAGTTTTATGGTTGGGGCCAGAAGGCGACTGTAGGAGAAAATGGTTAGGAATCAAAAACACTACTATTGGTTATTGCCCTAAAACGTGCAAGAAGCAAAAGAGAACCATGGAAAGATTGGTATTTCTAAACTCAAATATTAGAAATTATATATACAGTCTTTTTACCATTTGTAATTGCATACACGATTTTTGTGTGGGTGCATTAAATGAGAAAGCAGAAAATTACAGCTAAACAGAACACCCCAGAAATGTTAAAACAGCCATTGTCCAGAATGACCATGAATGTCCCAAACTCTGCTTTTAATGCATGTTTTCTGCAGTTCACTTGTTAGTGAATGGACTTCAATTTGTGTGTATATAATATATATTGAAAGTGATCCGCACACACTCATTGAACAGATTACAAACTCTAAACCTTTCATTTTCATTAAAGTTACTTAAAACTGCTATTTGAGATGATAAAAGTGGAAGTTTAGTCGCAAGATATGGCCACATTATGCTTGGCCCACCATGGTGCCAAAATACTCCAAAATTGGTTTGTATTAATACTAATTAATTACATTACTTACTAGAGACCAAAGGCCATCCTGATTTACATATACTCAATTTATAGGAGTGTTTCTGAGAAATGTTTAAGGGGTTAGCCAGTAAATTTACTATATTAAGTTTGTATACTATATTTGTTCAGCAACCTGCTACTGGAATAGACTAATGACATCCTGTACTCACTGCCTCATTTGTTCCTCTGTTAACTATTTTTTTTAATGATATGTATGAATAATACCAAATCCACAACAAAGAGCGCTCCTCAGGTCTTGTATTGCTTTAAATAATTTGAAGCTTTAATTAGAGGATTGAGGTTTCAGTCCACACAGTGACTTTTGGAAAGATTCACACCAGGTGTATATGCCCCATATATACCTACACTCTTATTTACTAAGCTCCATCCACCTGGAAATAAAACCCAAAACAAATGTGACTGGATGAACTGCAGGCTTTGCATACCTGGACACGGCAGAAGCTCCAAAACGTATTTGCACATTGCCATGGTAATCCATTTGAATCAGAACAGTTCACAGCTGACTTACTGCAATACCCCAAAATTATTTAATGATAAAAATGATTAAATTAAACACACAATCCTGACCTAAATATCAATACTTTATATTTGTTAAATAAAAAGGCCCTCACTTTAACCTCATATAGTCATTGCTAAAGTTTCCATAATCACAGTAATTGGTAATGATGGTAATGTTATGAATATTTTTGTCTTTGATTTGATGCTGGTGTTTCTTCTCTCTGTTTAGAGCAGTGCTTTATTTTTAAGTAGTAGAGGCAATAGAGGTTGTATGTTTATTGATAATTATTTTATGGTATTGCAATAAGTCAGCAGGGGTTCACAAGTGATTGTTAATTGAGCTGTGGATTGTTATGATTCAGAAGGGTTACCATGGCAATGGGAATATAATTTTTCTGCTTCTACTGTGTCCATATATACCAAGCCTCCAGTTCATCTAGACAAATTTACTCAGTGGTGGTGGGTTCAGATGGGTGGTGCTTTGTAAATAGAAGTGTTAGGTGATTTATATTTGTGGAATAGAAATCTCTATATATTTTCCCATAACAAATCAAGCCAAATGGTTATAAAAATGATGTAACTATCATATGCCGCTGCTTTTCAGAGTGCCACATTTGGAGCTGACCGAGACGAGTATGAGGAATGGACCTATGAAGAGTTTTTCAGTGAAGATGGCATTGTCCTTGATCCTCTTATTGTTTTACCAGTTACCTATGACATAACTACTGCTGTGGTGCCAAGTACTGCTGGTAATTAATCACACATCAATTAATTTCACAAGTTACTGTATCAGTATAAAATAGTAAACTTATTATATGGTATTTTTGGGATCTAACTTTATGAAATTCATGCTTTTTGTTGCTTGATATGTTTGGAGTCTTAGGTTTTACATGAAAAGCAGCTCAAATGCCTTTTATGCTTTCCACCGTGCTTTACAGAGTTACTAAACCCTAATTTTATTTCTTGTAAATTGATTACAGTGATTAGTGCACCACTCAAAGATTATTCACCCCTAGCAAATGCAGGATGCATACAGCACTCTGTGACAGCAATGAGACTTCCAAAATAAATGTGGATTGCTACTGAACTGGGCATTTCTCAAAAGCTATTTTAATCAAACAGAAGTTGTCTTCTGTTTGAGTAAAATTTCTTAAAGTGGAACTAAACTTTATTTTAATATTAATACATTTAAATAATTTCACCTAATAAAAACATTCAGATGGCACATATTAAACGTAAGGTGTGGTGTGTATTATCCTATACCTACCTAGAGCTCTTCTTTCCACTGTGGGAATGGTAAACGCAGGCGCCATCTTGATAGCAGGCTGCGCTCTCCCCTGCATTTTCTTTTTTGCTTTCCCACCCCCAGCTCGTTGATGAAAGTACAGTAGAATCATGGGTAACGTAGTTCCCTCAAATCTGCTGTGCTAAAAAGTGCCAGGCTCTCCAGTACTAGCCACTTTGCAGCTACAGGTCTGTGCATGTGCACACTGAACTGCGGCAGCTATTTTGGAAATCTCCATAGCTGACACAGACAGTGTCTGCTATACAATACAGTTCACCTGAATCGGCCCCTGTAGTGTCACAGATGTTCCTGCCCCTACAGCAGAGCCAATGATCAGCAAGGTAAAGTGGGTTGTCCTGGGGACTGAATACATGGGATATACATATAACCCCCCCCCCATAAAAAAAGTGTAATTTAATTAAATAATGACTGTTTTACAAAATACTGTGTCAAAAATACATTTTAGTTCCAATTCATGGAGGGTTTAGTCTCTCATTAAAGGGATCTGTTACCTAAACACATATAATAAATGTACTCAGACATATAATTTTATAATTATAAAAAGGGCTTCCTTTAGATACAAAATGTCAGTGTTGCATGAAACGAGACATAATAGCAGCATTGGCAAAGCATAGGCAGTGTTCATTGTCATCATGTTCTTGGCGACATTCTGGTATGTCCAATGTCCGGAATGGGTTAATCTTGGTTTATGCTTTTACTTGCATTTCTGCTAAACAATGTGTTTAATTTGTACAGTCAAACAATGAACAATTTAGGGTCCATTCAATATGTGCCAAATAATCCCAAATTGGTTTTGGGTCGGGCTCTTCCGTATTTCACAAATCCTGAAATGCAGATACTCCATATAAATGGAAATAGCTTCTCCTGTTTAGGAAAATCTTGTGGCTTGATATGCAAATGAACAACATTTTCTTGCAATTCTGATAATACAATGTAGGTATGTTTTTAATCTATACGCTTACAGTATAAACAACGTGTAAGTGACAGAATCTTCATTACAGGACTAGGAATGTAATGAAAAATGGGTAAAATATGAACACTTGCAAGGAGGTGAAGACTGTATGGAGCAGAGACACTAGCAGCTACCCACATAGTTTTTTTTTTTAAATAAGTTGTGTCCCAGTTCCCCCTCAGTATGGTTAATTATAAACACTGCCTTAATGTGATGGTTTACCTCAATGCATGTATTATATGTTGTTGCAGGCCAGAAAATGTATCCTTTGGATTGTGCAAGTCTGGCAAACTGTCCCTACATTAACGGTAGTGTATATGGAGCATTAGATGAAGGATGGTTTTATTAAGCACTATTATATTTGTAGTAATATGTATTATTAATATTGTATGTGACTTTCTTTATGATTTATAGGGCAAAACTTGCTTCTGCCTGCTAAAACTCCAATTACTGCATTGCTAGAAAATCTACAAGAATGTAGCCAGTGTCAGTTAGCCTTGCACTTAGTAATCCAGGCTTTTGGAACATGCCTACAACATGGAATCTCCAACAATATGGATCAACGCTTGAGCTCAAAGGTATATGATTAGATTATAGAGCTGCCTGTTGGCGTTAATAAAATGCTATAACTTGTTAAAGAAAATAACTAAAAATGCGTATAACATGGTTGAACAGCTGATATAATTTCATATTAAGGTATAGCCTACTTTTTAATTGTAATTTTACTTTTTAAGATTTTATAGTGTCAGTTATTTTTTTTATTTTTTTTTTTGTGCTATTCTAGTTACATGATGAAAAAATATTGGTGGAAACCAAAGTATTTATTTCTGCATTTGGAGAAAAAAGTGTAGCCCTAATTAAGGACACTGCAATGGCTTTACTCCACAAGGTAAGGTATCATGGTAAATAAAATAAAAAAGAGTTAATATTGTATCACCACCATTCTTGCTCTTAGCTCTATTGCTATGTACCTGAGGATTTTAGCTGGGCACCTACTAAGTCATCTAAACTTTTTTCCTGTTCGCATATTCATTTTGTGATGTGTTGTAAGTTGTTTTACTCCATGCTGTTGGTGTATTGTTTTAGAATATGTTCTGATTGTAAAATTGGTTTATAACAACTTCTGCATTTTAATTTTGTCAGCATGGTTTGTTTTAAAACCAATATTAAATCTTCCCTTGTTGGAAATATGTTTTGAGTCCTACCATGAGTGTGTCTATTTTTTCAACAACATTTTTTAATGAAATATTTTTTCTTTGTAGGTTTTCAATTGTCGTGTTGTGGACTGTAATCTTGCGTTAGGCTACTGTACGCTGCTTTCTAAAAAAGAAGTGTTTGAAAAGTTATGGGATATTATAAACAACACCTGGCAGAATTACAACAAAGTTATGGTATGTTAAAAAATATTGGAAACCATGTGAAACATCCCCCAAAATTCTTAGTTCCTCTACCATCAGTAATAAATTACTTGTATCTAACGGACCTGTGGCAGCAAAGAGATGGTCCAACAATTGTCACTCTTGGTCATTTGTGTGGGCATGCACTAAATCAATTACGCGCCACACAGCCAATCAATGGTGACTGGCTGATCGTCTCTTCCCCCATTGGAGGTGTGCATTTGTTATCACAGTCAACCATCTCCACAACTTGGCAGCCTGGAAATCTCAATTTGACTTCCAGATCAAACATGAATCATTTTATAACAGTGTTCCGTATTAGCATCATTCAGAAGCCTTTTTATTGGCGGTTTGTGAAAATGTGCTTTGATCTTTACTTGTAAACCGTAAGAGTACTTAAACAAGAACTTCTTTTGTCATTACCAAAATGAACTGTAATCAATTTTCTTTATACCCCACCTTTTTGTATTTTTAGGCTGTAGCGGTGGTTGGAGCACAACTTGCCCTGCTGTATGATGAGAATGAAGAACAGAAGAAGTTCCAAGAACTGATTAATGATGCGGAGTGGGGTATCAAACTCAGTAACTTTGGCGTGAGTAGCCGTCTCAAATAAACTATTATTTACTGTGGGTTTAAAAAAGTTTTAAACCAGAAGCAACAGATTCTTGAAAGTATTTAAGTTGTTGTTTTTGTACATTTCCGTTCTGAAAAGTGTTAGAGGATTTTACAAATTATAATCCCATGATTACCTCTTATTTTCTGCAATGTTTCACAGTCTTTGTTTGTACAGGTATACCTCATTTTATTGCGCTTCGCAGTTCTTGCTCTTGACAGGATGTGTCATTTATCCATCGAGCAAGTCTCTCAACGCCAATTTCTTTGTGTCTGACTATTTTTGCACAGACAGAACAATCTTTTATTGACATTAGACCATTTAATAACTTACAATGGCCTCTAAGCATCAAAAGAAAGTATGTACAGTAAATATTTTTGTATTTGATCATTTTGGCTTATGTGACTTAATGTGGAATGCCTGTACCTTTGCAGTCTATGTTTGTAATTGTGTGTACAACATTGCTGGTTGTTGCACAAAAATTACATTATTCTTTGAAATATGTTCATATCTACTGATAAATCTGTATATTCTATAATCATATAATTGTTTTTTTAATTTTCAAGATATCCTTCCAATGTGTGTTTAGACAAAACTGTAAAAGGAAGAAAGAGCTAATTGGTACATTGGTTGAAAACCCAAATGTGGACACCGCTCTCATACTGAAGTATTGCAGGTACAAAACATGACTAGATAAAGCATATTTGTGAATGTTATCTTGGCTACAACACAGTATAAAACAAAACATGCCTTTTATGTTTTGCAGCACATTCATGCTGGACAGTGATGCTGCTCTCCAACTTTACATAGAAACCCTACTCCTGTCAGGTTCGAACCTCAAGCATGGTGATTGTACTGTAGATTCTCCCCTAAACTCAAACTCTCAACTAGTCACCAAAGCTAAAGAAATCATTCCTCTTCTGAGCAGTACCCAAGACCTGGTGGTTAGTCTCAGTGGGATATTGCACAAGGTGAAGAAGTGCTTCTTTATGGCAACCGTCATTTGTATTATGCAATAATTAGCTTTTTCCTTACTGACTCCTGTGTGTTATTATTTATGACATTTTTTTATACAATTTCTTTTTTTGCTTTTAATTAATCAGAACACAGACATTTAATATATATTTAAAGGAAATAATTTATATAAATATGTATAGGATATTTAAAAGTTTAAAACCTTTTGAGACTGATGTAAGCTGCCACTGAATACTGACATTTGAAACTAGTGTTCCTGTGGATATTTCTTGAACAGGATTGTTGTATGTTACTCTTCCTTATTATGTTAATGAAAATTGAGGTATACTGATGCTTTAAGATTGTGCAGCCTAACTCTGTCATCATATCCTTGTACCCTTTGGTGATAATTGAATTTTTGGCCTGTGATTTGTTTATTTTGCAGCTGGATCCCTATGATTATGAAACAATTGAAGGAATCTTGCAAGTTATACTGACAGCTGATGAGAAGAACACAAATATTCAGCTGAGTCAGGTGAAACTGAAATTATTTAATTTAAGCTTATAGTTGACATGTACAAAAATGTTGATGGTGCATCCTAATGGTTCCATTTTCAAAATTAGATGAATGTGCTTGTTCAGCGATGTATGGAGGTAAATTGTAGTTTGGTTAAATTCAAGGGAACAAACAAAAATACACAGCAGTGTTACAAAAAAAGTTGGTGGGAAACCTGTACAGATGTCTGAAAAGACATTAAAGGACCAGATTTCCTATTGGCGGTGATGATGTCAGAGTTGTAAGGCAAACACTCAACCCCACAGTGGAATTTCAGATTTGTGTTTTATTGTACTTCCTAAAACCTGTCCTTTATCATGGTGGGAGAGGCAGCATTTTGTAAAAAAAAAAAAAAAAAAAAGTCTATAATGCCATGCCAGTGCCTTTAAATTGCATTTTATTTATAAGATACAATGTGTGACCAAGTTTTGCTAAATCTAAACTGGTACAACCGGTTTGCTCCTAGCTTTGTAACATGGGTACTAAAACTGGGAATACATTGTGGGGTCAAAACATACTCAAATACATTGCTCAATATAATTTGTGTGAAATGCACAATGTTTGTTTAAATGTGCACGTTTTTTGTTTCAAGGCTTTAGGGCTCATTAATCACCTCAAGTCCTACAAGAGGATTTCACCTCCTACTGATTTGGAGCATCAATACGTACTGGAACATGGAGTTGCAATGTCCTCTCATTCTCAGACTAGGCTGCCCTTTCACTTGCTGTTCTTCTCAACAGCATCAAGTTTTTGGGGAATTATATGTAAGTTTAGTCTAACAAATCTCATTGTTTTCTTGTGGTGTCAAAGTAGTTCTCCAGATCCTTTGCTTTTTAACTCTAAAGGGTAATGGAAGACAGAAGATCCATTTTTTGAACAGTTGTGTGTTTGGGTCAGCTCATCAGGGTGGAGTTACACTACAGGTTTGGAATAAGGAAAAGACAAAAAAAAGACATGTTAAACTGAAATTATTTTTGATGGCCAGGCTTGTCAACAACTATATTTAGTAAATATGAAATTCTACCATATTTGCTCAAATGTAAGACAAGTTTTTTTTTCAGACAAATGCTCTTATATTCTAGGTCATGGGTGTCCAACATGCGGCCTGCCTGAGAGTGGCAACAGTAGCCGCTCCAACAAAGTGTGCACCGGGATGACACTGACACCCGGTGCTCCAACACGGTCAGAACGTGAGGTGGCAGAGCATTCACCCCTCGCACAAGGGGAAAAGCTCAGCCCCCTCACACTCTGGCCTTGTTGGAGCACCGGGTGTTCGTGACATCCTGGTGCTCAGATGGAACAATCCCCCTCCCTGCAGATAAGCGAGCAGGGAGGGGGAACAAACAAAACAACGCAGATTTTTGTTTCTTCTTGTAAAAAAGAAGAATCAAGTCTGTGTTTGTGTGTGTGTGGAAGTGTGACTGGGTGTGTAAATGTGACTCTGTGTATTTGAGTGTGTGTGTATGTAAGTGTACCTTTTTGTGTATGTGTATGCACATGTGAATGTGTGCATTTAATGTATGTTATTTTTTATTGCAAACAAAATAACGTGGGGTTTTTCTTTCTTAAAAAAAATAAGCAAAAGTCTATGTGTGGAAGTGTGACTCTGTGTGTGTGTGTGTGTGGAAGTATGACTTTGTATTTGAGTGTGCGTATGTAAGTGTAACTTTGTGTGTAAGACTGACTGACTTTATTTTTGTATGTGTGTCTGTGTATGCACGTGTGAATGTGTGTGCATTTAATTTGAGTCTTTTTTTGCTGGGGAATCTGTGACACACACACACACACTGTGCATTACTGTTATTTTCTTTCAATGAAACATCAATGCGGTCCATGCACAAATAGATTTAAGGTGAAGTGGCCCACTGCAAAACAAACTTGGACACCCCTGTTCTAGGTCATCTTACAATCAAACTTCAAATAGAGGTCTGACTGAAAGAATAGAATCCAGGTTCCCCACACAGCTGCAGACATTTGCCAACGCTGCCTGACACGTTTGCTGTGTTACTGAGACAACATGCCAGAGCCACATGACCTCCGAGCCTCTCAGAAGACCCCGTTGGACAGCACTGGAGAATGTATTATTTGCTTTATGAGATTAATATTATTCTGATTTTGTTATACTTTAAAGTTTTCTTGTGGTTTATTAATTAGTGTTCTGAAGCACGTACTTCTGAAATAAGTACTTCCTTTAAGCAACTTAGTTTCTAAGTGTCGGTTAAAGTGTTCAGGTTATGTATCAGTCTGACTCGACATTTGCGGTTTAAGATGCAGCCAGTCCTGAAATTGCAGAGACTGATCTTCAACTTTTTAGCCATCAGCCCAGCTAAGCAGACTATCTCACTTGCTCAATTCAAGCAAGTGAAAAGTGTCTCTCTGTCATTGTGTTCACATGCCAGCTTCTATACACCTGCAAAATAGTAGCAAACAAATGTATCCTTTCTCTGAACGAATACTTTATATCTGGCATTTTGTTACATTACCATACCTTCAGTTATCACCACCAAGCGGTCTTTTTTTTTTTTTTTAAAGACCCTTGTATGTTAGCATCTGTGCAAGAACACTTTCATCTACATACACAACTGTATTTAATTCCATTGTATACTGAACAATAAAACACCAGGCCCACACTTATCGTTGGACCTAGCATTCAGCGTTACCAACCTCTGAAGAAACCCCAATAGGACAAAACACATCCGGTCTATTTTCTCCATTAACACAGCTTAACGTGATCATTTTATTCAGTAGCATTACTATTTTGTGTTTTTATTATTAAATGTACATATTTTTATTGTCATACCTGTGTTGAATTTAATATCAAATATTTTGTACGGAACCATTTTCTACCTTTATGTTCTTGTTAGCGCTCTTTCCAATTTAAACACTGTTTTAATCTGACCATACTCATTTGAAACTGCCTGTGCTATATAATTCTTAATGCCATTTTATGAAATTGTTCTCCAATCTCTTTTAGCTGCAGAGCTTAGTGAGGAATCCTTTCCAACTCTGCTGCTAATATCAAGACTAATGAAGGTGAGTTGCAATTTTAGAAAAACAATATATATGTATACTTATTTTTTATCACACAGCATCTGTCATATTTATTTTAGCAATCTTGTAAGAATAAAACAAACCAAAACTGCAGCCTTGAAATATGAACGGTTAATACAGTTGGTGCATTTACCAACTGAGCTATCTCAGTAACTATATGTGGTGCACAAAGTGAAAAAGAAATGGTTAGCAAAACATATTTTAATTTGATGGAGCTGCAAATGTCCTAATCTTGCTTTTCTAAATGTAGGTTTCTTTGGACACTTTATACATGACTGCCGTCAAGCATATTTTTGAGAAGAACCTAAGGCCCAAAGCACTGAAATTGAAAAACAATGAAAACTCTTCCTTTATTACCAAAGAAATGGCTAAAACAGTTATGACTATTCAGTCTTACCTGCAGTCCATCAGTAACCCAGAGTGGGCTGCTGCTATTGCTCACAGGATTGCTCAAGAGCTACCGACAGGTACATTTCCTCATGTAATATCTTTAGGGTGCATAATATGAATACTATGCATCTGTGCAACATGTCACTTTTCAAAAACAGTGATTGTACATTTTTATTTGCGATTTTAGGGCCAGATAAGATTCACGCACTAAAATTTTGCCTTCGCCTTGCTGAGAAATGGAAAAACAACTTATCACCGAAGGTAAGCTTTGCACCAGCGGTTATGGTTGTATAAGGTTAACAAATCATCAATTATTGCCATCTTTTCTAAAAGCAGAAGAACACTGCTATCTAATATTATCACTGTGACATAAATTGTACCCATATATTACTGTACAAGGTATCATTTAGTAGAGGATAAAATAATGTCTATACGTTGTACTAGCACATGTATAAAAATCTTTCTTGCCGCTGTGCTTTGTCATAGAACATACAAATATGTCATCTTCCTACAGTGCTTAGCTTGCCAACCACACGTCCACCATTCTGGTGGAGCCAACCAGCCATTCTCTCAGTGTCCGTAATGGCACACAAGATAGGGTCCCACCAATGCCTTTAAGTAATAAGAAATATAGCAGGAATCCAGCACACCGTATAAGGAATCTTTTTTCAGACCACAAAGGCAACCTTTTAACTCATTAGCTTTTTTCTCAAGCATGTGATGGAAAAGCTAGTAATATCCAAAAAGTAACTTCCCCAGTCACAAAAAGGTGGACTAAAACTATTTCAGGGTGGATTGGTGCTTTTGTTGCATATTCAAACTTTCATGTCATGATTAAGACAACACTATGACTCGCAAATCTGCATCTGCACACTCTGTACTAATAAGTGTGTGGCCACTGCGTCTCCCATATCGTCCTTGGTCATAGCAGTAACCTTTTTAAAAGTCAAGTACTGGAATTAAATCTTCACTAGTTAACTCCAGCTCTGCTTTGCATAGTGAATAGCTGCACTATATCCTATAAAAGTCACACAGGTTACTATGTATACCACCTCACATAATTTGTATTTGTAAAGGGATTTTTTTTTTAAATGCACATACTAAAAATATTCATCCATTAATTAAGGAGGAAGCCCATGAAAGAGCCGAAGTGTTGATAAAGAAGCTCAGCATGCAATATCGGAGATCTGCTACAGAGCATGTGCTAATGACCCACAAGTTGGATTCTGCAGATTTCCTGAAACAGATTGGAAAACCAGCAATTCTCATTGTATCTCTCTATGAACATAGCAGCGTGGAGAAAAGAATAAGGATTCCAACAGGCAGAGATTATCCAGGTCTGGACAAAGAATGATTACTATAATCAACTTCTCCAGTTATTGTGTTCTACCCTTTTTTAAATATATTATAAATGCTATTGAGTGAGTGTGTATGTAAGTGTAAGTTCTGTTTAATTTAAAGATTAAATCAAGTGTAGAGATTTTAAATAGACATGTTTAATGAAAAAATAAAGTACCTTACTGAGCACTGTGTGCCTGTATCAATCAGGGGGCTGACATTTTGTTTAAAATCATGGGTCAGATGAAGGAAGATCTAACCGAAAAATCTGCCCCCTTGTAGAGCTATACAAACACGGAAGACTCATTAAGGTACTTTATTTTTATTCTATTTAAAATGACTACACTTGATGCAATCCTTCAGTTCATAATTTTTGCCGACAGTTGCCCTTTAAGTGCTTTGATGTATGCAAAAATGGGGATGGATCAGTTCTTCGCAGCTGCATGGACGCAGTTGCTTCACCGTCCCCTCTCGCACGATGGCCAGTTCATCGCGGGATCGCTGAAGGTGAGTATTAATAATAGAGGTTAATTTTAGTATTAGGGTTTGGGGGGGGAAGTAATTTTAGTATTAGAGTTGGGGGGGGTCACTTTTAGGGGGGTAATTTATTGAAACTGTCAGCGCTTACGTGGCCATGTTCATTTTCACCACTGACAGTCCATCGTTCAAATTGACGTGCTGAACCGTCAGCGGTGAAGCAGCCGCAAAAAAGTGCCCTAGACCCTGCAAAAACACATTTCAAAGTGTTAAAAGAATTTACCAAGAACACAGCTAAAATAATTTTATAAATAATTCCCTCCAAATATATTTTACGGCCGAAAGAAAAAACTTTTTACTTAAACATTTTATGTTTTTAGACCTACTCAATTCCTTACTAACCTCAAGGGGAACAAATGCATATGGTGAAATGCTATATGTGCTGTAACATCCAAATGTGATGGCTTCAGAAAAACTCTGTTTCTGACTTGGTAATCCATGCTTTTAGCTGCGTTATGGTTGTAGTGGGCTATACTCCTATATTGTAATGGCTGCATCTTTCTAAATGTTTTCTTCCAAAAACGTATAAATACTATATAATACTGCATTATAATTTTATATCTCTTAAAGTTCTGACGTGCTTAACAAATATAGTTTTGTTACATGGATATTTTTAATCCTTTCAGTGAAAGCCATTTTCTATTTTAGACCATTGGGACAACTTTTCCAAAAAAAAGCCCCCAACAAATAAGCTATCCAGGTTTTAAATATTAGAGATTGTGTGATCTTTTTTTCTTCTTTTAAACCTAGAAACAAATGTTATTTTTTAAGACTAGATAGAACAAAGATATTGGTAAATATGTCATATTTTACTCTGTTTCCACATTTCCAATTACATTTATTTGACAGATATTCACACCGCTGCAAAACAGATAGGTGATGTGAACAACCTGAACATGAGCAAAATCCGAGATGTGCTGTTAGAGAAGTGGCTGTGCCCTGTCGCTCTGCCTCAAGCTGCTGTAAGTGTGATCTACTTCTATAATCATTCATGTTCAAAGAATACAAAGCTCAGATTTGACAATGCCATGTGTATACTTTGACATGGGACATAGGTGCTCACTTATGAAAAACAGCGTGCCATTTCAATATGGTGTTGCCCTGTTGTGGGGAAGAGCCTTGGAAGTGATCAGTTATCACTTCTGTCACTCTTTTCTTTTGCTAGACTGCCTCTTAAGGTGGACAGCAACATTACGCTGAGGAGGAAAAACATGGTTAAGCAACTAGGATTAGAGTTAGGTTCGGTTGATTATTAGGGTTGGGGTAAAAAGGTCACTTTAGTTAGAAAAAAGCCACTATTGCGTTATTGCCAAATAAGTAGCAAAAATATTGAGTAAGATATTTCTCAGGTCAAAGTTATAAAAAGTGTATTTTTTCATCACATTTTTTATAGTAAATTATAATATGTGATGAAAATATGGGTATGTTAAGAAAGCCCTTCCTAGGCGATACACACAGTACCGTATTTGCTCGAATATAAGACGACCCCCCCAAACTTTGGATATTCCTTGAGGAAAAAAACTAAAAGCCTGAATATAAGACTACCCTATAGGAAAAAGTTTAACTTGTATATATTCACATGTAAATTGCTTTTTAATATTTAATACAAATTATGATATTAAAATGCCAATTTTTATGCCAATGCTTCCTTTCGCTCTCTCCCCCTCCCCCCCCCAGCTTTGTCTCTCTCTCTCCCCCCCTCATTGTCTCTCTCCCCCCCCAGCGTTCTCTCTCTCCCCCCCAGCGTTGTCTCTCTCCCCCCCAGCGTTGTCTCTCCCCCCCCCAGCGTTGTCTCTCTCTCCCCCAGCGTTGTCTCTCTCTCCCCCCCAGCGTTGTCTCTCTCTCCCCCCCAGCGTTGTCTCTCTCTCCCCCCCAGCGTTGTCTCTCTCTCCCCCCCAGCGTTGTCTCTCTCTCCCCCCCAGCGTTGTCTCTCTCTCCCCCCCAGCGTTGTCTCTCTCTCCCCCCCAGCGTTGTCTCTCTCTCCCCCCCAGCGTTGTCTCTCTCTCCCCCCCAGCGTTGTCTCTCTCTCTCTCCCCCCCAGCGTTGTCTCTCTCTCTCTCCCCCCCAGCGTTGTCTCTCTCTCTCCCCCCAGCGTTGTCTCTCTCTCTCCCCCCCAGCGTTGTCTCTCTCTCTCTCCCCCCCTGCGTTGTCTCTCTCTCTCTCCCCCCCAGCGTTGTCTCTCTCTCTCTCCCCCCCAGCGTTGTCTCTTTCTCTCTCCCCCCCAGCGTTGTCTCTCTCTCTCTCCCCCCCAGCGTTGTCTCTCTCCCCCCCAGCGTTGTCTCTCTCTCCCCCCCAGCGTTGTCTCTCTCTCCCCCCCAGCGTTGTCTCTCTCTCCTCCCCAGCGTTGTCTCTCTCTCCTCCCCAGCGTTGTCTCTCTCTCTCTCTCTCCCCCCCCAGCATTGTCTCTCTCTCCCCCTCCCTCCCTCCCACGTTGTCTCTCCCTCCCCCAAACTTTTCTCTCTCCACCTCCCTCCCTCCTTTTCTCTCTGCTCTCCCCCTTCCCTCCCACCTTGTCTCTCTCTGCCCCCCCTCCCTCCCACCTTGTCTCTCTATCCCCCCTCCCTCCCACCACCTTGTCTCTCTCTGCCCCCCCTCCCTCCCACCACCTTGTCTCTCTCTGCCCCCCTCCCTCCAACCACCTTGTCTCTCTCTGCCCCCCTCCCTCCCACCACCTTGTCTCTCTCTGCCCCCCTCCCTCCCACCACCTTGTCTCTCTCTCTGACCCCCCTCCCTCCCACCTTGTCTCTCTCTCTGACCCCCCTCCCACCTTGTCTCTCTCTCTGACCCCCCCTCCCCTTGTCTCTCTCTCTGACCCCCCTCCCTCCCACCTTGTCTCTCTCTCTGACCCCCCTCCCACCTTGTCTCTCTCTCTCTCTGCCCATCCTCCCCCCCCCCCCCTCCCCTATTCTCTCGCTGGTGGGGGCAGCTGGGGGACACATAATAGATGGAAGTGTCGGGCAGCATGGTGGCTAGTCATCCTCCGCTGCTGCCCGGCACTTCCTCCAGGACTTTTATGATGAAGCAGGATTCATCATAGAAGTACCGGCTGTCGTGCCACGCATCGCGCAGACATCCACCGGCTGTTAGCGAGGGGGATCAAGGTTCCCTGCAGCTCACTTGGACCATTAATTTTTCATTATACTGTATTTTACCACCGAAAAGGGATGGTGGTGGATACTTTCTACACCTGCAATATATCAGTACCATTGTACTCCCCTGCATATTTTTTTTTAATTATTATTATGAGTGACAACCTTTAACATCCTTTGAAAGGGAGCAATACATTGTTCATGCTTTTACAGTTTTGTAATGAATTTCTTGGTTTTCAATTTGTTAGCAGTCTCTTGCAATTCAATAGAATATTATGTAACAATAAAAAATTAAAAAAAGATTTTAGTGAAAAATCAGCAAACCAAAAGAAGAAACAAATGGCATGGTTTCCGTTCCTGCTTTTGGAAATGTAACTAAGCAGGGGTATAGGATTTTGTGGGTTTAGAGTAGTGGGATCTGAACCATATTTATACTTCATGAAAGTTTTTGTCCAAATAATGGGCAAGTTTCTACTCTTAATTTAAAAGAAATTGTGGTAAATTTACCTAAATTATTCTTTAATTATTAACATATATTTTTCTTGCTATTTCAATAATTTTTATCTGAATGAATTAAATCAGTTATCGTTTTACCATTAATTGATTAAACATAGAGACTAACATGCAGTTTGGAATAAAGCAGTTTTTGATTACCAAATACTTTTTCTCCCCAGAAGAATAAAGATGTATTTGGTGACGTCCAAGGAGATGAGGACCTAAGAAGGTATACAGCTGAAAAATATTTCTGAATGTAATACTATGCAACGTTATCTAAAAGCTGTGGACCATGCATCCTCTCTGACATCAAGCAGTTGAATACATTTTTATTTTGATTCATGAAATAGTCACAGCATAGTGTGGCTTCCACTTGCCCACAGTGTTTACAATGTGGATTCAGTTTGTTGCCCCACAGTTGCTATCAAAAGTGAATAAAAGTATTTTCTATTTTATTTCATCTCTTTCTGCAGTTTGTGATATAAATGATTTATTTTACTTTTCCTGATTACATCTCCTCCTTAAATCAATATGTTCAGGTAAATGTATTTATATTTGATAGTTTTTGTTTGAGCTGTTTAAAAAAAGATAATGGACATGGTGCCTCACTTTATTAAAAAAGAAAACAAATCCATACAACATTGCTTGCCCATTTGTAAAATCAGATGTTCATTATAATGTAGTTGGTGATACATTTGCTAGGGGCAAGAGTGCAAATAGGTATGCGGGAAAAGCCAAAAACCCCTTTTAGTTCACATAAGGATGTGGCTGTGTTCAGTAAAACACCCTTTTATGCCTGTTTGCAGAGTAATATACCTCCTCCAGCCGTATCCAGTAGATTACAGTTCAAGAATGCTGTATGCAATTGCAACATCTGCCACATCAGTAAGTATCCAAAACTAAATGTCCTGTTAGGCAAATCAATTTATTGTTTCATGGATGTGGCTGTCTATATAATACATATTGTAAGTTCTAATATTATTGCATTTGCTTTAAAATAATCCTAATTATTAATAGATATGATTAAAAAGGAATCTGACCCATGCTTGCAAACTTCATATGTTTTGTTACAGCCTATTGGGGACAACCAGCTAACATTTGCTCACAGAAGTCGTGCACTTCAATGTCTAATTCATTTAGCGGACACTGATACTGTGGTTTCGCTTGTCAAAAAACCTATTGATCAAGTAAAGTAAGTAGGCCATGCCAGTGGAAAGTCACAGGGAGGACCTATTAACTAGATTTCATGTTTTTCATAAGTAACATGATTTAACAAACTGTGCTTTTTCAGATACTACCTTAAGTGCTGCATTTATCTATCAGAGCTTGAAATCTTGAACATCCCCTACACCCTAGAATCATTTCACAGCAGTCCAAAGGAAGGAATGATTAAAGGGCTCTGGAAAAACCATAGTCACGAACCCAGGGTGAGTTTTATGTTAAACGCTCATATGCTGAATATCATTGAACAGTAATTCTAGTATGAAATGCACTGTTTCTTTTGTTAAAGATCTTTCAGGTTTTGTTATTAATTCCAGATATTTCTCCAATTCCCTTTACCTTGTGCAATTTGCACCCTATAATTTTTTGCCAATGTAATCTCCTTAAATACATAGCAATTTCAAAAGGGTTTACTTGTATTATTTATTGTGCAGTCAAAGGAACTTAGCAGACAGAAGACAAATACATATTTGGAAAGCTTTATTCCATGGCCAGCTTGCAGTGGGGAAAACAGCAAACAAAAACAATGGATAGAATTGCCTTTCACCTATCGCTTAATCATCATTTTTTTCCTGCTGCAAGGTGACTATGGAGTAAATCTTTCCAAATATTTATCTGTCCGCTGTTGAAGTGGGGGACTCCCGTTAAATTTCTTTTGACTGCACGACCGATGCAGATTGTGGTGTGGACACCCCGACAGACCATACCCCTCATAGACTCCAATTACACAGTTGTTGGTGTTAAAATGCATGCAGTTTGCTGTATACATATTTTTTTTTTATTGTATTATATATTATTTATATTATTTTTGTTGCAGGCTGTACGGTTAGTGACTGAACTTAGCTTAGAATATCGTGTCTATGACCCTCAGCTCTGGAGTGGACTACTGCAAAAGTTACTTGGATTTAACATGGTAAATAGTGTGCTACAACACTTCAATACATTCATTTTCACCAGTACAGAGGACTCAAACACATGGCTGTTGTGTGTGCCCCACATAGACCCTTTGGTCTAGAGCAATGTTGTTCTCAAGTAAGATTTGGGCTACTGTTTGAAAATCATTTTTAAAATCATTGTTTGTATCCTTCTCCAAGTCTTTCAAAAAGATATTGTAGAAGGCTTATAATTGAAGGAACTCCATCACCTCAACATTGTTCTTTAATTATGACCAATAAAAAAAAAATATATATATATATACACATTATTTTATCATAATTGCACGTGTTTTAAAATACAAGGTTTGTAGTGCTTATGACATCACCTTGCTGCTTGATATGCAAATTACACATTTCCTATTGGTTAATTTGCATATCAAACTACAAGGTGATGTTATGAACGAGAGACACCACAGGCATTTAAGTACTTTAAAACATGTACTCTTAATATGTGCATTTACTTGCAGTTGTCAATGTATAAATCTTTGTTTTTACTGCGAATGTTGAGAATACAAAGATAAATGGATGACAGAGAAAATAAAAACTGTTAAAATGTTGTTAAAGGGAGCCTGCCTCCTAAATATAGTTTTATATTGTGAAAATAGATAATGAAAAATGATCTATACATTGTTGGGTGAATTCTGTGAATGAAATAATAGAAAAGTATGTTTTAAATGTGTCTGTGGTGTCTCCTATTTATAACCTCACCTCTACTTTATATACAAATTATACATTTAAAAGAAAAAGTAGTTCATTAGCATATCAAGCCACAGGTAATGTCATGAACACCTTTTTTTTTTAATGAATTTTCTGCTAATACAACATATAATTTCTTAGTATAAATAATGTTGAGAAAATATGTATTTGTAGACTGTCTCAGGGGCTAGGGCAAAAGTCAGATATAAGGTAGTTAAAGAAAATGTTGTATTTGGTATTATTGTGTTTGCACATAAAGTTTAACATGGAAAGTATAAAAAGTATTGCTGCTAATAACAGTGAAACAGTTAACTATTTAAATAATAAGGAAACCACCTTATGTATTAATAAACACATTTTACGTGTGTATATTTCAGGGATACTGATTGTGTCACTGGATTTTCTGCATGTTCTCTGTTTTGATAGTGAGCAATGGTTGTTTTCTGCTTTTCAGATATCAGTCTATATTTGAAAACTGTTAGATAATAACCAGAGCAAATACACAGACAAATGATTTACTTTATTGAGCATCCTCTCATGCGATGAAGAGTACAACACATTTAAATGTTTGTTACACATAAACCTATTTGTTTTAGTTTACTATTTGTTGTTAGCATTTACTAGTTCATAATTAATACAGCCGGGTTGTATAGCATCAATCAGATCCACTACAGCATAACCTGAGCTGATCGTTTTGTCCTTAAAGTTTTGGATGGAAGGATGATTTTCCTGCTTCGGACAGTTTTCTGTTCACCCAACAAACAGTGATGTCATCATTTGCCTTCTGTCCATCACCAAGATCCTCCAGCACATTGAATGTACATTGTCTCATCAGCTGCCAGACATAAAAATGAATAACTGCAGTAGAAACAATTATTCTTAACTTGATTTATGTGTTTGGTTTTTCTCCTAGATGAATTATCTCCGAAAGGTTTTAGTAGCAATTACTGGTGTACACTGTCTTTGGGAGGTATGTTTTTAAGAATTAAAAAATTCTAACCTGAATATTTGATATCTGGGTAGTTTATAATTTGTAGCCACACTGCAGCATGCCATGATTTTAATTTATTTTACTTTTGTTTGCGTTTGTTTTTCTTCAGATACATAACTTTAGCAGAGCGTGGCGCAGTGTTCTTCTGGCCCCATTCATATCTGGTAAATTAATGTATCCCGTTTTTATACAGTTCTTATCTATCTCATGTTGCACTATTATACATTTCATCACTTGTTTTGTAGCTTCCTGTCCTCCCAGTCCCTCACAGATGGCAGAGTGCTACGAGTGCTTTTTGCTTCTTCTTAAGTGAGTAAAAAGCTGTGCACAAAAGCAAACAAGTATTCTTTACCTAAGCCATTCATGTTGCTAATATGATAATTCTGTTTCCTCAGATGCCCTGTGTCAGCAGATCTGGATCTGGTTGGCATTGCCAAGCAGTATGCACAGGTTGACCTGCCAGCTTTTACTTTGGGTTGTCTTTTGTTAATTCCGTATGTGGAAAAAAGAGAGCAGCAAATCCAGGTGATTTTAATCAGATGTTCTCATGGAATGCTTATACACTGATACATAAACAGTAATATAAGTATCACTTAACTAAGATAACAATATTAAAAAGCAAGTATAATCTTCCAAAGTTGGTCCAAGTTCACAGTATACAAAACACAGGAGGGCTGCTCCCAATCGCGGCAGAGTAGTCCCAGATGCCGGCAAGAAACACCAGAACCAGGTAAATGTCCAGTTAAAATGTAATTTATTGAATACAAAATAATTCCAAAGAAAATGGTTAGGAGCTGGGTATGATGTGAGGGAAAGATCTATGACAAGCCTACGCGTTTCGCGCCTAGCTTGGCGCTTCGTCAGGGGCTTAATTAAGCTCCCTCACCGGGTGATCCGCACATCATACCCAGCTCCTAACCATTTTGTATTCAATAAATTACATTTTAACTGGACATTTACCTGGTTCTGGTGTTTCTTGCCGGCATCTGGGACTCCTCTGCCGCGATTGGGAGCAGCCCTCCTGTGTTTTGTATCCTATGTTCGGCTGGAGCGCCGAGAGGAGTAACCCACGCCGGCATCCGACTGCATTTTTTAGCTACTTGCTTCAAACCTTCTACCAAGTTCACAGTAACCTGATAAGTTTTATAGCAGGGGCAACTTAAACTGCAGACAGTGGTGGTTCAATTGCTTGTTCGTTTCATTAGCATTTTTTTATGAAATATTTCTTAATCTGGACAGTACCTGCATGACCATGTTTTATATTTGTGGCCAGGGCTTCTTGTCGACCTGTAATCCAGAGACCGTTTTACAACAAGCATCTGACTACATGTGCACCGGGGAAGTGGCAGGTTTTGCTTCACAGGTGAGTCACATTTGACATCCTATTTTGGTGAGGGTGAAAGCTGCTACATCTGTGAGCTGGTTTCATAGCCAGAATATCTGTTAAAAATACTAGGATCTTTAGATATGTTTGAGCATTAATTAACCCCTTCCCAATGATGGATGCACCAGGTATGTCACGAATAATATGAAACTTAGTGACAAAGGAGGTACCTGGTAGGTCCTGCGGTAAAACTTGCATACGCCAGTGACCACAGGCGCCATATTAGAGCGCAGCATGCTCCTCCAATGTTGTTCTTGCCTCATATCCGGCAAGAACGACAGAAGTGATCATAGATCACTTCCGTGGCACAGTAGCTGTTGCTTTACTGCCTCTAGAGGCAGTCAGCAACATTACATGCGGGAGGGGGGGGATGCAAAACTAACCGTAGATGTATTAACCCAAGCTTTAGGATTCCACTTATATGGGTTGTAATTTGTTCACTGTAGGAGAAAATGGTCAGGAATCCAATAACTTTGGTTATTGCCCTATACTATATTGCCAGGGTGTCCAAAATGCGGCCCGCGGGCCAAATGCGGCCCGCAGGAAACGAAGGTGCTGCCCGTGGGAAAGTTGAAGCGGTAACCGCTTCACCAACCACATTTAAGCTAGATGCAGCGTTCCCCGAAGGAACGCTGCGGATCATGTAGGTCCTTAATCCTTCCTCTGCCCTGCGCGTGGCGTCATGCGCACGGGTCAGAGGGAAGAAGAAAAAAACTCCACATCACAACAACCCTGGAGAAGCAGCCCCATCCGGAGGACCGGAGCCGACAAAAAAAGTATCTCTCTCTATGTAAGTGTGATGCTCTGTGTGTGTAAGTGTGATGCTCTGTGTGTGTAAGTGTGATGCTCTGTGTGGGTAAGTGTGATGCTCTGTGTGGGTAAGTGTGATGCTCTGTGTGGGTAAGTGTGATGCTCTGTGTGGGTAAGTGTGATGCTCTGTGTGGGTAAGTGTGATGCTCTGTGTGGGTAAGTGTGATGCTCTGTGTGGGTAAATGTGATGCTCTGTGTGAGTGCAAGTGTGACTCTCTTGTGTGTGTGCAAGTGTGACTCTCGTGTGTGTGTGTGTGCAAGTGTGACTCTCTTGTGTGTGCAAGTGTGACTCTCTGTGTTTGTGTGTGTGTGAATGTAAGTGTGTGAGTGTGGCAGTGTGTGTGGGTGTGTGAGTGTGACTGTGTGTCACCAGCGCTATTTAAAATAATAAATCATAAATAAAACAATTTATCCACAACGGACTGAGAAATGAAAAAAACATAGAAATGAAGAAAAACAATAATAAAAACTTCAGTTTATTTATTGCAAATACTTAGAGGAAAAAGAGTATTATAATATCCTTAAATATGTATTTGTGTGTGTGTGTGTCTGCGTGTGTATGTGTGACTGTATGTATGCGGCTAAGTATCACAGAAATCTGTGTATGTAACTGTGTCTGTCTATTTGACTGTGTGTTTATGCGTGTGTGGCTGTGTATGTATGTGTTGTTTTGCTGTGGAGTCTGTGATACACTCACATACTGCAAGTCACCATGAGTTGTATTGTTGAGTCTGTGATGCACTCACTGTACACATGGATATATATATATATATATATATCAGGGCTCGACAAACCCCGGGCATGGCGACCTGGAAATTGAGCCTGGCGCCCGGGTGCCGTTTCCCTAATGTTCCCCTTGCCGCTGCTATCCGTCTTTTGCAGCGCAAGGGGGGGAAGTCTGTGCGGAGTCTTGCACAGACAGCAAGCTCCGCCCCCTCGCGCAACGCGTGCGTGAGTGTTCAGCCGAAAGAGTAATGAGGATCGGCTGCAGCACGAATGTTCCCCCTCCCCAGCAACGAGGTAAGGCAGCAGGTAGGGGGAACATTCGTGCCGCAGCCGATCTTCATTGCTCTTTCGGCTAAGTGCTGGGTTGTCAAGTGACGACACCCAGCACTCAAGTTAAGAAAGGGGGGAAAAAAAAACTTGTGTATGTGTGAGGTGGATATGTGAAGGGGGGGTATATATGTGAAGTGTGGGGGGGAGGTGTATATGTGAAGGGGGGGGTATATATGTGAAGTGTGGGGGGGAGGTGTGTATATGTGAAGTGGGTTGGTGTACTTTTATTTCTCAATGAAAAATTAATGCGGCCCACGCACACATACATTTTTAGTGAAGTGGCCCACTGCAAAAAAAACTTGGACGCCCCTGCTATATTGCATATTTCTAAACTCAGGACAAACTTTAGAAATTATTAAGACGGGGTCTTTTCTACTGTTTGTAATTGTGTAAGAGATTTTTCAGGTCAAAGTTTATAGTAAATTATGTTATATGATGAAAATAATGGTATCTTAAAAAAAGCCGTTTGTATGGAAATAAAATCAGTATGTAGTATATGTGAGTACATTAAATGAGAGAAGAAACTTACAGCTAAACACAAACACACCACAGAAATGTTAAAACAACCATTGTCACGTAGGGAACAAAAATGTCAACAGTCCTGTCACTAAGGGGTTAAACAAAATACTAGAGGCTGCCATAACCATCATTCTTTTACACTGATCTAAATATTTTTGCTATAAATGGTATAACTTTAGTTTTACTTTGCTAACTTCCACAAAGCACACACAATGTTAAATTGGAATAATAAAAAAATTAAAAAAAGATATGCACTTAGCATGGGACTGAGAAATGCACGCGATGCTAGCTCCACTTGGTGATATTAACGGACAACTGTAGTCTAGAAAAAAATATGTTTCTTTAAATAGGTTTAGCACGGTTAACAACAGTGGTGAAAATACTTAATGAAGGGATAGAGGAAGGAAAAACCTTTTTTTTTCTAGTCCCACCCTCCCTATAGAGGATGACGGAGGCTTTAGATTTGCGTCTCCACTTGCTACTGGCGTTTCGTGCATGCACAACGCCATTTTGGAAACTGGCAGTGACTGTGGCTACCATTTTTGATACTGGCGACAGCTGCCATGCACACACACACAAATCCAAAAACGCGGTGATATGTTTTGCACTATGGATGTGGCCAGCATCCTCTAGGGCAGGGGTCTCCAAACTTTTCAGTACAAGGGCCCCAACAACCAGATTGGCACTCACAGGACTCGGCCCCAGCACCCAGGTGTTCACTCACAGGACTCTGCCACAGCACCCAGATTTGCACTCACGGTACTCAGCCCGAGCACCCAGATGTTCCCAGAACCCAGATTTTCACTCACAGGACTCCGCCCCAGCACCCAGATTTCCACTCATGGGACTCCGCCCCAGCACCCAGATTTCCGCTCATGGGACTCCGCCGCAGCACCCAGATTTGCACTCATGGGACTCCGCCGCAGCACCCAGATTTGCACTCATGGGACTCCGCCCCAGCACCCAGATTTGCACTCATGGGACTCAGACCCAGCACCCAGATTTGCCCTAGGACTTACCCCGAGCACCAGTTCTCTTTGTTCACTCCCTGAACCTCTGTAGAGTGCGGGAAGCTCAGCCCTGGCACTGTGCTCCATGCTAACCACATCAACGGCACTCCAAAGAGTTTTAAGCGCAGTAACCCAGAATAGATCTCAATGTCTATCCTTGAGATAGTCCAACAGACTGGCTCATTGTTACCACAGACGACTCAGAATCTGGATGAGGGGCGCACCTTCACTATCACTTCAGGCAAGGGTTCTGGTACTCAGAAGAAGCAGGCCACTCATCCAACTTCAGGGAGTTATTGGCAGTCTCGGCTACAACATCTGTGATCATGGATTGGGCACAATGGAATTTGGAGTCCATTAAGGCAACATACATCAAGGGTCAAGACGATCTTAGCATGTCAAAGTGGTCTCAAGAAAGTCTCTAAATCCGCCGTTTTTTCCAGCATTGTTGTGAAGATCGATATGCCAGAAGTAGATTTAATGGCCACAAGACACAATGCCAAAGTCCAGATCTTTGCATCCCTCCACACAGTAAGACTTTCCAATGGTCTTGGACGGTCTGTTCAACAAGTGGAATTTCAAGATGACATACAAGTTCCAGCCAGTAGCCATTATTCCAAGAATTCTGAAGAGGATCGGACCAGACAAGGTACGTGTTCTGCCCATTAATCCTTATTGGCCAGACCAAAGTTGGTTTCTTAGACCTAAAAGCACTAACTCGGTCATACTGGATTCTCATGGATTTGTAAGACCTACTAGAAAACATTCATCCTGAAGAACTCCATCCTGATGTTTCAATTGATGACCTGGCTGCTGCTAGACTAATATTAAAAGAGAAAGGTATCCAACCCAATATCTTTGATGGCGTCTAGAACAGTTGATCACAGATGCTTCACGGCTGACAGTTCAGCGCGGCAGTTTGACCGCTGTACGGTCAGCTGTGAAAGGCAACGTGGCCACTTCATTGCGGGAATGTAAGCGCTGACAGTTCAGCGCTGAATTGTCAGTGCTTACAAACATACCCCCCCAGTAAAATAACCCCCCCTAAAGTGACCCTGAACCCCCGTACTAAACCCCCCAACCCAAACACTAATACCCCTAATACAAACACTATACCCAAAGCCTAATACTAACACTATCCCCTCCGAACCCAAATACTAACATTAACCCCTCCCAAATACTAATACCACCCCCCAAACCCAAATACTAATACCACCCCCCAAACCCTAATACTCATACCTAATCCCTAATAATACTCACCTTGTGCAATCCCGCAATGAAAGGTCCAGCGATGAGGCCACGGTGAAGCGGCTGCGTTGAAGCAGCCACAATGAACCGTCCCATCCCCCTGTGATGTTTTGCTAAATTCAGTGAGACCCTCAACTTCAAGATTTTATTGGAGGTACTGGAGGAAATACCTCAAATGGGCCAAAGTCCGGAGTATCCTTGCCCTAGATTCTGCAATTTCTTCAAGGTGGGTTCACGGCGGGTTCCAGTGTGTCTTCAATTTTAGGCCTAGTTTCTGCTCTCTGTCACTTTTTGTTGAATGGTTTGGCATCACACATCTTAAATTAACCCTACTGTACTGCCAATACACTAAGGAAAAAAGAACGTACGGTAAGTAAAATTTCTATCATCCTGCAAAATATAGGTAACAATCCATCGCTGATCACAGTGCCTTACTGAGATCAGTGTCCTTCCTAATTTATGGCACTTAATTTTTTTATTTTTATTTTTTTCTTCAATTATACATTTTTTTTTACTATACTTATATTATTTTAATACATTGATTTAACCACAATTAACACCTGCAGACCTGTGTTGTAGTATGTCAGACTGTTTTGTTTTTTTTTTGTCTGAGAATCTTTATTTCTCTTTTTATTAGTTTGTAAGTTCGGGTAAGTGGCTTAGTCTTAGTGTTGTACTAGTTGTGTTGAATATTGTTGGGAAATAAAGAAAAAACAGTCTAGATTATGAGTATGGTATCTTTTTTTCAAAACAACTTGTGATGTTGCGTTAAGCCCTTCGTGAGGCATGGTTATTGCTTCCTAGACGACGCAAGCACCAAAACCTCACTTTTAGTTACTGGACATTTCGGGCACAGCGTGATTTGGTAAAATGTTGCCAGTGCTCGTATCAGCTACATTTTCCCTGTCAAACTGAGCCCACTCAAAGTAGTAGGATACCGCTGCAAGTCCCTGCCCCGGGATCTGAGCACAGCTCATCGCAGGGAGCCTCTACAATTTGGACAGTGTAGAACGTCCTAGCGTCACGAAGGGGGTAAATAACAGAGGAAAAATTAGATTTAAAGAACCACATATCAAAATTGGAAAAAATCACTCTGGTCATTGGCCAAGAAAATCCCTGATCCTTACAGGGTTAAAATAGAGAATTATGATTGATTGTTTCTAGAAATATTTCACAGAAGTACAACATTTTTGGCAGACGATCAGACATCTACCAAGGAAGCAACTAATGTATTTTCTTCCTTCCTTTCCAGATAAACGATCTTGTTTTGGACAGCATAATAGAGAAGAAACAGTTTGAAAAGTTTGTGAAGACTAAATATTTTCATTTATTAAAGCAGCAAGTCATCCGTTCTAACAGAGTGAGAGAACTGACAGATTACCTTGCAAACAAGAATTTGTAAGTTACACCAACCTGTGTGAAGCAATATAATCTATCCTGCAGTTTGGTTTATCTTTTTATAGTGCATCAAGTATTTGCTTATACCATTTTGAGTTTACTTATCCGTGCACATTTGGACAGAGTGGGAGAGTGTGCCTTAGAAGGACGACTATAGCTTAACACAGGATTTAATAAAATACAAAGTCCTTTCCTCAGTAGCAGGGCCGGTCCAAGACATTGTGCTGCCTGGGGCAAAGAATGAAATGCTTTTTATATGCCCACTAAAGCACTTCTTATATACATAATAACATTTTTTTGTTTCAAAGAGCTCACCCATAAGGTGAAAGGAAAGTAATGGTAAAACATTATTATCATAATAGGCGGTGCAATTCTCTAAGACATTATATGTGACCAGAGTCAGAGGAGTTAACCCCTGGGTGCCTAGGCAGTTAGAGCAGTAAACCCCTGGGTGACTAGATAGATACAGGCAGTGAAGAGGAGTTAACCCCTGGGTGGCTAAATATATATAGGCAATAGAAACATAGAATGTGTCGGCAGATAAGAACCATTCGGTCCATCTAGTCTGCCCAATTTTTTTTTTAAAGTACTTTTATTAGTCCCCCGTTCCCGGTCTTATAGCTAGGATAGCCTTGTGTCTAACCCACGCATGCTTAAAATGCAGAGGAGTTAACCCCTGGGTGGCTATGCATATATATAGGCTGTGTCAGAGCAGTTAACCCTTGGGTGGCTAGACTGATATAGCGAACTGAGGCTGCCGGCACAAGAAGAAAAGAAAAAACTGCTGCATGGAGCAGCAAAGTGCTCAATATTTGGTATAACCATAGCTTCTATTTTACTGGCAAGCCTCCATGCTAAATCTATAGAGATGATAGCATGGCCAATGTTTTTCTTCTTTCTTAACAAAAGGTGTTAACCTACCATTTTGTGTGTGAAGGGGATTTATATAAATGGTAATTGTTTGTTTAACACAGAGATAATTTACTGTAAAATAATGTATTCTTGAGTGATAAGTTTCACTGATTTGCATTATTGTACTATTGTTTAATAAATGACCAAATAAAGCCAATGGGTAATAGTGGTCGCAGACTTTTGGATCATACTGTATTTTCATGTACTGTTAACACAGGGCTCGACAAATCCCGGTCGCCATGGCGACCAGGAAATCAGACCTGGCGCCCGGGTGCTGTTTGTCACAGGGAGCCCTTGCCGGCTGCCATCCGTTTTTCTTTTACTTTCAGCGCGAGGGAAGAAAGTCTGTGCGGATCACACAGACTGTAAGCTCCGCCCCCTCGCGCAACATGCTGTAGTGCCGAGTGTCACGTGACAACACGGCACTTAGCAGGAACAGAAAGAAGATCGGGCTCCAGCATAAATGTCCCCCTCCCCTGCAATGAGGTAAGCAGCAGGGAGGGAGGACACCGTAAGAAAACATTTTTGTTCTTTAAAAAAAAAAAAAAAACACAAAAATGGTGTGTATGTGTGTATGTAACTGGCTGTGTATGTATGAGTGAATGTAACTGACTGTGTGTGTGTGTGTGTGTAAATGTAACTTGCTGTGTATGTGGTGTGTGTGGATGTAACTGACTGTATGTGGTGTGTGTGAATGTAACTTGCTGTGTATGTGGTGTGTGTGAATGTAACTTGCTGTGTATGTGGTGTGTGTGAATGTAACTGACTGAATGTGGTGTGTGTGAATGTAACTAACTGAATGTGGTGTGTGTGAATGTAACTGACTGAATGTGGTGTGTGTGAATGTAACTGACTGTATGTGGTGTGTGTTTATGTATGTGTGAATGTTACTGGCTGTGTATGTGGTGTATGTGAATGTAACTGGCTGTGTATGTGGTGTGTGTGTGTATGTATGTATGTATGTGTGAATGTTACTGGCTGTGTATGTGGTGTATGTGAATGTAACTGGCTGTGTATGTGGTGTGTGTATGTATGTGTGTATGTGAGGTGGGTGTATGCGACTGTCTCCGTGCGATTTTGTGATGTGCCGTTGTCTGGCTCCTAAATTTTTTAGCTGGCTCCTAAAACTAAATTACATTTGTCAAGCCCTGTGTTAACAGAAACTACCATTTTTTTGTGATTTTTTTTTTTTATTTAACAAAGAACTGAATGTCAATAAATTAATGTTTTTTAGTTTTGATGATGCTGCTGATGTTGTAGCAGAATATCTCAAGCGTAATGGAAAACCTTTTCCAAGAAACACATCTTCCCTTGACATTGTGAAGGTAAATTGTAAATAATGTAATGGCTATTCTGCTTTACTGTCAATTTAACATTTTCGGTACCTTTCTTACAATATTAGTTCTCTAGCCAGCTCTCTGTTTATATGATCAAAATAAACAAATATTACCATTTAACCCCTTGGCGACACAAGACGGACTAGGTCCGTCCTGTGTGCCGAGGCGTTAGTGACACAGGACGGACCTAGTCCGTCCTGTGTCAAAACGAGCACTGAAAGCGGAGTTTTTCCGCTGTCAGTGCTCTAAGGGCATTGTAACGATGCTTCCGTGTGGAAGCATCGTACAATGCTAAAAAAAATGCCCGTCGGCATTTCGATCGCTCCGGGGGGTGATAGAAATGCCGGTTTTAAAGGCACAGTGCCTTTAAAACGCGGGCATTTCAAAAATGAGCATAGGAAGCGAATCTTTCGCTTCCTATGCTCAGAAAGTGTTCCTGATTGCCTCGCAAGTCGAGGCAATCAGAAACACAAAAAAAAAAATGCACGATCTTGGTCACAGGAGGCAGTGACTGACAGGCAGTGGGGATGCTCTCCTGAACATCCCCACTGACTGGTCAGATCAATATTAACCCTATATTGATCTGACCAGTTATGATCTGCCTCCCTCTCCTCACATTTTTTTTAGTGAGGGAGAGAGACAGATCAAAGTTCTAAAAGTAAGTAAAAGTAAAAAAAAAACAATAAATACACAACACACAAATAATAAAAAAAAATTTTATTAAAGCAATTCCCTGCGTTTAACCCCTTCCCTGCCACTGATCTTGCATAAGCAGTGATCGTGCACATCAGTGCATTTATTTTTGCTGTTTGTGCATTTTTCAGGGGTTAATTTTTTTTGTACTGTAATTTATTACAGTACTAAAAAGGCTCTTCTAAGAGTTATTAACCCCTTATTTGCCGTCGATCACTGCTTACGCAATGATATTGACGCCAAAGCAATTTTTATCTGTCTGCATATTTTTATTTTTTTTATTTTTTTTACACATACCCGCTAGGGGATTACATGTAAAGTAAAAATATTTGAGATTTTTTTTTTAAAGCTGCCTGAGCGCATAGCGATCAGTAACAGCAAATTAGTGGCAATGGCGGTTTGGTGATTTCTCAATTAAGCTCACCATTCGCCCTGGTCAGATCAAAATTAATCGGATCAATATTCACAAATATTGATCTGCCTCCCTCTCCTCACTTACATTTTTGTGACGGAAAGAGACAGATCAGTATTAGTGATATAAAATAACATTTTATAAAATTGGCAGGTTTTATGAAAGTCTTTCACTGTGTATTAACCCCTTCCCTGCCATTCATCACTGTGTAAGCAGTAATCTTGCACAGCAACAGTATGTTTTGCTGTCTGCACTGTTTTATAGATTAATTTCTTTGTACTGTAATGTATTACAGTACTAGATAGGCTCTTCTAAGAGCTATTAACCCCTTCTTTGCTCGAGATCACTGCTTACGCACTGATTCTGAGGCCGCGGACTCAGGGTTCGATTTTGACCCTATTCAGCTTTCTGATACATCATCTAGCGATGTATCGGTGGCTGCTGAGCCCTTGCCACAAGTAGTGATGGGGGTCTACCGATAAAAAAATATATGGTTTGGTGGGGGTAAATTACATTGGCTGGCTTCAAAGATATATCCCATAAAGGACACGGACGCAGGTTGACTACATGTCAAAATTCCAAGTTGGAATTTTGAGATGCGCATCTCACAAATGTTGCCTTCTAGCCAAAAACAAACCAACAAACCTATGCATGGGTGCTATCCCTGTACTCGGGAGATGTTGCTGAACACATATTGGGTTGTTGTTTGGCAGTGACATATACCAGAATCTGTGAATTCTTGCCTGAAGTACAATGCATGTGGAAAAAAAACTCCCAAAAAAGTACTACCACAAACTTTTACAAAGGCTGGTGGTAGAATTAGTACCTATACAGTATTAAAATACCACCATTTGAAATACCTTAGGATGTCTATTTTCCAAAAATATATGGTTTGATGGGGTAAAATTCATTGGACGGCTTCAAAAATGTTCCAAATGGAACATGGGCGCAGGCTGACTACATGTCAAAATTCCAGGTTGGAATTGCGCACCCCGTAAATGTGGAATTTTAGACCCAATACAAACCAACAAACCTATGCATGGGGGGTATCCCTGTACTCAGGAGATGTTGCTGAACACATATTGAGGTGTTGGTTGGCAGTGGCAAATACCAGAATCTGAAAATTCCTGCCTGAACTACAATGTGTGTGGGGAAAAAATGACATCCCAACCAGGGCCGATCCTGGGCGGGTGCACGGGGTGCACCGCGCCCAGGCGCACGAGAGGAGAGGCGCTGAAGCAGGGAGCTCTCTCCCTGCCGTCCTCCTCCTTGATAAAGCAAGCACAGCGCGACGGGTGCAAGCTCCGCCCCCGTCGCGTTCTGTGATTGGCTGCTGCCGGGAGGAGGACGTTCTCTAGAGTATCTGCCAAGACACCATAGAGAACATCCTCCTCCCTGCAGCCAATCACAGAACGCGACGGGGGCGGAGCTTTCCCCCGTTGCTCTGTGCTTGGATTACCAAGGAGGAGGAGGTGATAACAGTTTGGGGGGGGGGGGGGGGTATTGTTAAAATATAAAATAAAAAAAGAAAGTGTGGAAGTGTATATGAATGTGTATGTGTGTATCAATGTGTTTAACTATGTGTGTGTTAATGTCTGTGTAAGTGTGTGTGAATGTGAATGTGTATAAGTGTGTATGTGTGTGTCAATGTGTATAACTATGTGTGTGTTACTGTCTGTGTAAGTGTATGTGTATAAGTGTGTATGTGTGTGTCAATGTGTATAACTATGTGTGTGTTACTGTCTGTGAAAGTGTGTGTGTATGTGTATAAGTGTGTATGTGTGTGTCAATGTGTATAACTATGTGTGTGTTACTGTCTGTGTAAGTGTATGTGTATGTGTGTGTCAATGTGTATAACTATGTGTTACTGTCTGTGAAAGTGTGTGTGTATGTGTATAAGTGTGTATGTGTGTGTCAATGTGTATAACTATGTGTGTGTTACTGTCTGTGTGTGTATGTGTATAAGTGTGTATGTGTGTGTCAATGTGTATAACTGTGTGTGTTACTGTCTGTGTAAGTGTGTGTGTATGTGTATAAGTGTGTATGTGTGTGTCAATGTGTATAACTGTGTGTGTTACTGTCTGTGTAAGTGTGTGTGTATGTGTATAAGTGTGTATGTGTGTGTCAATGTGTATAACTATGTGTGTTACTGTCTGTGAAAGTGTGTGTGTATGTGTATAAGTGTGTATGTGTGTGTCAATGTGTATAACTATGTGTGTGTTACTGTCTGTGTGTGTGTGTGTGTATGTGTATAAGTGTGTATGTGTGTGTCAATGTGTATAACTATGTGTGTGTTACTGTCTGTCTAAGTGTGTGTGAATGTGTATGTGTGTGTCAATGTGTATAACTATGTGTGTGTTACTGTCTGTGTAAGTGTGTGTGTATAAGTGTGTATGTGTGTGTCAATGTGTATAACTATGTGTGTGTTACTGTCTGTGTAAGTGTGTGTCAATGTGTATGTGTGTGTCAATGTGTATAACTATGTGTGTGTTACTGTCTGTGTAAGTGTGTGTACATGAGTGTCTGTCTAATAAAAGTACTCAAAAAAAAATTGGGCAGATTAGATGGACCGAATGGTTCTTATCTGCCGACACATTCTATGTTTCTATGTTTCTGTGCAAGTGTATCCTGTGTCTAAGTGTGTAAAGGTGGCTGTGTGTGTATTTATGTATGTGTGACAGTGTGTATAAGGGTGTCTGTGTAAATGTATGTCTGTGAGGGTGACTAAGTGTGTAACTGTGTGTATTTATATGTGACTGTGTATTTATGTGTGACTGTGTGTATTTATGTGTGACTGTTTGTATTTATGTGTGGCTGTGTGCAAGTGTGTTCTTGCCCGGGGCCCTCACTGCGCTCATCAATTTATCACATGGAGGGCACCAGCCCCCAACCAGCTGGCGTCTATTTGCCGCCTCCTGCACTCAGCGTGCGTAGAGGGAAGACTGTGCGGAGGAGACGGCCGGGGATGTGAGAGCAGCAGCAAGGTGAGTACTGGGGAAGGCAGGAGAGGAGATTATGCTTTTATTGGGTAAACTAACTGTGGCATATTGGCTGTTGCCTATTAATTGGCAAACTAGCATAGGTATATAAATGGGAAAACTGTCTGTGACATATCAGTGGGCAAATTGGCTGTTGTATATTAATAGACAAACTGCCTGTGGCATATTAATGGGCAAAATAATTGGCATATTACTTGGGAAACTGGTGTATTTTATTGGACGAACTGGCATTTTTATTGGGCAAACTGTAGCATTTTTAATAGGCAAACTGGCTGTTGCTTATGTTAATGGCAAAGTGTACCCTAAGAACACCTCTGCAAATGGGCTGCCCATGTGCTGCTTTGCTGCCTCTCAGAGCCAGCTCAGCAGATCGGCGCCATGTTTCCCCTTAGACCTCAGTCAGCGCTTTCTGCTCTTTCCATGCACAGTGATGACTTAGAGCGTCGGAACATAACGGTCAGAGTCATCACTATGTGCGGGGAGATCAAGGCAGTGCTAATTGAGTTCTGAGATGAGGTCAGTAGGGGGCATGAAAAAGGGACAGGGGAAGAGACAAATACATGGTAGGTAGGCGGTATAGGAGAAAGATATGGGGTGTGACAGACAGACATGTGGTATGAGTGTAGAGAGACAAACATGGGCAATGAGTGGAGAGTGAGAGACAGACATGGTGAATGAGTGCAGAGTGAGAGACAGACATGGGGAATGAGTGCAGAGTGAGAGACAGACAGACATGGAGTATGAGTGGAGAGAGAGAGACAGACATGAGGGTATGGGGAGAGAGAGACAGACATGAGGGTACAGGGAGAGAGAGACAGACATGAGGGTACGGGGAGAGACAGACAGACATGAGGGTACGGGGAGAGACAGACAGACATGAGGGTACGGGGAGAGACAGACAGACATGAGGGTACGGGGAGAGAGAGAGACACGTGAGTGACTGACTTGGTGGAATATTATTTATCACTCATTGTGTACTTCTTTTCCAATGATGCTAAGCCAGACTAATGAGAGACTTTGGCTGGTTGGGAATCATGGGTAGTATGGTAGTAAAACGGTAGTAAAAACTCATTCTCCTAGCCAGCAAAAAGTCTCCCATGTTGCTGGCTGAGCATCATAGAAATAAATAAAACCACTACACAGTATTATGGCAAAATATATATCTTTATTTAAAATAAACGTTGGTCCTTTACATTAAAATAAAGTTTTCTCCCTCCCCCTCTCCCTCTCCCCAATATTGAAATGGGCATGTCTGGAACAGAAATGTCTAAAGGGGAGGAGTTCATAATATAGCCACGCCCACCCTTGGGCGCCAAAGGAAAACCTGCACCCAGGCGCCCGTGACCCTAGGATCGGCCCTGATCCCAACCCTTTGACATAGGTTGGTGGTAGAATTAGCACTTCGAAAGTGTTAAAATACCACAATTTTAAATACCCTAGGATGTCTAGTTTTCCAAAATATATGGTTTTAATGGGTAAAATACTTTGACAGGCTTCAAAAGTGTCCCAAATGGAACATGGGCGCAGGCTGACTACATGTCAAAATTCCAAGTTGGAAATGCACCCCCCCTAAACGTGGCCTTTTAGCCCCCAAATAATCTAACTAACCTACACATGGGTGGTATCGCTGTACTCAGGAGATGTTGCTGAACACATATTAAGGTGTTGTTTGGCACTGACACATAATAGGATCTGTGAATTCATGCCCAAAGTACTATGTATGTGAAAAACAAATTACTATCCATAACATTGACATAGGCTGGTGGTAGAATTAGTGCATGAAAAGTGTTAAAATACTACCATTTGAAATACCCTAGGGTGTCTAGTTTTCAAAAATATATGGTTTTGTGGGGTAGAATACACTTTTTGGCTTCAAAAATGTCCCAAATGGGACATGGGCGCAGGTTTTCTGCACGTCAGAATTCCAAGTTGGAAAACCAAAAAGTGCACCTCTCAAATGTGGCCTTTTAACCCCCAAATACCCTAACCAACCTATACATGGGGGGTATCCCTGTACTCAGGAGATGTTGCTGAACACATATTGAGGTGTTGTTTGGCACTGACATATAACAGGATCTGTGAATTCATGCCCAAAGTACAATGTATGTGAAAAAAAATTACTACCCAAAACATTGACATAGGCTGGTAGTATAATTAGTGCATGGAAAGTGTTAAAATACTACCATTTGAAATACCCTAGGGTGTCTAGTTTAAAAAAATATATGGTTTTGTGGGGTAGAATACACTTTCTGGCTTTAAAAATGTCCCAAATGGGACATGGGCACAAGTTTTCTGCATGTCAGAATTCCAAGTTGCAAAACCAAAATGCGCACCCCCTAAATGTGGCCTTTTAGCCCCAAAACAAACCTATGCATGGGTGGTATCCCTGTACTCAGGAGATGTTGCTGAACACATATTGAGGTGTTATTTGGAAATACCCCTTCACATTTTAAGGTAATGTTTACCTAAATTGCAATATATGTGAAAAATTAAAAAAAAAGATTTTTTTCTGCAAACTTTGGCATAGATTGGTGGTAAAATGGCTACATGAAATGTGTCAAAATACCCCAAGTTAAATGCCCTGAGTTGTCTAGTTTTCAAAAATATGTACATGTTGGGGGTCATTCATGGATTTAGTACAGAAATCAGTGTTACAATGTCACTATCGCTAATTTTGAAAGAAAGGATTTTAAAATAGCTTTGCACCACTTATAGTTCTGGCCCTGTAACATGAATAAAAAAGCACAAAAACATAAAAACATGGGCTATTTCTGAACTCAGGACATATATTAGAAACTTTTTAGCAGTGTTTTTTTGTTGTCTCTTGTACATGAGTATACGATTTTTCAAATAAAAGTCATAAAAAAATAATTTTTTCAATTTTTTTGCCATATTTTTTTTTTTTTTTTTACATCAAATTATATGCTATTATCAAAATAATGGTATCAAAAGAAAGCCCTTCTTATAACGATAAAAACGATATATAGTTTGTGCGGGTACACTAAATGAGACAGAAATAAATTACAGCAAAACACAAACACCTCAGAAATGTTAAAACAGCCCATGTCACCAAGCGTCGGACAAGCCAAAAAAGTCATGTCACTAAGGGGTTAAGCACACTTGGGTGATCTCTAAACATGGACATGTTTGAAAACCTGTGTACTCTAAACCTGCCTGTCTGGCTCCTTAGTGGTGCCTATTGCAAACAGAATGCCGAATCTATTTCCCTCTGCTGTGAGGACGTGTGATCGTGGAATAGCCCGCATCCCCGGTCTAAAGTTACAGACACCTCATTCAGCTGGTGCAACTGTATTGCAGCCTGAAGAAGGCAGTCTCAGCCTGCAGCCCTATTAATTCTCTACAACCGGTGATTGGATGTGGTGCCTGTCTCAGTGCAGTCACCATCCCCACTTCTGCTTCTTGCTACAGCTCTGTGATTGCTATTGATCTCCTGGCTTTTGACCCCTGACTTGCTCTCTGGATTATCCCATCACTCTCCTGCCCTGTCCCGTCTCGGCTTTTCTTAACCCACCTACAAATCTTTGTTGTCCTGGACCATATTTGACCCTGCATTTTGTCTCTTCCTCCTGCTTTGTTTTGTTTTGTTTTTTTAACTGGGCCAGCGTGCTTTTGATGCGATCTTAGTGGATCTGTGTCTATATCCCAAACTACCACCCAGTAGTGTCTGGCAAGTTCTGCCCCCCTGCTACCAGCTTCCCTACCAGACCCTACACTACCCAACACATATTTGCCAATTTTCTGCTGGCTACCGAGACAATTGAGGGCAAGGCTATAAAAGATTCATGCGTGGCCCCTGGAGATTGATCTCTAGTACAGATACTAGGTTTGTGGAGCTCAATTATCCTTGTTTAGACTTGTGTCTTTTAGACATACACAGTTTAAACACAATACTGCATGTGCACAGTTCTGCAAGACATACAGTTAATCTTGATGATGGGACAGACCCAAATGGGATGGGACATGACCCAAAAATATGTGACTGTCATGACAATTTTGGGACTGTTGGCAACTATGCCAACACAGTAGGACTAGAGGAGAGTCTGTTCTTTTAAGATAAAAGATACTTGAAAGGTTCCAACCTCCCATCCTTCTGTTTAAAATATATATACATAAAGGATGTGCCTGTTTCTGCTAACTGCTTTACTTTGTTTTATTTTTTTCTTTACAGACCTTTTTAAATGGACAAGCGTAATTTGAACAGTATAAGGATTTTTTGGGGGTCTGCAGTCTTCCTGTGGAAATGTAGACTAAAAAGTCAACAAATGGTTACTCAGATTTTATTTTGCATATTTTTTGTTAAAAATGTTTTGTGTGTTTTAATATTGGAACTCTCTTTACCAAAACCTGTTTGAAAATGGTGCATGTAATTTTGTCGTATTACCAATGTGTATATAATAAAGTCTACCTGAAATAATTTTGTTGAAGGCTTTTTTGGCCAACCCAGACACCAAACTCAATTTGATGAACCGCGTAGTGTTTAACCTCTATATTGTACTTGGTTTCGGATTGTTTTTTTTATCTTTTAACAAACTATTGCTTACAACAATGTTTATTTGCAAACGGATGAACTGGAACCTCTTGACCTCTGTATGTACAATAACAACTTAATTCAAAAGAACAGGTTCCCTGTTTTGTTAGTTTGTTTGTTTGTTTGTTTTTCCCATTGTTTGGGAGCACTTACTGGTGCAGGGCAGGATGTCAGATATCTGTAAATGAAGGGAACCTCACCTTTTCTTGCCATTACACAGGTAAGAAACAGATCTCATCTGCAGTTCATTGTTTTATGAGTGGTGCAGGTGGTGTCCTGTTTTTCAGTTCCATTAGCACCTTAGGTTAGGTATGGCACATTTAGGTCCTAGGCTGGAAACAACTATCTGGGAGCCCATATTCAGTTTGACCACTCAGACTATCCCATATGGTCCTTGGGCTATTACACCTGGTTGACACACCTCTGCAGTTATGGGCATCTTAGATATTAGTGACTTTTTTAAAGTGGTATTTTACTCTGCAGAGTTGCAAACTCAAATGTGCCCAAATCTTAGTGTAGGCCCAAACCGTGCTTACGTTGACTTATTTTTTTTTTAATGCTCCTGAACATTAGTACTAGAGTGTAATAGACTAGGCGTTTATGTCTATACGTTTGATGCACCAAACATTGACAGCTTGAGTACTAAATAGTGTTTTTTTGTCTTTAAATATAGATCGAGATGAGACCCTAGTTTGCTTAATCCAGTATTTTCTGGGCCCTAATCCCCTAGGAGTACAGTGATGCAATTTTGTGGAAGACTCCTGTTTAATTTCCCTGTAGATGGTCTTGTGAGATAATTGGTTGGTCCACAAATTAAACAATCAATGCATGCTGAGGGTGGTAGGCACAACACTCTCCAGGTCATAAGATAAGGCTAAACAGTTTGAAGGTTATGTATGGAACTGAATTGGCACACTGGTTAGGTCTGCTGATGTGTGCCCTTGAATTTCTTGGTTCTCCATTTCTATTTCCCAGTTTGTTAACTCATATATTGCATTTATTAATGGACACCATGCTTCACTGATACTATGGAAACCATGTATTGCATAGGGCATTGATGGCAAATCTGTAGAACTCAGGAGCCTATGAGGTGGCACTTAGCATCTTAGTGCATTATCACATCATCATACATGGAGGTAAGTGGAGCACATGTAGAAGCAACATTTAGATTGGGAAATCATAACAAGAGCGAAGAGAAAACTAAAGTGAGCAGATTCTGAAATGGAAATGGTAAAGAGAAGCAGTCTTAGGGAAAATGGCACTTTGAGATCTTTAACTTGGTATCCTGCAGGACAATGGGCCTCTGGCTTAAAAACAATTGCAGTCACTGGCATAGGGTATATTGCACTATTTGATACATCCATTTTGATAGCTTTACCACATTGCACAATTATTATATCTTTTATTTAAAGATAAATGTTTACTACGCTAGTTTCATGCATTTGTATGGTCTAGGTCAGGGCTCGACAAAACCTGGGCTCCAGGTCACCATGGTGACTGGGAAATGAGACCTGGCCTCTGGGTATTGCCTTTATGTGGTTATTGTTGGTGGTATCTGCAAGGGAACTTAGATCTGTACTTACATTAGCACAGATCTAATGCACTCTTTGGCTTAGTTTTGATGCAGAATGCTGTACTTGTGTCAGGTCTATGCCTGTGTGGTACAGACCCAGAAGCATAACTAGAAACCACTAGGCCGAGGTGCCAAACGTTCCACGATGCCCCCTACCATACCGGTCAACCATATGCCATACATCCACAGTGGCAGTAGCGACCCCTGTGACCAACACACTGTATGGGCGTGTGTTATGTGAATTTTAGTGAACGTTATCTGTGTTTGTGTGTGCACTATTGAGTGTCTGTTAGTGTGTGTATATGACACTCCTATACACAGTCACAGATGCACGCCCTTACACAGTCACTCAAAAACACACACTCAATGTAAGCTTAATTATGCTTTGGCCAGTTCATATATACAAAACAATTAAAAAAAAAGTGGGTGTAGAATTGCCCCAGTGGAAAAGAGAAAAAGAAGGGAGAATGAGTGAGAGGTACTAAATAACACCTATAGGGCCGTTCCCAGGACCCCCAGAGGAGGAAGGTTTGTTAAAGTACCATATACTGGAATAACAGCGTTACAGCAATTTAATAATGCATTTCAGAAATACAATAATAATTTATAAAAATAGCCGGTGAATTAAAAAGCTTAGCTTTTGTAGAATTCCTGTTGAATGAATACCTGATGCGTTTCACACAAGGCTTTCATCAGGGGTGTGTTACAGAACTTAGCATCTGGTCTTATTTTGAAGAGCATGAATAAGTAGGAAACAGTCCTCCTTAGAAATGGGTATACTCTGTAAACTAGTCAGACATGATTCTGATGGCAGAGACAAACTAGTATTTTACAACAGTCTTGTGACTTGTGCCTATATTGGGTTATGGTCATTCTGGTTGTATTCTGACTCCGTTTGACCTCTACTTGTTTGTGACCATCCAGTATTCTCGTTATCTGTGATCTTGGACTGTTCTTGAGTACAGCAGCTGCTGAAGTCATTGTCTGAACGCGTTTCGCCAGAGCTCCAATCACGGCTTCCTCAGGAGTCTTCTCCTGATGAAGCCATGATTGGAGCTCCGGCGAAACGCGTTGAGACAGACTTCAGCAGCTGCAGTTCTTCTCCCTGATCCTGCTTCTTGCCATATCCAGGTTACGTTTTTTGTTCCAGTCCTGGACTTTCTGCACTTTTGACTATTATCTCCTGTGAGTTTGTTTTTAGCAGGGGCCATTGTTTTTACCATCAGTCTGGTCCTGCACATGTTGTTCTGTCATTTTATATTTTCAGATATTATTAAACCTGTGATCAAAGCACAATATTTCCAATGAGTTTTCTACAAATCCGTTTGTGAGTGTATTCATCACCACCTGTGTTGATACAATACACAATATTGCACCATTATTGTTTTCGTGTGTTTTTTTTCAACTTAAGGTATCCACTATCGCGCCATTCTGCTTTTCTTGCTATATGTTGTTTATGGGCATTCTGGAAAGTGCTTCAGAGGGCTGCGTTTTGTGTGTGTGATACCACAAGTATTATTATTGTTATTTATACCAACTTCTAGCACTTTGTTTATTTACACAAATCACCTTGTTTTCTGTACTGCAGCATTGTCTGTGTTCCTGACCGGGTTCACTTGCCCTTGCTTGATCTACTTCAGTTCCTGATTCTGACCTCGGCCTGTTCCTGACCATCATTATGTGCTGTATTCCTGATTCCATTGTGTTTGTCCTTAAATATTCTTGTACTGCTATTCCTTGACTATGTCCTCAGCTTGTTTCTGGGTTATTCAATTTTCTCCTGTCCTTTGACTTTGGTCTGTTGTACTTACCTTGCTGTTTTTGCAGTTCTTATTGGTTCCTGTGAAGTATAAAGGTACTGGGGATAGCTCTGGGTGCTGCACCAGTTTTTTGGCCATTTCCACCTGAGTGCAATCAGCATGCTGATTTAAGTCCTATGAGTCAGCATACTAGGATATGTCCTGGGTGCTATGGTAGGATCTGGGTGCTGAGGCAAGACCAGGGTTCTGGTTAAAGTCCTGTGACACATATTAACCCCTTAACGACAGATGACGTGCCAGGCGCGTCACGGCAAATCGAGGACTTGCCGACAGGTGACGTGCCTGGCACGTCATGCACTAAACTGAGTAAAGAAAGCGACCAGCGGTCGCTTTCTTTACTCTAACGGTGTTGCTACAATGCCTCTAGGTAGAGGCATTGTGCAACACCACCCCAAATGTGTCCGGTGGCGCGCTACGATCACTCCACGGAGTGATCGTAGCAGCCATTTAAAAATGGCTGCGCCCCCGCTGCACACATGTGCTTAGAAAGCGAACGATCGTTCGCTTTCTAAGCATCTCCGGTGTTGTTAAAGTGCCTCGCCAGCGAGGCACTTAACAACACCTTCAGGCTGCCCAGAGCCGATGGTGGTCGCTCTCCTGAGCGACCCCATCGGCTCAGTAGAAGGGAACGCTGCCTGTACAGGCAGCGCTTCCCTTCTAATGTCAAGAGCATCGGAAGTGAAAGTATTTCACTTCCGATGCTCTAGGGGGAGCCAATCGATGCCGGCACAACAGATCTATGTGACCTGTGTGCAGGCATGTATGGTAAGTGCTCTGATGAGCACTTACCATACAGTCAAAAGCAATATTAGCAAATATTGCCTTTGACAAGTATTGATCTGCCTCCCTCACCTTACTAGTTATAGTAAGGGAGAGAGACAGATCAGATAAAGTAAAAAAATAAAATAAAATAATAAAAAAAATATTTAATAAAATTTTAAACACCAAGGGCTTTTATAAAAGCCATTTAACCCCTTCCCTGCCATTGATCGCTGTGTACGCAGTGATCATACACAGCAGCACATTTTTTGCTGTCTGCATTTTTTAGGGGTTCATTTTTTTTACTGTAATTCATTACAGTATAAAAAAAAAGCTCTTTTAAGAGAGATTAACCCCTTTCTTGCTGTAGATCACTGCCTAAGCAGCGATCTGACGCAAATGCAGCGATCTTGCTGCAGAAGCATTTTTAAATTTTTTTAAAACTTTTTTATTACACCCGTCACATGTTAATTATACCCGCTAGGGGACTACGTTTAACGTAAAAAAAAATTTTTTAGCTGTCTGACCGCATGTATAGCGTTTTATAAAAGCCGTTTCCAGTATTTAACCCCTTCCCTGCAATTGATCGCTGTGTACGCAGTGATCTTACACAGCAGCACATTTTTTGCTGTCTGTGCATTTTTTTAGGGGTTATTTTTTTTTACTTTGATTTATTACAGTATATCAAAGGCTCTTTTTTAAGAGCTATTAACCCCTTCCTTGCCGTATATCACTTCCTAAGCAGCACATATGGTCACTGCCTAAGCAGTGCATATGGAGCAATCTAGTCGCAGAAGGATTTTTTTTTGCTATCAGCATTTTTTTTGTCAGACTCGCTAGGGGTTAGTTATACCCACTAGGGGATTACGTGTATTCCTTTTGAAGCTGTCTGAACGCGTGTATAGCGATCAGTAACAGCCGATCAGTGGCAAAGGTGGTTTGGTGATTTCTCAGATGAGCATCACCATTCGTCTGGTTCGTAAATATTGTTCTGACCCATATGGATCTGCCTCCCTCTCCTCACTTGAGTTTTAGTGAGGGAAAGAGACAGATCTGTATAACATAATTTTTTAATTGTAATAAATTAAATAAAATGTTAAAAAAAGTCCCAAGGGCTTTTATAAAAGCCATACCCTTTGTATAGTGTAGTGTATTAACCCCTTCCCTGCCACTGATCACTGCACAGCAGAACATTTTTTCTTGTCTGTGCATTTTTAGGGGTTAATTTTTTTGTACAGTACTACAAAGGCTCTTATAAGAGCTATTAACCCCTTCCTTGCTCTACATGTTCAAATTCCAAGTTTGAAAATCAAAAAGCGCACCTCTCAAATGTAGCCTTTCAACACCCAACAAAGCTGACAAAGCTATGCATGGGTGGTATCCCTGTGCTCGGGAGATGTTGCTGAACATATATTGTGGTATTGTTTGTCAGTGACACATACCGAAATATGTGAATTTGTGTCTAAAGTGCAATGTATGTGGGAAAAAATACACAATAAAATGACTACCACAAACTTTGACAAAGGCTGGTGGTAGAATTGGTGCATGGAAAGTGTTAAAATAACACCATTTAAAATAGCCTAGGGTGTCTACTTTTACAAAATATATACTTTTTGGGGTAAAATACACTGTCCTACTTTAAAAAAAAAGTCCCAAATGAAAGATGGGCTCAGGCTGGCTACACGTCAATATTCCAAGTTGAAAATGCGCACCTTCACAATGTGGCCCTTTTAGCCCCCAAACAACCCAACAAACCTATGCATGGGTGGTATCCCTGTACTCAGGAGATGTTGCTGAACACTTATTGGGGTGTTATTTGGCAGTGACACATACCAAAATCTGTGAATTCATGTCTGAAGTACAAGGTTTGTGAAAAAAAAAATTACTACCACAAACTTTGACAAAGGCTGGTGGTAGAATTAGTGCATGGAAAGTGTTAAAATACCACCATTTGAGATAGCCTAGGGTGTCTACTTTTAAAAAATATATGGGTTGATGGGGTAAAATACACTAGCTGGCTTCAAATATGTCCCAAATGGGACATGGGTGCAGGCTGTCTGCATGTAAAAATTTCAAGTTGGAAAACAAAAAACTGCACCTCACAAATTTGGCATTTTAGCCCCCAAACAACCCAACAAACCTATGCATGGGTGGTATCCCTGTACTCAGGCGAAATAGTAGAATCTATTTAGCATGTTTTTTCATTCGCTAATGTCGATGAGGAGAAGTTGTTTCAAATAAAAGTCTGGAAATTTGTGTATTTTTTTTTTTTTACCATATTTTTTTTTTTTTTTTTTTTTAATAATATGATAAGATATGATCAAAAATATGGCATCCATAGAAAGCCCTTTTTTGTCCCGATAAAAACAATATATAATATGTGTGGGTACAGCAAATGACAAAGAAGAAAATTACTGCTAAACACAAACAGCACAGAAATGTTAAAATAGCCATTGTCCAGAAAGCACAAAAATGTTTCAAAGGCTCTGTCCTTAAGGGGTTAATATACACATGGGATCATCGCAAGCATTATTTTAAAGAAATGAGAGGGACAGGGCAGGGAGATAGCAAAGAGAAAAACATTAAATAATAATACAGTAATGTTTTTTGTGGCACTTTTCGCCACATGAAAGTTGAAGTTATGTACAAATAATTAAACAGACAAATCACATGCACACGTTCTTTATAGATGCCATAGCATGCACATTAACAACATGGTATCCAGAATAGATCATCATTTTGTTTCTTGTAACTTTGGAAATAGAAGCAGACAAAGTAATACCTACATTACTTTTAAAATATACCCTGCTCTTCTCATACCTTGCAGTTGCTTCAGCTCCTGTAGGAGCTTTATTTATTATTATTTAAATGAAGCACATCCTGAATCTAGACATACTCCCTGACATGGTATCAAAGAGCCTCAAGGTACCAGTTTCCACAGCAAGATTTAAACCAAAGTATCAGGGTTATTTATAAAAACAAAGCATGCTGAACTAGTGCCCAATAGTGCTTCAATATACAATTCTAAACATAACGCCAGCCAAAAACAGTAGTTTGTGCATTGGGCACCAGTCCTGCAATGCTGGGTGTCCTTACAAACTCAGATACTGGTGATTGTTTGTGTTTATTAGCTTCCAGACACTTTCGTGTGAGGTACTTTTATTATTCATTATTTCTTCAAACTGCAAAACACAATGAGTGTAGACAACGTTTGTCATATCAAACTCACAAACAGCATGCTACCCTTCCCTATTGACACATTAGCTGTAAAATGACTAAATGCCAGTTTATGATATGTACTTAGCACTGTAAACATTATGAGACTGATATGGTATGGAAAAATATAGCCTGTTATGTGCTTTAATTCACACGTACAAAGAGGATAACGTTGCTGTGAACATTTATTTGAATTAGAGCACAGCTGACTAACTATGTGATAATGTATATAATATTATCTGACTTCAGTTCTGGCATATAAACAAAAGCTCTAAGCATTTGGCTTTGTCCTATTTGAACAAATGGAAATGATTAAAGAAACAAATTTCCTTAAATTGCTTCTTTCTAATCAGCAATTAGACGGCTAAATCTTAACAGCAAAACTAATATCTCATATGAGATTTAGTTACATTAGACTGTTATTTGTTCCTCAGTCAGTCAGTTAGTTATTATTCATATAAGAGCTGTCCAAATTTTACAATGTTATTTATCACATGTTTCAGCAACTGTCGCAATTATATCAAAAATAGATGCTGAGTTTCATGTTTTATTATTTTTATATTAATAAAGCTAAGAGACATGAATGTTTATTTAAGTATGTATCTCTGTAATGTCTTTGGATGTTTTACAACATAATAGAATATATCTATTCAAAATATTTATGCATATTGTGCTTTCATATTACTTTAAAATGCATGTTTTACATTTTGCATTACTTAAAATATAAAATACTTACAGCTAGGGGAAATTGTGAAATTACAGCAGTTTGCAAGAAATCAGGACTGCCCACAGCTGAGTAAAAGTCATTATTTGTTTTATTTTTTTTTTTGCTGCAGGAACCAATGAGTATAATTTCATCTAATATAATAATATTGAAAAAAATAATTACATTTAAAAAAAGTTGTGAGGCACAAGTAGGCAGTGTAGGTTTTGACAAACGCATCAGGAGTTTGTTCTAAAAAAATCATTGAAATGAGCAAAGAAGATGGAAAATGATATACAGTGAGAGTAGCTTGATAACAGTAGGCAGAATATCCATTAAGCCACTGTCAGCTTGTTGTCTCCCAGAGCCACTCTATAAACATGGTACTCTTGGCACGTACTTGAGTCCATGCAAAGTAAATAAAAATAAACAGACGTGTCTTATTGTTTTTTTTCCCTCAACATTCCATATGGCAAATAAAATAATATAAAGTATAACAGAGTAATTCATTTGTATAGCAACAGTTCTATATCTCCAAGTACTCATGATTGTGTTACATAACAGCACACAAAGCAGGTTAAAGTCAACCACCCTCCACTCCAGCATTTCAAGCACTTGAAACAGCTAGGTCCAATAGAGAGAATCCTGACAGGCATCCAACTTCAGTGCAAAAGCACTGTTTGCAATAAACTGCAGATATTTAACAGGCTGGTTGCCCCAGCTGATGAACCCACCTGCAACCAACAGAGGGAAAGAAATACAAGCAAACAAATGTAGGGTGGCCTTTAGAGGATAAAGGAGGTATAGGAGCACAACAATTAGGACTTTTAAATGCATGTCAGGAGGCCAGGGTAGAACTCTGACAATAAATGGAATGAGGATGAAGAAATCGGCACTATAGATGTAGCAGAGGCAATTCTATTTATTCCAAAGTACTATAAAAACTGTACAAAAAAAGCTAATGGCATAGCATCTTTAAGTGTTAGTGCACAGAATACAAGATGCACTTTTAACAAATGTTGGCACAGTGGAAGATACTGTGCAAAATTGCTTAATTACAGTGAGTAGTCAGTGTTAGGTTTGCAATGGATATTTTGGAACACAACTGCAGGTGGCTAAATTGAGTAAACCTCTTTAAGGATTTCTAGGCAAACATAACAGTTCTCAGCAAGCAGGTTTTGCAAGAGATTAGCATGCAGGTTTTGCAGGTAATTAGAAAGCAGGTGATGCAATAGTGGTTTCTCCACTTACTGACCTTGGCTTGAATATTGACCCTGCTGACTTATGGATCCCTGACCTATTTTTGTACTTCGATTATTCTGATATCCGGCTCCCTTGACCTTGGCTTCCTCCATCTACTAAGCAGCTCTCTGGTTCCCTGAATTCAGTTTTTCAGTTGGCCCGGCCACCGTGCAACAGGGGTGCCCGCCGGCATTGTGGTGCGGCCACATTGAAGGGGCACATCAGGTGTGTCTGTTGTTTGTCTGCGTGTGGGTCTGTATGTGTAACTCTTTGCCTGCATCTGTTTGTATGTGTATCTGAATGTTTGTCATTATGTATGTCTGTGTATTTGCATGCGTGTCTTTATGTGTATCCTATGAGTCAGCATACTAGGATATGTCCTGGGTGCTATGGTAGGATCTGGGTGCTGAGGCAAGACCAGGGTTCTGGTTAAAGTCCTGTGACACATATTAACCCCTTAACGACAGATGACGTGCCAGGCGCGTCACGGCAAATCGAGGACTTGCCGACAGGTGACGTGCCTGGCACGTCATGCACTAAACTGAGTAAAGAAAGCGACCAGCGGTCGCTTTCTTTACTCTAACGGTGTTGCTACAATGCCTCTAGGTAGAGGCATTGTGCAACACCACCCCAAATGTGTCCGGTGGCGCGCTACGATCACTCCACGGAGTGATCGTAGCAGCCATTTAAAAATGGCTGCGCCCCCGCTGCACACATGTGCTTAGAAAGCGAACGATCGTTCGCTTTCTAAGCATCTCCGGTGTTGTTAAAGTGCCTCGCCAGCGAGGCACTTAACAACACCTTCAGGCTGCCCAGAGCCGATGGTGGTCGCTCTCCTGAGCGACCCCATCGGCTCAGTAGAAGGGAACGCTGCCTGTACAGGCAGCGCTTCCCTTCTAATGGCAAGAGCATCGGAAGTGAAAGTATTTCACTTCCGATGCTCTAGGGGGAGCCAATCGATGCCGGCACAGCAGATCTATGTGATCTGTGTGCAGGCATGTATGGTAAGTGCTCTGATGAGCACTTACCATACTGTCAAAGGCAATATTACTAAATATTGCCTTTGACAAGTATTGATCTGCCTCCCTCACCTTACTACTTTTAGTAAGGGAGAGAGACAGATCAGATCAAGTAAAAAAATAAAATAATAAAAAAAATATTTAATAAAATTTTAAACACCAAGGGCTTTTATAAAAGCCATTTAACCCCTTCCCTGCCATTGATCGCTGTGTACGCAGTGATCATACACAGCAGCACATTTTTTGCTGTCTGTGCATTTTTTAGGGGTTATTTTTTTTTACTGTAATTCATTACTGCCTAATCAGCGATCTGACGCAAATGCAGCAATCTTGCTGCAGAAGCATTTTTAATTTTTTTAAAACTTTTTTATTACACCCGTCACGTGTTAATTATGCCCGCTAGGGGACTACGTTTAACGTAAAAAAAATTTTTTAGCTGTCTGAGCGCATGTATAGCGATCAGTAACAGCTGATAAGTGACAATGGCGGGTTGGCGTTTGCTCAGATGAGCATCACCATTCGTCTGGTTAGATCAATATGTGTAAATATTTGATCTGACCCGTGTAGATCTGCCTCCCTCTCACTTGAGTTTTAGTGAGGGAAAGAGACAGATCTGTATAACATAATTTTTAAATTGGAATAAATTAAATAAAATGTTAATAAATTGTGAGTCCCAAGGGCTTTTATAAAAGCCATACCTTTTATATAGTGTAGTGTATTAACCCCTTCCCTGCCACTGATCACTGCACAGCAGAACATTTTTTCTTGTCTGTGCATTTTTAGGGGTTAATTTTTTTGTACAGTACTACAAAGGCTCTTATAAGAGCTATTAACCCCTTCCTTGCTCTACATGTTCAAATTCCAAGTTTGAAAATCAAAAAGCGCACCTCTCAAATGTAGCCTTTCAACCCCTAACAAAGCTGACAAAGCTATGCATGGGTGGTATCCCTGTGCTCGGGAGATGTTGCTGAACATATATTGTGGTATTGTTTGTCAGTGACACATACCGAAATATGTGAATTTGTGTCTAAAGTGCAATGTATGTGGGAAAAAATACACAATAAAATGACTACCACAAACTTTGACAAAGGCTGGTGGTAGAATTGGTGCATGGAAAGTGTTAAAATAACACCATTTAAAATAGCCTAGGGTGTCTACTTTTACAAAATATATACTTTTTGGGGTAAAATACACTGTCCTACTTAAAAAAAAAAGTCCCAAAGGAAAGATGGGCTCAGGCTGACTACACGTCAATATTCCAAGTTGAAAATGCGCACCTTCACAATGTGGCCCTTTAGCCCCCAAACAACCCAACAAACCTATGCATGGGTGGTATCCCTGTACTCAAGAGATGTTGCTGAACACTTATTAGGGTGTTATTTGGCAGTGACACATACCAAAATCTGTGAATTCATGTCTGAAGTACAAGGTTTGTGAAAAAAAAACCACAAAAAAATTACTACCACAAAGTTTGACAAAGGCTGGTGGTAGAATTAGTGCATGGAAAGTGTAAAAATACCACCATTTGAGATAGCCTAAGGTGTCTTCTTTTAAAAAATATATGGGTTGATGGGGTAAAATACACTAGCTGGCTTCAAATATGTCCCAAATGGGACATGGGTGCAGGCTGTCTGCATGTAAAAATTTCAAGTTGGAAAACAAAAAACTGCACCTCACAAATTTGGCATTTTAGCCCCCAAACAACCCAACAAACCTATGCATGGGTGGTATCCCTGTACTCAGGAGAAATAGTAGAATCTATTTTTCGTTCGCTATTGTCGATGAGGAGAAGTTGTTTCAAATAAAAACAAAGAAATTTGTGTATTTTTTTTTTTTTACCATATTTTATTATTTTTTTTAATAATATGATAAGATATGATCAAAAAGATGGCATCCATAGAAAGCCCTTCATGTCCCGATAAAAACAATATATAATATGTGTGGGTACAGCAAATGACAAAGAAGAAAATTACTGCTAAACACAAACAGCACAGAAATGTTAAAATAGGCATTGTCCAGAAAGGACAAAAATGTTTCAAAGGCTCTGTCCTTAAGGGGTTAATACTGACTTGTATTAAGGATGCCCCACTGCAAGTCAAGGCCTCTTACTGAACACCAACGAACCTGTTGAGCAAGTTCTATTGGACCTTTTAGCAGACATGCCTGATATCAACATTGTTTTTGTTGTTTTTTAACTAATTTGAGTTTTAGGAAAACATCTGCATTTTATACTGTATATGTTAAACTGTACATTGCATCTACACTATCGCTTGCTTTCTACTTCCCACTTAGTAGTGCCCACTGTCTTGGCATAGTGCACCAGTAAGTTGTGTGCACACATTGGCTTTGGAACTGTAGTAGTAAAGTCCATACAGCAATAGGATAAAATTTCTTTTATGTTTTTTTTGAATAAGAATAGAAATAAATTAATGTTTGGGAAAAAATATGCAAACAATAAGGATCACAAACATTCTGATGACGTGTAAGAGTTGGGTTGGGTAGACTATGCAGGGCTACAAAGAGTGATACATAATAGGTTTGGAGTCATTGAGATGAACTGACATGTAATGGAGTGTGTGCAAACAAATCTGGACAGGTCTTATCTAAGAGGAATTACATGCTTTCTCTTTTTATGTTTGCTGTTAGCTTACACCAAACCTAGATAGCTGTCTATTTATTCATTGGATGAATACGTTTAAAGGTAATTTACCACCACAACTGGTCATGTGGCGTAAACAAAAAGAAACCGATCTGTCATAATGTTTCCTCAACTCTTTATAGCTCATAAAAACTACAAATAGAGTGCAATACATTTATGCAACAGTCCTGGCTAGCTCTCCGAGCGCTCATTTGGATGTCACTGAATCTAGAGGCATCTGGGAAATTATTCCCAATGTAAAACTACAGGAATACTGCATATTGTTTTGAACTAAAACTATACATTTCACATATTTAAATACATGTACTACATGCAGAAAATAAGCTAGGTGGAACTATAGCTTTAAAATGGGAAATATATAGATTTTAAAAATCTAGGTTATATTAAAAGTTTGGGTATATGTAACCATTTTGTCTCTAAAAGTACTACCCATTCAGTATTTGTGCTTGTTCCTTAAATTTAAAAAGAAAAATTTGAATAGATGTCAAACATAAAAACAGTGACTTACAATATAAACAAAACTCAGAAATGAAAGGAGATACATATCACTGACAAAGTGTGTCAATTACATTCTCTCTGCACTTTAAATAACAGACTGTTTGTGTCATTATAACCATTCTATATATGGCATAGGAGAGGAGAAGATAGTTATACAGTACTGTTTTTTTATTTATATATACAGCAAAACGAAGGTGTGGCACATCTGTAATTCAGTATAATGAAGCTTACTCTATGTGCCAGCTAGGCATATCCCTGTTTTGGAGTTCCACACCTTCAACAATTGTAGCAAAGTAAATTTCTCCTCCACTCCAAATGAATGAGACTTGCTACCCAGCCAGATAAAAACATCCGCAAATTTCAGAGGAGTTTTATAACAGTAGCAAAACTTTATGTGATTAGCATATACCTTTCATCATTGTGGACATAGGAATATATACCCATACGCATATATAAGACACATATAGAACTTCTCCTTGATTGTTTTAACCAAGTAAACAAATATTGCTCATTTACGTGAGAGTCTACTACAGCTTATAAGCTGGTTTATCAATAGGATTTTAGCAAAGGGTTAAGATTGTTTCCAGCTATTATTATGTTTGTGCCAACCATGCAGTGGATAATTAAAATACCTCTGTGTGACTGGCATTTGGCACCAGTTCAAATGAAAGAAAAAAGGCACTATCAGGCTTTTATCTAACGTTATTTTGGCTACATCTCTAAGTAGGTCAAACACCATCTTCTAATAGAAACAGAAAAGTTTCACACTCCATGTGTATGTGAAATAGAACAAATAATAAATTAAAAATACTCCCCCATTAATGCAGATTTCCAGGAATGTACTCCTCAGGTACACAAAACAAAATGGACAAAAATTGGGAGCATAAAATGCATATAGAGAGAAATAATATATAATTTAATATAATGAAAAGTAAGTGAGCACTCCCAAACAATCCTTGATCAAAGGGCAGATTAATGTAGAACTGTCAGGGCCTTTACCAGGTCAGGTAGGAGTTTCAGTTCAGGGATAGATGAGGAGTATGGTTCATGCCATTATTTGTTGTACAGGGTTAAGAACAGATATTATAACAAATAAATAAGGATTGTAGCATTGACAAAAGGGGACTATAACAAGGAACTTTAGTATAGGAAAAGGGGTTTTATCAGAAACTGCAGTATAGACGAATACTGAGGTAGAGAGAAAAACAAGGGGTGAGACCTGAGAAGGGCAACTAAGTAGGATAACCCTAGAGAGGGTAATTAAGCAGTAAAGCCTTACAGAGCATATCTAGCAGGTAACCCCTTAAAGAGGGCAACAATTATTATGTAGCCAGATCGTCTCAGGGGAGGCTGAATACCTTCCCTTGGCTGGTTGAGTCCTCCAGGTTTGGTTTCCCAGTTCCTGGACATGGTAGGAATTCAGAGCAGCTAAAAGCAGTGGATCAGTAGTAGCAGTTCAATTCAGCTTTAGCAGAGGATCCGGAACAGATGAAGCAGCTCTCAGAGTCAGGCATCCAACTTCAGTGCAAAAGCACTGTTTGCAATAAACTGCAGATATTTAACAGGCTGGTTGCCCCAGCTGATGAACCCACCTGCAACCAACAGAGGGAAAGAAATACAAGCAAACAAATGTAGGGTGGCCTTTAGAGGATAAAGGAGGTATAGGAGCACAACAATTAGGACTTTTAAATGCATGTCAGGAGGCCAGGGTAGAACTCTGACAATAAATGGAATGAGGATGAAGAAATCGGCACTATAGATGTAGCAGAGGCAATTCTATTTATTCCAAAGTACTATAAAAACTGTACAAAAAAAGCTAATGGCATAGCATCTTTAAGTGTTAGTGCACAGAATACAAGATGCACTTTTAACAAATGTTGGCACAGTGGAAGATACTGTGCAAAATTGCTTAATTACAGTGAGTAGTCAGTGTTAGGTTTGCAATGGATATTTTGGAACACAACTGCAGGTGGCTAAATTGAGTAAACCTCTTTAAGGATTTCTAGGCAAACATAACAGTTCTCAGCAAGCAGGTTTTGCAAGAGATTAGCATGCAGGTTTTGCAGGTAATTAGAAAGCAGGTGATGCAATAGTGGTTTCTCCACTTACTGACCTTGGCTTGAATATTGACCCTGCTGACTTATGGATCCCTGACCTATTTTTGTACTTCGATTATTCTGATATCCGGCTCCCTTGACCTTGGCTTCCTCCATCTACTAAGCAGCTCTCTGGTTCCCTGAATTCAGTTTTTCAGTTGGCCCGGCCACCGTGCAACAGGGGTGCCCGCCGGCATTGTGGTGCGGCCACATTGAAGGGGCACATCAGGTGTGTCTGTTGTTTGTCTGCGTGTGGGTCTGTATGTGTAACTCTTTGCCTGCATCTGTTTGTATGTGTATCTGAATGTTTGTCATTATGTATGTCTGTGTATTTGCATGCGTGTCTTTATGTGTATCTGTCTGTATGTGTATCTGTTTGTCTGCATGTGTGTCTGCACGTGTATCTTTACGTGTCTGTGTGTGTATCTGTTTGTCTGTATGTGCCCCTATGTACCTGTATGTGTGTCTGTATGTATATCTGTTTGTCTGCATGTGTCAGTGCGTGCCACTATGTACCTATAGGTGTGTCACTGTTCATATCTGTATGAGTGTAATTCTGTGTATTTGCATCTGCATGTGTGTCTCTATCTGCATGTGTACCAGTGTGTGTCTGTGTATCTGTGTCAGTGTTTGTATATGTAGAAGTGTCTTTCTGTGTATCTGAATTTGTGTTGTTCTGTGTGTCTGTGTATTATCATATGTGTCCGTGTATGTGTTATACAAATGAAGGAGCTTGGGAAGATGCATGAGGGGGCCTCAGGATACTTTTTGCACCGGGACCCGGTGGTTTCTAGTTACGCCTCTGGGATTGATAATGGTTAAATCGCTCTGGGGAGGGGAAAACTTGATACAACTTCTCCTTAAAAATGAGACTGAATGGGGGGGCAGAGCTAGCATCGGAGGTGAACAGTCGCATGGCGCTGGAGCTCCCTGTTTTCAGCGACTAAATACCGTTATTTCTGGAGGTAATAAAGCTAATTCACTCCGAAAACCTCTTAATATATGAGTGGACACCATGGGTAAGAAAAATCAGAACCCTCCACAAATGGCCCGAAAATCGGACATTGCGACACACTTGTCGAAAGTGCCTAGGCCACAATTGAATGTGGAAGCGGAGTCCTTCTTCCTGCCAGGTCCTGACTCAGACTCCCAATCGGAGGACTCTGATGTACCTACACCGGCTATTTCCCCTCTAAAGAGGATTAGGGAAGCACCTAAAGAAGCAAACGCTACTAAAGTGGACATCCACAATCTGTTTGCAGAATTTCGAGCCGCATGGCGGGCGGATCTGCAGGAGGTGCTGTAACGGACCGTCTACCAGACATAGTAGACCCTCTACCCATTGTAGGAAATCACCTCCTTAGACCCCGATTACAGCTCAGTATTCACCCAGCAAGTCTATCCTGGACCCTTGCTCTTTGTAGATAGCAGACAGGAGACTACTAGCAGTTAGGTACAGCAAGAACGAACAACTACTTTATTTGTGTAACAACACAGACTTATAACAAGACATAAACATGACATCACAGACATTAGTATACAATGGGGGGATGGAACTAAACATAGTTCTCCAACTAACTGGGACTAGTAATACATTACACTTTCAGACTGCAAACCAAATAGGAATTAACATACAGTAAGTACCCCAGGACATACTTGAAAACGAGAGAAATCTCAATGTATTTTTCCTGGTAAAACACTTTCTAAATAAATAAAGTAGACACACAGTAAGACACGTAATGTACACAACATAATCAGTTTACCAGTTAATCCAGTTAATACAGAACAATGGATGTTGGCGTAAACTATCAGTTTTTGTCACTTACACATTATAACCCTTCAGAGTGGTCTACTCACAGAATTAAACGTTACACATAAACCAATATACTAACAGAATATAACTAACTAACAATATTAACATATAGAGTTATGGCACATAAGCCAGGGCCCATAATCTACATGGAGGTGTTTGGCCCTCTGGCCCCTCCAAAAACCCCAGTCACTCAGGTTGTCAGAATTCGTGACAGGTGCGCAGGGACATCCTGAATATTCAGAGTAAAGCGTGCATTTTGGAGAAGACCTCCGATGATCTTTCTCAACAGTAGGCTCATACATCTGAAGTTACAGCGGCTCTCACGGTACAGGTGACTGACCTACAGCACAAGTTAATACTGTTTGAGATGAAGGCTTGTCACAATAACGTCAGGATCCGTGGAGTCCCCGAGACGATTGTTCCTAACGCCCTCAGTTCCTATCTGAGACAACTGGCCATCAGTCTAAAACAGACTACGGAGACCACTATCCAGGCTCCTCTGGACTGTTTTCAGGTAAGCAAGGTGCAGAAGGCGCTGTCCGATGCTCCACGTGATATGATATGGAAGCTACCGTCTCTCGTAGCATAACGTAAGAAGGGACAATTACTTATTGATGGTGCCACAATCCGCATGTTTGAGGACTTACCACCAACCGTGGTAGTTTGGAGGCACTCTATAGGCCAACTCACGACACATCTCAGAGAACTGGACATTAAATATAAATGGGGACTACCACACTCTCTTACAGTGACAAAAGATAATAAATCCTTGGTCATCACTGATCCAAAAGATTCCTCTAAATTTTAAATTGGCTTCCCTCAACATACCACCAATCACCTTACCTGAGGATGTGGAGCCCGCTTGAGCACCTCTTTGGGAAGAAGCCTGTAGAGTTTTCTAAATTCCTTTTGCTGAAAATCGCTCTTACTATTTTTGTATATTTTTTATATTTAGCTGTAATTTGTGTTTGTTTGAGATCTGTTGGAGTCAAGGTGCGTAGGCTTCACCTTTTTTATATGATGGCATTTTTGATATACACTGAGCCCCAATTCTTGGTTACTTTCCTCTCCATATCAAGCATGCAAACCTCACTTGTATCGTGTCCAGCCAGCTCTTAGGAAATGTTAACATTCTCATCGGCTATAGATATGCCCATTCAGGTAATATTTAAGCCTTCAGAGTGTTTATCCTCCCCCATAATGAGAATTCATATTGCCTCCACTCTCTCAGAGATTTACTGGTCTCCCTCAGTAGTTTCAAAAAATGAACTTCCATTAGTCCTCTGGTGTCCCTAGTGATAGTTATATCCGGAAAATTGAAGTCTTTTTCTTTTTCATCCAGCAGAATTGGAAGATCTTCTGTAAATCCTTGAGAATACCATTCTCTAGATTTTTATATTGGACATTCGGTTTATTTACATTCAGTTTATACTTAGGCATTACTCTATATTTTCCAATTCTAGCATAAAGGTGTTCCAAAAACAACAAGCACCGTACTCCAGGTAGCTCCAACTGACCCAGTCAAATGCTTTCTCAGACAGGGTCAGCAGGGGTACATTTGTTTCTCAGCTGCATTTAAGATGTCGATTAGTCTTTTGGTGGTTAAACTATGAATTTTAGACCTGAGTTAGGAAACTATAATGTGGAGAAAATCTGGTATGATTCAAAAGCAACAGATCTTGTCCAACTCAAGCCTACGTGCTCCAGATGAGTAAAAAAAAAAAAAAAATACTAATGTTAACACTGTTTTTGGAATGTACTAAAAGTCATGTGATTAGACCTATGTAAATAAGGTGAGTATTGAATCAAAGGAGCCAACTGAATTTTAGACAAGAATGGACAATATGTTATGAATTTTAATTAGATTAATTTATCTTTGGTATTTTACAGTGTATATATTTTTGTATGTTTGGTTTTTGTAAAATGTTAACAATAGTCAGGAGCCTGTACTATTTTGTTTTCATGTTTTCTCCAGAGACTTATCACCTCTCCAATCTACTTGAAATAACTTGGGTACAAGCAAATGGACAGCACATGTACCCACTGATGTTTCTCCTGATTTAATTACACATCAAATTAGCAACTCAATAATCCTTAGTATCAGCTGAAAGCTATTGCAGCTTAAAATAAAATGGGGGGCCCGGCTGGATTGAGCATTTTCAATTGTGCAGAGGTTTTGCATATCTTGCATGCAGAAAATAACTATGCTCTGCCCTATATCAGAATTTCTCATGATTTGTTTTCCTGCCACTGAAAAACAAAGAGGAAATGATGGCCATCCACATAATACAGACAGACATATACACATCATTGTGCAGCTCCCTTTCCCCTTTGGACCAGATCAAACCCTCATCTGACTGATGCTAAATGCCCCTCTCTTAGAATACACAAAAAGACAGAAAAAAGAACTCCAATAAATGGCACTGTTGAGAAATTTAGAAATTTATATCCCATATAAAAATATAAAAAATCACCTCAGCTGTGTCTAGCCCATCACATGTTTAATGCATGTTGCATTAAGGGCACTTTATAACCTAAAAATCACTTATACTGTGAATGTAGAGAATAAAACATGATTGAAAATGATCGATACATTTGGGCTAAATTAGGAGACAAATGTGTTTTAAATGTGTCTGTGGAGTCTCCTGCTTATGACATCACCGGTAGCTTGATATGCAAATTACGCATACCAATGAAAAGAAGTTAATTTGCATACAGGGCCGTCTTTTACACAGGGCAAACGGGGCAGCTTTTCTGGGCCCAGTTATTCCTGGGGGCGCCAAAGCAGCTGCCCGTGGGCCCGCTGCTGATGTTGAAAAAAAAACAACAAAAAACCTTGTGTTACAACACCAGTTGTTAACTGTACTATGCAAACGGCACGCACCGCACCGGGCTTGCTGGGCATGGAGGTGCAGTCCGCATAAGATTGGCAGTGGTAACAGCACCTCCAAGTCAACTGCTGGCACTCCGCCCACACGCACGCTTAGACCAACATTCGTAGTGTCATGTGACATCCGATACACTGCCCTGTGCGAACTGCAGCAGGAGGTGGTCTGCACTTACAGAGAATGCACAGATCACACTGAGCTACCATGGAACATACTGTTCCCTGCCAGTCAAGGTAAATAAGCAGGGAGGGGGACAAATAAAATTATATTTTCTCTTTTAAAGAATAAAAAAAACTGACTGTGTGTGTTTGAGAGAGACAGTGTGTGAGTGTGTTTGAGAAAGAGACAGTGTGCAAGTGTGTTTGAGAGAGAGACAGTGCGTGTGTGTATGAGAGGGAGAGAGACCGCGTGTGAGAGAGACATTGTGTGTGTGTGAGAGAGAGATAGTGTGTGTGAGAGAAAGAGACAGTGTGTGCCCTACTGTAAAATATTTGCCCTGCGTAATATCAGTGCCATATATCATTAGTGTAACATTTCTGTATGGGTACCCTTGGATCCAAACCTTTGTCCCATTCACTGTGTTTCCCCCAAGTTTGTATCCTATCCTGTAAACCCGTGTAATTATATCACCTTACCCATTGTCTTCATGTCAGTAATTCAGTGTCCTGTTGTACAGTGATGTCCCTCAATTAACAAGTTACTTTAATTGAGTGTACTCTGTATATATCTGAACTTGACTCCTATGTATCCTGAAAGGTGTGAAACAGGATTTCCCTTTTGTATGTCCTTCTGTTAAACTGATTATGTTGTGTTCATTATGTGTCTCAATATGTGCTGTGTAATTAGGTTTACTCATTGTATGGTAATTCCTTTTTGGTTTGCAGTCTGTATAATGTATTCCTAGATCCAGTTAATTACCTAGTACATAGTGGAGAACTATACTTAGTTCCACCCCCCATTGTATACTAATGTCTGTGATGTCATGTTTGTGTGTATTTAGTCTGTGCTGTTTCTCAAATAATGTTGTTGTTCATTATTGCTGTACCTAACTAATAGTAATCCTGTCTGCTATTTGGGTACAAAGAGCAAGGGACCAGGAAAGACTTGCTGGGTGAATACTGAGCTTTAATCGGGGGCTAAGGAGGTGATTCCCTACAACGGTCAGAGGGTCTACTACGTCCGGTAGACAGTCCAATACATACACTTTTTATACACTGGAATAAAAGTACTCAGCGCCTATATTACAAATGTATACCTGGATATTAGAGAGCACTTACATATTCTAGGCATCAGTTGTGTGTGTTTGTTTTGGGCCGGCTGGGTAATTACATGCCAGGGAGTGGGGGATGGCAGGGTCAAGGGGCCCAAGCAAATGCTTGCCCAGGGTCCAATCAGTATTAAAGTTGGCCCTGTTTGCATATCAATCCAATTTCTTTCTTTCTTTTTTTTTATATATCAATCTTTATTACAAATTTTCAATAAATATTATAACATACAAATAAATACATATATAAACAAGACAAAAATTTCTTATCTCACCCTTACTTATTGTGTATGTGTCATTAAGTGTGAATAGAAGAAAAGGAAAGGGAGAGAGACGAAAAGAAAAGAGAGCGGAAAAAATAAAAAAAGATAAATAAATAAAAAATTACCTGTAGACTCTCCGCCGACCGAACCTCCCCCAACGCTCCCCCCAGAGATCCCCGCAATGTAGGAATCTGATTATGAGGTCCACATCCCACTTGACCAAACTTTTATATTTTGCCATATGTCCCAGATCTCTATAAATTTATTTCTCAGTTCTACTGAGGCGTAAAATGTTTTTTTCTGCTGTCAATTGAAATTCAGTTTGTTTCTCAATTTTCATTGATCATGTCTCCAAAGGGGCCAGGCTGGTCAGGCCTTGCTTATGTGAGAATAGCTTCTTAAATCTGATCATCCCCCTGATTATATCAAGAACTATAGGGTTAGTTATCTTTAATTTATTAGTCATAGAAGTTGTATTCCAAAAGAGTAAATAAGGGTTTAGTCCACTGCAGTCCGATGTCTCTAATTGAAACCAAATGGTGTTTTGGGATGATTTGTGTTTCCAGGATAAAAAGTGTGTAAATTGGCAGATATCCTGCAGCCTAACAAGGTCCGGGAGAAATCCAATTTCTTTTCTATGTGCACAGTAAAAACAATATTTTGGTGATAGAGGCCTTTTAAGCATACTCTGGGTTTATGCATTTGCAAGGAAATTTAAGTTTGGAAAATATGGCATGTTCAACTCCTAAGCAAAGCTTTGCAGGTTCTAGCACAGAGCCCAGTCATTGATTTAATTTAACCTTATAGGAAAAGCAGCGCTTGTGAGTATATATATGTGACATCACACACGTCCTCTTCCTCTTTATTCATGCTCTTTGGGTATCTACATGCATCTTTATGGGGGCCTGCTGGCTGGTTCCCAAACTAAATGCATATATATTTATATATTTGTGTATATATATAAATGCAGTAACAGGTTTTTTTTCCATGCATGTCAAACTTAGAATGGTTCTTTCACCCATCAAGAACATTCATTTAGGTTTTTTTCCTACAACACTGGCCTCGAAAAGGAGAAGCTGAGTAGCTGAGAATAGTAAATGGGAATGTCTGTATTATTCTCACAGTATGCTAATGATTGGATAATTTTATTAAAAAACCCCTGAGTTATTGTCAGTTTCTATTTATGGCACAAATTTCAGATGTCAGCTATCCAGATATTTTTATATATTTTAAGACATGAAACATAAAGTCATTTATTAATATGCCACATGGTCACATATCTGATACAACTTGAAGTGAAATTAAACGTTTTGTAATGCATCTTCTATAACCTCTTAAGGACAATAATAGTTTTGGAATGTTGTGCCCTTAGGACAGAGGCTGTTTTTACACTTCTGTAGTGTTTGTGTTTAGTTGAGATTTTCTTCTTTCTCATTTACTGTATACACACAAATTACATATTGGGTTTTTTGGGGGGATAAGAAGAGCTTTCTTTAGATACCATTATTTTGATCATATTATGTAGTTTTAAAAAAAAATGGTAAAAATTTGAAAATGTTTTCTGATTTAAAAAAAACTGTAAATAGATTATATTTGTCATGAGTTTAGAAATAGTCAATGTTTACATGCTTTTATGTTTTGTTTTGCAAGTTATAGGGCAGTAACTGAAAGTGGCGTATTGCTATTTCTTAAACATTTTCTCATTCATTTATGACTTTAACCCTAATGTACCCCAAACCTTCACACTAACTCTAACCCTAATGCTTAACCGAACTCTAATTGTAACCCTAACCCTGGATCTATAGCTAACTAATGCTTCTTTTAGTTTAATGTTGCTGACTGCCTCTAGCAACTGCAACAAAGCAACAGAAGGCCTTAAGTGTTCCGGCGCCCTGTGCGGGATTCCCCCGTGGCGCCCCCCCCCCCCCCCCCCCATGTATGTATCTCTCTCCCTTCCCATGTTTGTCCCTTTCCTCTTCATTGCCCTGTCTGTCTCTCTCTAACTCCCCCATACCTGTTCTCTCTCTCCCTCTGTTCTGTCTCTCTCCTCCCCTTCCTCTGTTCTGTCTCTCTCTCTCCCTCCGTTCTGTCTCCCCCCGTTCTGTCTCTCTCCCCCCTGTTCTGTCTCTCCCCCCCGTTATGTCTAGCCCCCCCCCCCCGTTCTGTCTCTCTCTCTCCCCCTTCCCCCTATTCTGTCTCTCTCTCCCCCCCTGTTCTGTCTCTCTCTCCCTCCCTCTGTTCTTTCTCTCTCCCCCCCCTGTTCTGTATCTCTCTCCCGCTTACAGATGTTCTGTCTCTCCCCCCTCCAGCTGTTCTGTCTCTCCCCCTGCCCCTGTATCTGTCTCTCCCCCTGCCCCTGTTCTGTCTCTCCCCCCTCTCCCTGTTCTGTCTCTCCCCCCTGCCCCTGTCTTTCTCTCCCACCCCTCCCCTCCCTCTGCCTTCAAAGGTAGATACAGGGAGGGGGCGGAGCTAACCGGCTCAGCGGTTTAGCTCCGCCCCCACCCTGTGAAGCAGAGCAGCGTCTGCTTCACTAGAAGCCCAGGTCAGCAAGAGAAGGTGCTGCTCGGGCTCCCCATACTTAATGCAGGCATGGGGAGCCTAGCAGCACTTTCTCATGCTGCCAGTGGCTCCCCGTGAAGCAGATGCTGCTCTGCTTCACAGGGTGGGGGCGGAGCTAAACCGCTGAGCCGGTTAGCTCCGCCCCCTCCCAGGATCTAGCACAGCATGCCGAGCAGAGGGCTGGTGAGGGGGGATCTTTTGATCTCCCCCAGCCAGTGCCTTTACCGGCTTTTTTTTTTTTTTTTTACACTTTTTTTTTCTTTGGACGGGAGGGCGCCCCCTGGGGTGTTGCGCCCTGTGCGCTCGCACAGGTCGTACACCCCTAAGGCCGGCCCTGCCTATAAGGAACTTTAAAGAAGTCTTTTTGAAACTATTATTGCCTTCCAGTGGAAGTGGTAGAGGAAAACACAGTGAAGCGGTATAAGCATTGTGGGATGGGCATAAGGCTAGCCTAAACATAACATAAGGCTGGGGCTAATAAAAGTATTTAGAAAATTCGGCAGACTAGATGGACTGGTTCTTTTCTTTCACACATTATTTGTCTGTATGTCAAATTAATCTATTCTCAGTTATACAAGCTGCCGGCTGTGTACCTAGTTGATATAAATGTATCCAACTGAGGCGACAACAATGTAATCAAGCCAGCAAATGTTACTGGTGCATTCACAGAACACTTATTTCATATGCTGCTGAAATTGGCAGTATTCACTTGTCAATCAACAATAATCATGTGTGAATAGTATAAGATTAGCCTTATAGAACGATGTAGCAGTGATCATAGCGATGACGTCCAATGTCATAATAATGCTTAGCGTATATCATATCACACTGCCACTGCACCATCAATACCTGACCAATACTTAACCCCTTATATATGTGGACCTTACAGCGTCACCTGCTAGGGATGAGTTGCGCAGTGGACAGCGTTGCAGTGTTTTCAATTAGTATAATGCGTCAAGAGATGTAAGATCTCCAAAGTGGCCCTTTTTATACATAACTTTCATCCAAATAATTCAAATTGTATTGCTTTTGTATTTTTGAGCAACTGCTGCTTTTTATGGCCATAATCCATTTATTGATCTCCCTTTCTCATGGAAACATTTTATTATCGTTATCGGTAACCATAACAGGTGACATTTAACCCTGTCCTAATGGGACAGTTAAGCAATCATTGGTAGTTCACTTTCTTCTTATTGGTGCGAGGCACATAGTTGACATGTTTCTATATTTATAGTCATATGTGGCTTGTTATCATTACTCTTGTATAAACGTTGTTCATTCACAGTTGCATACTCTTAATAATAATAATAACATTTAGAGCAAGCCATCCGGTATGTTTAATATTACCAATTTCACCTCTTCCCAGGCCCGCCATCAGGGGGTGAGGGGTGATACTGGCGTCCCGGGCCCGGCGGGTCCAGGTCATGCCAGGAAAAAAAAGTGTTCTGCGCTCCCCTCCAGCTGCGCGGCTTCAATGAAGTTTGTAAAAAAAAAAAAAAATGCGACCGGAGTTACTCTGGACACGTTTTTTTTTAAAACAAACTTTATTGAAGCCACGCAGCTGGAGGGTAGCGCAGAACGCTTCCCTCACACCCGTGGACCTGCAGAGCACCGGGAGACAGTGCAGCAAGGAGGTAAGTACTGGGGAAGGGGGGAAGAGGGTGGCACTTAACGAGCATATTGAGTGGCTAAATCCTGGCATATTAATTGGCAAAATCCTGGCATATCAACTGGCAAATTTCTGGCATTTTAATTGTCAAAAGAAGGGCATATTGAGGGGCAAAATACTGGCATATTAAATGGCATATTGCGGGGTGGGGGGGAATACTGGCATATTAAATGCGAAAAGAATGGCACATTCATGGGCAAAATCCTGGCATATTAAATGACAAAAGAATGGCATATTGAGGGGCAAACTAATGGCATATTAAATGGTAAAAGATTGGCATATTGAGGGCAAAATATTACTGGCATATGGAGTGGCAAAATAATACTGACATATTGACCAACTGCTCAGACATGGGCGTAGGAACCCGAGGGGGGGGGGGGGATGGGGGGGACGCATCCCCCCCCCCAGGAAATAATGCGGGGGTGACAGGTATGGTAAAATCCCCTCCAGGTTTTGGGACAGGCCTACCGGCCCTGGGGCCACTTTAAGTATGCAGCTGCTTACTTAAAAAAAAATTATAAAAAAAAAAAAAATGCGTCCCCCCCTTCCCTAGTACTTACCTCCTTGCTGATCTGCAGGTCCATGGCTGTGAGGGAAGCGTTGTGCGCTCCCCTCCAGCCAAGTGGCTTCAATAAAGTTTGTTTAAAAAATAAGTTTAAACAAACTTTATTGAATCCGCTTGGCTGGAAGGGAGTGCACAACGTTGAAAAACAGTTAAAGGGACACTTGAAGCACTATGACCATTAAAGCCTACATTAGTTCTTATGATGCTAGGAAAATGTTCCTGTAAATATAATTTTAATTCCTCCACCTAAGCTTCCTGCTCACTGACATCATATGGGAAAGCCTGCATGCTCACGCCATTCACCTCAGCTTCCACTACTTGCAGGAGTTGGCCTGTCAGTGTAAACAGCACAGTTCCCTGTTCTGCTCAGAGTACTGTGTACTATGCTGGATAGGGAACAGCATTGTGTGAATGTGTGTACACTTACCACACATCTCCTGTAGCTTTAGTGTGTGAGCTGGCAGTGGCAGGCACACATTACAGGAACGCTGCATGGGTTGTGGTGCTTGGAGAGTCTCACTCTGTCTGCAGTTAGAAAATTGTTTCTATTTATTTAGTTATAGTACTTAATTGTATTTCAAGTCAGGCAATAGTGCATTACTTAAAGTGTTATTACCACTAGTTTTAAGTGGAATAACTGAAATATATGCCAAACGTTTGGTTAATTTCTGTGACCTGATAAATAAAGAACTGTTCCTTTTGAATATTTTTTTGTTGTGAGATTTTTCACACACAGACACACTTAAAATTTAACGTTATAAACAACTTCTAGTTTACTGAATAAGAATATATCCGGCGAGCAAAAATGCTGTCCCCCCCAGATTTTTGGGAGTTCCTACACCCATGTGCTCAGAACCACCCTACGTATCACACTAGACCGGGATAACATGCTTTTGAGGGTAGTTGGGGCGAGTGGGAGATATTGTCGGGGGGGGGTTAAGGGCCCCTGAAATTCCTGCCTCTTCCTCCCTATTTGCACCAAACTGGCACCCCACCCACCCCTGCTTTTCTCTGTTTTGCCCTAAATTCTCAGTTCACAAACATTCACAAAATAATCTGAAGACATTCAGACAACTTTCTAAATCATTTCTTTTAAAGCAGACACTAACGGTAAGGGTCCTATTTCTAGTATACTTGGAATCTATAGCTGTACACACCAACTTCCTATTATTTTAACAATAATCCTATTTTAGCTGACGGGGAAAACAGTAATCCAAAGTTGAACGAAATAACATGTGCACTAAATTACTAAGTATAAAATAAATAAATCAAATCAATGACAGAAAAATAAAACAATATTGTATCATGGTTTATTTACAATGAGGTCATAAAACACACAGTGAGGCTAGCTTGGTTGCTGTGCACATGCTTTCACCATTTTTGTAAGTTTCTAAAAATAAACATTTAATAAAACATTACGTGTAAAAGTATATTGAATGCTAGCAAGATCAGAATGTGCAATATAGAAATAGTTACAATTAAAAAAAAAAGTAAGAACTTTTTAAAAATGTCCAGTTGTTTTGCTTTATTTCATTACCAATTGGCTGACTGAGCATCATGAGATCCATGCTTTACAGCAGTTTGGGAGCCAAAGATCGTTACTATAGTGGCGTATAAGATAAAGTAAATGGTAATCCTTTAAAGACCATTAGTAGGATGGAAATGAGATGTTTTTAATAAACATAAATCGTGCCTTGAAATGCGGTCTGTATAACAATATGCTGTATATAGAACACCAGATTCAATAAAATTGCATTATTTATTTGAAAAATGCTAATTGCAGGCACAGATTTGACCCTTTTGTTATATATCTAATGGAAACCAGTCATGGTTAACCATTGGCACTCTACTTGTTTCAGACTACATTTCCCATGAAACTCACGCAGAGATCCGGTGCCAAGGGTTAGCCATCACTACACAATATAAGGCTACAGCTGAAATAATAAACTTTTTTGTATAATAAAGAGGAAATAATTGAAGAGTATATTTTGTTAAAAAGTTTCCCTGAATTCTGAGTATCGATCCATTTATCTTAATACTGGACGGTCACAGTGAAAGTCCTGCTGATCCACCAGGCATATAAAGAGTTCATTTTAAAAAATATAATCGTGAAGATTATTTTTTTTGTCCCTTCCAGTGCACATGAGATAAATGGATTTCTCTTGGCTTTCTACTCAGTCGATGCGGACTGGCAGCTGGTTGCTGCTACTCTGGTTGGAATTGGATTATCGGTTTGCTCCATCTCAGAATCCAGTTCTGATTGGCTTGTGCATCTCATGATCTTTCGATAAAATATCTTGAATGATGGGCTGGAGAAATAATATACCAGCGGGTTGCACATGCTGTTCATGTAGGTAAAGCAGATGGTGACGTAGAAGGCTGTGTCTACCGTCTTGTAGGTGCTGCACTGGCTTCCTTGAGGAGATCCGAGGAGCCTTAGCACCTCAATCCTGGTGGACACACTTGGCAAGAAACACACGGCAAACACTATGCTCACCAACGTGATGCACTGCACCGCTCTCTTAATCTTGGTGTGCCTGTCCAGGTTCCTCTGCCTGAGTCTCCAGACAATTCGATATGAACAGTACAGAATAATGACCAAAGGGATGAAAAATTCCAAGACGAAATGCAGGTCATGGTAGTCGAAGTCAGCAGGGCACACAGAAAAGCTGTCACAGTAGCAAAAGCCAGTCTCCTTCTCCACAGCCCGAGATTTGTAGACAATAAAGATTGTCATTGACACCGTGCAGAACCACACAGCACAAGCTATGCAGATGGCAGTCTTGATGGACATGCCATTGATTCTATGGTGAGGATGGACAACTCGGAAATAGCGATCCAGCCCAACTAGGGAGAGGAAGAAGATGCTCCCAGCTCTGTTCATGGCCAGCATAAAGAGCACCAGCCGGCATGGGATTTCTCCATACACCCAGGTCTTCTGTCTAAGGTAATAATCTATCCTGAAGGGCAAGCAGATCATTAGCAGGAAGTCTGCCACTGCCAAGTTAAAGAGATGAACCGTGCTGGAGGTCCATGTCTTCACGTGACAGCAAAAAGCATACAAGGCTATGCCATTAAAACACGAGCCCAGCACAAAAATGACAATCAGCATTGGAGGGAGAAAGTAGAATAGCAGAGGCTCATCAAAGTGGCAGCAGGTCCCATTGCTCCCATTGCGAGGGTTCAAAATCCCAAAGTCAGGCATCATACTCTGCTAGTGTCCAGAGAGATACTAGGGTAAGGAGCCCAATGCAGACTGCACACTATGCAAGTAACAGGAAGCAGTTTACAGAAGAAAAACTTAAGTGTGACCAAAATTAGCCACAAGTAACCTTTCTCATCCTCCTCACGGATCACACAGCTGATTACATATCTACATTAGCTCAGCTTGGTTACTGTGGAAAGCTGCTAACAGATCACCGTGGTGCAGTTATCAATATATGTGAACACAAATATAATGAAAGTACACAACTTGTGTCCCTTCCATTGTCAGAGCTCAGAGATGTATTTAAAGTAAAACAATCATGAATATTTTCATGTCTTATTAAACTGTAAAACTTGCTGCAAAACATACGAGTCAGTCAATACAACGCCTGTTTTCTTAATGTATATTTAGATCCTTTTATCTTTCAGTCTGCTACAAAGAAATGTGCATGTTATCTGAGGACATGGCTGCAAATAATGCATGTATCAAATCAGCAAAATCCCTTTAATGGCAAATTGGGAATAATGTAAAAAGAGAGAGCTGCTATTGTGCAAATGTATACAAATGGACCAGTTACCTAGAAACCCAATCTACAATTTTTTTTTTCACTTTTAATTATGTGGACCAAAATTAAATGTATACATAACCCCAACTGACTATAACAAATAACCAAGCCACCTCTGCTTAAAAAACTTTGAGGGCCTACAGGCAAGGCATAGCAAGCCAAATATGGGGCCGCAGCACCCTGTGATTCATTATTTACTCCTCTTCCATGCCATTGACAGCATTATCACTGCTGAACATACTTAGAAGACTCAACCTACAGTGGGACCATCTTCAATTAATTTTGCTGCAATTATATTTTTGTTTTTTTTATTTATAATTTTTTTATTAAATTTAGCATGATATAAATTAAATATACGTACAAAATAGATTCCTTAATTTGATCATATATTGTTATCAGTTATAAAATACATCCCAAAAACACTCACATATGGTGACTAAAGCAAGATAATTATACAGAACAAGACAAAACACTTAGATGAGATCTGTAGATGATATATTTATAATTAATGGATGGAGAACTAGGTATGTTACTTATCCAAGTGTCTGTTTTAATGGAATGGATATAGGGTGATAAAGTCATAGTGTCAGGGTTTCTCTGCTGGTTTTTTTAAATAGAAACTCTTTCCTTCAGTGAGTTAACCAGCTGGTATTAAGGAGCAGAGCCTTTCAACACTGTTACCATGGTTACTCACCTGCAGGGCCGATCCTGGGCGGGTGCACGGGGTGCACCGCGCCCAGGCGCACGAGAGGAGAGGCGCTGAAGCAGGGAGCTCTCTCCCTGCCATACTCCTCCTTGTTAAAGCAAGCACAGCGCGACGGGCGCAAGCTCCGCCCCCGTCGCGTTCTGTGATTGGCTGCTGCCGGGAGGAGGACGTTCTCTAGAGTATCTGCCAAGACACCATAGAGAACATCCTCCTCCCTGCAGCCAATCACAGAACGCGACGGGGGCGGAGCTTTCCCCCGTTGCTCTGTGCTTGGACTAACAAGAAGGAGGAGGTAATAACAGTTGGAGGGGTTTGGGGGGTGTTAAAATATAAAATAAAAAAAGAAAGAAAGTGTGGAAGTGTCTGTGAATGTGTATAAGTGTGTCAATGTGTATAACTATGTGTGTGTTACTGTCTGTGTAAATGTTTGTGTATGTGTATAAGTGTGTATGTGTGTGTCAATGTGTATAACTATGTGTGTGTTACTGTCTGTGTAAATGTTTGTGTATGTGTATAAGTGTGTATGTGTGTGTCAATGTGTATAACTATGTGTGTGTTACTGTCTGTGTAAATGTTTGTGTATGTGTATAAGTGTGTATGTGTGTCAATGTGTATAACTATGTGTGTGTTACTGTCTGTGTAAGTGTGTGTACATGAGTGTCAAGTGTGCAAGTGTATCTTATGTCTAAGTGTGTAAAGGTGGCTGTGTTTGTGTGACTGTGTGTATTTTTGTATGACTGTGTGTATTTATGTATGTGTGTATAAGGGTGTCTGTGTAAATGTATGTCTGTGAGGGTGACTAAGTGTGTAATTGTGTTTGTGTGACTGTGTGTATTTATGTATGACTGTGTGTATTTATGTATGTGTGTGACAGTGTGTATAAGGGTGTTTGTGTAAATGTATGTCTGTGAGGGTGACTAAGTGTGTAACTGTGTTTGTGTGACTGTGTGTGTTTATGTATGACTGTGTGTACAAGAGGCCAGCATGGAGAACAGAAAGATAGAGATGGAAAAAGTTATAAGGGATGAGGGGAGAGACAGACATGGGGTATGAGTGGAGAGAGAGAGAGAGAGAGACAGACATGGGGTATGAGTGGCGAGAGAGACAGACATGGGGTATGAGTGGAGAGAGACAGACCGACATGGAGCATGAATGGAGAGAGAGACAGAGACATGGAGCATGAGTGGAGAGAGAGACAGACATGAGGGTACGGGGAGAGAGAGACAGACATGAGGGAATGGGGAGAAAGAGACAGACATGAGGGTATGGGGAAGAGACAGACAGACACAAGGATATGGGGAGAGATAGACATGAGGGTACGGGGAAGAGACAGACAGACACAAGGGTATGGGGAGAGATAGACATGAGGGTACGGGGAGAGACAGACAGACATGAGGGTATGGGGAGAGACAGACAGACATGAGGGTATGGGGAGAGACAGACAGACATGAGGGTATGGGGAGAGAGAGAGACACGTGAGTGACTGACTTTGTGGAATATTATTTATCACTCCTTGTGTACTTCTTTTCCAATGATGCTCAGCCAGACTAATGAGAGACTTTGGCTGGTTGGGAATCATGGGAACGGTAGTTAAAACTCATTTTGCTAGCCTTCAAAAAGTCTCCCATGTTGCTGGCTGAGCATCATAGAAATAAATAAAACCACTACACAGTATTATGGCAAAATATATATCTTTATTTAAAATAAACGTTGGTCCTTTACATTAAAATACAGTTTTCTCTCTCCCCAATATTGAAATGGGCATGTCTGGAACAGAAATGTCTAAAGGGGAGGAGTTCATAATATAGCCACACCCACCCTTGGGCGCCAAAGGAAAACCTGCACCCAGGCGCCCGTGACCCTAGGATCGGCCCTGCTCACCTGGCTGTTATTAGCCAGCCCGTTTGCTGCACAGAGCAGGTATTTAAGCAGCTAGTCTCAATAGCTTGTTTGCCCTTGCGTTGTTTCTGGCTTCCAAGTGCAGTTCTTGGTTTCCTGTGATTTCTGTGTTCCTGATCTGGCTCAGCTGACTTCTCTTATGATTCTTGATTCCTGGCTTTGTTCCTGACTCCGCTGATCTCCATTCTCATGACTCTGGCTTGTCTGACTACCCGCTTTGGTTCCTGACCCCGGCTTGCCTCCTGAATATTGTTTTTGGACTATTTTTACCATTTTGCTATTTATTATTAATAAAGGCATTTTTGCATCTTACCTTCTGTCTCTGTCTGGTTCCTGTTCCCCAACACATAAGCCCCTTTTGCACCAGAGGAAAAAATAGAAAATTGTTCACTAAATGTATATATATAAATACATGCTACTGCTGCTATGGACTACTTGTGATGCTCAGTTAGCATCATGAAAGGCTTTTGACTGGCTGGGCATTATTGGGTCTGTAGTCAATAACAGATAAAGATGTTAACCGTGCATTACATTGCCAATGATTCTCAGCCAGCCTAAAGGTGTTCCTTGGTGATCTGCAGGTCACTGTACAAAGCTGCTGTACATTGCACTCACAGAACTTGCCCCAGCATCCACACTGCAGTAAAAGGATTTGCTCTAGATTGCATCCAGGGCTTACCCTAGCACCCATATTGAACCCAGGTCTTGTACCTATATTGCATTTACATGACTTACCTCAGCAACCATTTTGCACAGAGGACTTACCTCAGCAACCAGATTGCTCCCAGGACTTGACCCTGCAACCTGATCCCCCTGGCGAAGTCTTTTGTGTATATATAAAATAATATTATTATGTGTTTACCTTTATTTCCTCTACACTTTTCAAACCAACCAATAGATGACTGAGAATCATGAGAGGTGTATTCCACAGCAGCTGCAGTACCAATCCATAATCAAATCATAGCTAACCTTTGGCACTCTAATTGTTGAGTACTTTCTTTCCCTTGATTCTTAACATACTGGCTGAGAGTCATGGAAAATGTAGTCTCAACAGCTTGAGTATTATTATTATTTTTGTTATTTAATATTTTTCTTTCATTCAATAAACATGAAAATACCGTATTTGCTCGAATATAAGACGAGGTTTTTTTCAGAGCAAATGCTCTGAAAAAAAAAAACCCTTGCCTTATATTCGAGGTAGTTTTATAATCTGACCTCAAATCGAGGTCAGATTATATGACATGGATCCAGGTCCCCCGCAGAGCTGCAGGGGACCTGGATCCTCCTCTCTAACAGCCGGGGGATGTCTGCACGATAAGCGCAGACTCCCCCTGCTGCCGCCCGGCACGACCGCCGGGACTTCTATGAAGAAGCCGGGTCCTTCCGGCTTCATCATAAAAGTCCTGGCGGTCGTGCCTGGCAGCAGCAGGGGAGGTCTGCACTCATCGCGCAGACATCCTCCGCTGCCTCCACTACCCACCAGGAGAATTGGGCAGCCGGGTCCTTCCGGCTTCATCATAAAAGTCCCGGCGGTCGTGCCTGGCAGCAGCAGGGGAGGTCTGCGCTCATCGCGCAGACATCCTCCGCTGCCTCTACTACCCACCAGGAGAATTGGGCAGCCGGGGGATGTCTGCACGATACTTCTGTCTATTATGACGGACCAGGAAAGAAACAAGGTGGGGGGGGGGGGGGGGGTTGGTTGGGATAAAAGGAAATAAAAACAAGAAATGCATTTGTATAATATCAATTTTTTTATTAAATATTAAAAAGTAATTTACATATATACAAGTTAAACTTTTTTTTCCTATAGTGTAGTCTTAAATTCAGGCTTTACGTTTTTTTCCTAAAGGAATATACAAAGTTTGGGGGGTCGCCTTATAATCAGGGTCGTCTTATAATCGAGCAAATACGGTACAAAATAATCATTACAACATTTACCCATAAATCACACAACCCCCTTGGGGCAATTTCCATTTACTGGCTATATTGTGTTTGGCTGCCAGTATAATATGAATAACTAGTTCTCTAACGTTTACCGGCCATACCTGATCCGTAAGATGGAGTATAAAATATTCTGGTCTCAGAGGGATAGCAACTCCAGTGATTTACTTAATTTTATGAGCTATCATCTTCCAAAACACTTTCAGAGGGTTGCAGTACTACCAGATGTACGTTAGGTTACCTTTTTTACCCCACACTACCAACAGACCTCCGATCTTATTAGGTACATTTTAGCCAGGCGGCTAGGGACCAGGTACTTCCTATTCATAATTTTAAATTGGATTTCTGTGGGGTTAATGCAATAAACAGGTTTATTTATCATCATCCATGAATTCACCCAGTCTTCTACAGATATCTTTATATTGAGATCATTTTACCACTTCACAACACCTGGGATGATAGGGTCAGGTTGACTACTGGATTTGATACCCTCTGGGTCCAACAAGTCTCAAATACGAGACAACCCGCATCTCTCCCAAGCTGATAACTTCAAGGCAGGGATATTTGTACTTAAGGCCTTAATGGGCACAGAGGGGATCACATGGTTACATATATTAAGATTTTTTTTTCCATTTATCTCAACACTTTATCAGTTCTTCCAGTACAGAGCTTCGTCGTTTGGAGTAAGTCCTTTTGGGTTTATTTGGGCCTGTAAGCCAAAACAATGTTCCCAAGATCTTCTTCAATCACATCCCATCATTCATTCCTAGTTGATTCTTTTTGAGTCAGTATTGCTTGTGCTAATTTACAAGCTATGTGGTACTTTTTACTGCAAACTCTAAAAGCAATACAAGGTTGTGTATTCTGCTAGATTCATCTGCTCATTTAGGATTGCAGTAAGGCTAGCCAACTAGGAGGGACTGTGTGAGGGATCATATTAAACAGGTAGGTAAATTTTGAGAGAATGTAAGATTTTAGGATGTTTTACCTACCTCACCAAGAAAATCCCAGTGGTTTCCCAAAAAAAATCAATGCAACCGGATATGACGTTACGTCACATCTGGTGGTTGTGTTTCCCTCCTCCGTGCCGTTTTCCCTCCTGCACGGACGACCGGGAGGCAGAGCAGCAAGGAGGTAAGTACTGGAGATGGGGGGAGGAGTGTGGCATATAAAGAGCAAAATATGGCATATTGAGTGACAAAATACTGGCATATTGAGTGACAAAATATTGGAATATTGAGTGTCAAAATTCTGGCATATTGAGAGACAACATACTGGCATATTTAATAGCAAAATAATGGCATACTGAGTGGAAAAGTACTGGCATATTGAGTGACAAAATACTGGCATATTGAATTCTCTAAATACTGGCATACTGAATGGCTAAATATTGGCATATTTAATGGCTAAATACTGGCATATTGAATGGCAAAAGAATGGCATATTGAGTGACAAAATACTGGCATATTGAATGGCAAAAGAATGGCATATTGAGTGGCTAAATAATACTGGCCTATTGAGTGACAAAATAATACTGGAATATATTAAATGGCAAAATACTGGCATATATTAAATGGCAAAATACTGGCATATTGAATCACAAAATACTGGCATATTTTAAATGGCAGAATAATACTGGCATATTATTGGGCAAATTGGCTGTGGCTTTTTAATGTCAAAATAATGCTGGCATATTATTGAGCAAATTGGCAGTTGCTTAATAATGACAAAATAATACTGGTATATTATTAGGCAAATTGGCTGTGGCATATTAATGGCAAAATAATACTGGAATATATTAAATGGCAAAATACTGGCATATATTAAATGGCAAAATACTGGCATATTGAATGGCAAAATACTGGCATATATTAAATTACATATTAATACTGGCATGTTATTGGGGAAATTGGCTGTGGCTTATTAATGACAAAATAATACTGGCATATTATTGGGCAAATTGGCTGTGGATTTTTAATGACAAAATAATACTGGCATATTATTGGGCAAATTGGCTTTGGCCTATTAATGACAAAATAATACTGGCATATTATTAGGCAAATTGGCTGTGGCATAGTAATGGCAAAATAATACTGGCATATCAAATTGCAAAATACTGGCATATTGAATGGCAAAATACTGGCATATATTAAATGGCAGAATAATCAGAATAATACTGGCATATAATTGGGCAAATTGGCTGTGGCTTATTAATGACAAAATAATACTGGCATATTATTGGGCAAATTGGCAGTGGCTTTTTAATGGCAAATTAATACTGGCATATTATTGGGCAAATTGGCTGTGGAATATTAATGGCAAAATAATACTGGAATATATTAAATGGCAAAATACTGGCATATATTAAATGGCAAAATACTGGCATATTGAATGGCAAAATACTGGCATATATTAAATGACATAATAATACTGGCATATTATTGGGAAAATTGGCTGTGGCATATTAATGGCAAAATAATACTAGCATATCAAATGGCAAAATACTGGCATATTGAATGGCAAAATACTGGCATATATTAAATGGCAGAATAATCAGAATAATACTGGCATATAATTGGGCAAATTGGCTGTGGCTTATTAATGACAAAATAATACTGGCATATTATTGGGCAAATTGGCAGTGGCTTTTTAATGGCAAATTAATACTGGCATATTATTGGGCAAATTGGCTGTGGCATATTAATGGCAAAATAATACTGGAATATATTAAATGGCAAAATACTGGCATATATTAAATAGCAAAATACTGGCATATTGAATGGCAAAATACTGGCATATATTAAATGACATAATAATACTGGCATATTATTGGGAAAATTGGCTGTGGCTTATTAATGACAAAATAATACTGGCATATTATTGGGCAAATTGGCTGTGGATTTTTAATGGCAAAATAATACTGACATATTATTTGGCAAATTGGCTTTGGCCTATTAATTACAAAATAATACTGGCATATTATTGGGCAAATTGGCTGTGGCATATTAATGACAAAATAATACTGGCATATTATTGGGCAAATTGGCTGTGGATTTTTAATGGCAAAATAATACTGACATATTATTTGGCAAATTGGCTTTGGCCTATTAATGACAAAATAATACTGGCATATTATTGGGCAAATTGGCTGTGGCATATTAATGACAAATTAATACTGGCATATTGTTGGGCAAATTGGCAGTGGCTTTTTAATGGCAAATTAATACTGGCATATTATTGGGCAAATTGGCTGTGGCATATTAATGGCAAAATAATACTGGAATATATTAAATGGCAAAATACTGGCATATATTAAATGGCAAAATACTGGCATATTGAATGGCAAAATACTGGCATATATTCAATGACATAATAATACTGGCATATTGTTGGGAAAATTGGCTGTGGCTTATTAATGACAAAATAATACTGGCATATTATTGGGCAAATTGGCTGTGGATTTTTAATGGCAAAATAATACTGACATATTATTTGGCAAATTGGCTTTGGCCTATTAATGACAAAATAATACTGGCATATTCTTGGGCAAATTGGCTGTGGCATATTAAATGGCAAAATAGTACTGGCATATAATTAGGAAAATATGCTGTGGCAAATTAAATGGCAAAATAATACTGGCATATTATTGGGCAAATTGTGGTTTATGAATGACAAAATAATACTGGCATATTATTGGGCAAATTGGCAGTGGCTTTTTAATGGCAAATTAATACTGGCATATTATTGGGCAAATTGGCGGTCAAAATCCTGGCATATTAAATGGCATATTGGGGGTCAAAATCCTGGCATATTAAATGGCATATTGGGGGGCAAATCCTAGCATATTAAATGGCATATTGGGGGGCAAAATCCTGGCATATTAAATGGCATATTGGGGGGCAAATCCTGGCATATTAAATGGCATATTGGGGGGCAAAATCCTGGCATATTAAATGTCATATTGGGGGCCAAAATCCTGGCATTTTAAATGGCATATTGGGGGCAAAATCCTGGCATATTGGGGGTCAAAATCCTGACATATTAAATGGCATATTGGGGGTCAAAATCCTGGCATATTAAATGGCATATTTGGGGTCAAAATCCTGGCATATTAAATGGCATATTGGGGGGCAATATCCTGGCATATTAACTGGCAATATCCTGGCATATTAAGTGGCAATACCCTGGCATAATCATTGACAATTCCCTGGCATATTAATTGGCAATATCCTGGCATATTAAATGGCTCTTAAATGGCATATTGGGGGCAAAATCCTGGCATATTGAGGGGCAAAATCCTGGCATATTGAGAGCAAAATCCTGGCATATTAAATGGCAGATTGGGGGGACGGGGGCAAAATCCTGGCATATTAAATGGCATATTGGGGGTCAAAATCCTGGCATATTAAATGGCATATTGGGGGTCAAAATCCTGGCATATTAAATGGCATATTGAGGGCAAAATCCTGGCATATTAATTGGCTCTATCCTGGCATATAAAATGACATATTGGGGGTCAAAATCGTGGCATATTAAATGGCATATTGGGGGGGGGGGCAAATCCTGGCATATTAAATGTCATATTGGGGGCCAAAATCCTGGCATTTTAAATGGCATATTGGGAGCAAAATCTTGGCATATTGGGGGGCAAAATCCTGGCATATTAAATGGCATATTGGGGGTCAAAATCCTGGCATATTAAATGGCATATTTGGGGTCAAAATCCTGGCATATTAAATGGCATATTGGGGGGCAAAATCCTGGCATATTAAATGGCATATTGGGGGGCAAAATCCTGGCATATTAAATGGCATATTGGGGGGCAAATCCTGGCATATTAAATGGCATATTGGGGGGCAAAATCCTGGCATATTAAATGTCATATTGGGGGCCAAATTCCTGGCATTTTAAATGGCATATTGGGGGCAAAATCCTGGCATATTGGGGGTCAAAATCCTGACATATTAAATGGCATATTGGGGGTCAAAATCCTGGCATATTAAATGGCATATTTGGGGTCAAAATCCTGGCATATTAAATGGCATATTGGGGGGCAATATCCTGGCATATTAACTGGCAATATCCTGGCATATTAAGTGGCAATACCCTGGCATAATTATTGACAATTCCCTGGCATATTAATTGGCAATATCCTGGCATATTAAATGGCTCTTAAATGGCATATTGGGGGCAAAATCCTGGCATATTGAGGGGCAAAATCCTGGCATATTGAGAGCAAAATCCTGGCATATTAAATGGCAGATTGGGGGGGCGGGGGCAAAATCCTGGCATATTAAATGGCATATTGGGGGTCAAAATCCTGGCATATTAAATGGCATATTGGGGGTCAAAATCCTGGCATATTAAATGGCATATTGAGGGCAAAATCCTGGCATATTAATTGGCTCTATCCTGGCATATAAAATGACATATTGGGGGTCAAAATCGTGGCATATTAAATGGCATATTGGGGGGGGGGGGCAAATCCTGGCATATTAAATGTCATATTGGGGGCCAAAATCCTGGCATTTTAAATGGCATATTGGGAGCAAAATCTTGGCATATTGGGGGGCAAAATCCTGGCATATTAAATGGCATATTGGGGGTCAAAATCCTGGCATATTAAATGGCATATTTGGGGTCAAAATCCTGGCATATTAAATGGCATATTGGGGGGCAAAATCCTGGCATATTAAATGGCATATTGGGGGGCAAAATCCTGGCATATTAAATGGCATATTGGGGGGCAAATCCTGGCATATTAAATGGCATATTGGGGGGCAAAATCCTGGCATATTAAATGTCATATTGGGGGCCAAATTCCTGGCATTTTAAATGGCATATTGGGGGCAAAATCCTGGCATATTGGGGGTCAAAATCCTGGCATATTAAATGGCATATTGGGGGTCAAAATCCTGGCATATTAAATGTCATATTTGGGGTCAAAATCCTGGAATATTAAATGGCATATTGGGGGGCAAAATCCTGGCATATTAAATGGCAATATCCTGGCATATTAAGTGGCAATACCCTGGTATAATTATTGACAATTCCCTGGCATATTAAATGGCATATTGGGGGTCAAAATCCTGGCATATTAAATGGCATATTGAGGGCAAAATCCTGGCATATTAATTGGCTCTATCCTGGCATATAAAATGGCATAATGGGGGTCAAAATCCTGGCATATTAAATGGCATATTGGGGGGGGCAAATCCTGGCATATTAAATGTCATATTGGGGGCCAAAATCCTGGCATTTTAAATGGCATATTGGGAGCACAATCTTGGCATATTGGGGGGCAAAATCCTGGCATATTAAATGGCATATTGGGGGTCAAAATCCTGGCATATTAAATGGCATATTGGGGGGCAAAATCCTGGCATATTAAATGTCATATTGTGGGCCAAAATCCTGGCATATTAAATGGCATATTGGGGGGCAATATCCTGGCATATTAACTGGCAATATCCTGGCATATTAAGTGGCAATACCCTGGCATAATTATTGACAATTCCCTGGTATATTAATTGGCAATATCCTGGCATATTAAATGGCTCTTAAATGGCATATTGGGGGCAAAATCCTGGCATATTGAGGGGCAAAATCCTGGCATATTGAGAGCAAAATCCTGGCATATTAAATGGCAGATTGGGGGGGGGCAAAATCCTGGCATATTAAATGGCATATTGGGGGGTCAAAATCCTGGCATATTAAATGGCATATTGGGGGTCAAAATCCTGGCATATTAAATGGCATATTGAGGGCAAAATCCTGGCATATTAATTGGCTCTATCCTGGCATATAAAATGGCATAATGGGGTTCAAAATCCTGGCATATTAAATGGCATATTGGGGGGGGGGGGGGGGGCAAATCCTGGCATATTAAATGTCATATTGGGGGCCAAAATCCTGGCATTTTAAATGGCATATTGGGAGCAAAATCTTGGCATATTGGGGGGCAAAATCCTGGCATATTAAATGGCATATTGGGGGTCAAAATCCTGGCATATTAAATGGCATATTGGGGGGCAAAATCCTGGCATATTAAATGTCATATTGGGGGCCAAAATCCTGGCGTTTTAAATGGCATATTGGGGGCAAAATCTTGGCATATTGGGGGGAAAAATCCTGGCATATTAAATGGCATATTGGGGGTCAAAATCCTGGCATATTAAATGGCATATTTGGGGTCAACATCCTGGCATATTAAATGGCATATTGGGGGGCAAAATCCTGGCATATTAAATGGCATATTGGGGGTCAAAATCCTGGCATATTAGGGGGTCAAAATCCTGGCATATTAGGGGGTCAAAATCCTGGCATATTGGGGGTAAAAATCCTGGCATATTAAATGGCATATTGGGGTTAAAAATCCTGGCATATTAAATTGCATATTGGGGGTCAAAATACTGGCATATTAAATGGCATATTGGGGGGCAAAATCCTGGCATATTATATGGCATATTGGGGGCAAAATCCTAGCATATTAAATGGCATATTGGGGGGCAAAATCCTGGAATATTGAGGGGCAAAATCCTGGCATATTGGGGGTAAAAATCCTGGCATATTGAGAGCAAAATCCTGTCATATTAAATGGGATATTGGGTGGGGCAAAATCCTGGCATATTAAATGGCATATTGGGGGCAAAATCCTGGCATATTGAGAGCAAAATCATGGCATATTGTGGGGCACAATCCTGGCATATTAAATTCAATATTGGGGGGCACAATCCTGACATATTGAATGGCTAAATAATGGCATATTGAGTGGCAAAATAATCCTGGCACATTGAATGGCTAAATCCTGGCATATCGAGGGGTTAAATACTGGCATATTTTAATTGGCAAAGTGATGCTGTGGCATGGTCTGTGGGGCAAAATAACATGTACTATGTGGAAAGTGACACTGGCTAGTTCTGTGGGGCAATAAAGGTGCATGGCAAGTTCTGTGGGTACTGTATGGTGCTGTGTTAAGTCCTTTAGGAGAAATGTGGGTGCAGAGGAAGGGAATAAAAAATAGGAATGCAAATTTTCAATAACATTTTTATTAAATAGAATATTAAATAATTCAAATAAGTATAAATGCAACTAGTTATAGAGAGATGTCTGTGTTTATAGATATGTATTGTTTTCGAATTGTACAATTGTCACCTTGTGGGGCTCCTGTGTGTCACATAATTAATGGCTGTCCCATGTGTGGCATATTTATTGGGCCCCATGTGTGGCATAATTAAGGGGCTCTTTTGTGTGGCATAATTAAGGGGTGCCTGTGTGTGTGGCATAATTAATTGGGCTCCTTTGTGAGGCATAATTAATGGGGCTTTGGTGTGGCATAATTTATGGGGCTCTTGTGTGTCATAGTTATGGGGCTCCTGTATGTGGCATAGTTAAAAGAGCTCCTGCGTGTGACATAATTTGTGGGGCTCCTGTATGTGGTATATTTAATGGGCCATCTGACTGGCATTACTAAGGAATCTGTTTGGCATGGTATTGGAGGAAATCCAGGGGGGTGACACCATGAGTTACCGCACCGGGTGACACCAACCCTAGTGATGCCTCAAAGCATCTATCATGAACTCCCAGCTGATCCTGTCAAAGGCCTTTTCAGCATATAAAGACAGGGTCAGCAAGGGAGTTCTATGAACCTTTGCTGATTCTAGTATATCAACCAGTCTTCTTATATTGTTAGCAGTGGCTCTTCCTTGCACAAACCCGACTTGATCCAGGTGTATCACCCTAGGTATTATGATCTTAATTCTGTCCGCTAAAATGGAGGAGTATAATTTAATATCTATGTTCAGTAATGTAATTGGACGGTAATTTTGTACCTGTTCGGAATCTTTGTCCTGTTTCATTATGGGTACAATATGGCCCTGGATTAGTTCTTGTGAAATTATACCTATTTCTATAAAGATATTGTCACAAAGTGAATTCTGACAGCCTGCCTGACTGGGGTTCTTGGAGGGGCCTGAGGGCCAAACACCTCCCTGTAGAGTATGGACCCTGGCTTATGTACCATAACGCTATACGTTAAAATTGTTAGTTAGTTATATTCTGTTAGTGTATTGGTTTATGTGTAATGTTTTATTTTGTGAGTAGACCACTCTGAAGGTTATAATGTGTCAGTGACTAGAATTGATAGTTTACGCCAACATCCATTGTTCTGTATTAACCCCTTGGCGACACAGGACGGACTAGGTCCGTCCTGTGTGCCGAGGCGTTAGTGACACAGGACGGACCTAGTCCGTCCTGTGTCAAAACGAGCACTGAAAGCGGAGTTTTTCCGCTTTCAGTGCTCTGATGGTATTGTAACGATGCTTCCGTGTGGAAGCATCGTACAATGCTAAAAAAAATGCCCGTCGGCATTTCGATCGCTCCGGAGAGCGATCGAAATGCCGGTTTTAAAGGCACAGTGCCTTTAAAACGCGGGCATTTAAAAAATGAGCATAGGAAGCGAATGTACTGTAATTTATTACAGTACTAAAAAGGCTATTCTAAGAGTTATTAACCCCTTATTTGCCGTCGATCACTGCTTACGCAATGATATTGACGCCAAAGCAATTTTTATCTGTCTGCATATTTTTTTTTTTTTTTTTTTTTACACATACCCGCTAGGGGATTACATGTAAAGTAAAAATATTTGAGTTTTTTTTTTTTAAGCTGCCTGAGCGCATAGCGATCAGTAACAGCGAATTAGTGGCAAAGGCGGTTTGGTGATTTCTCAATTAAGCTCACCATTCGCCCTGGTCAGATCAAAATTAATCGGATCAATATTCACAAATATTGATCTGCCTCCCTCTCCTCACTTACATTTTTGTGACGGAAAGAGACAGATCAGTATTAGTGATATAAAATAACATTTTATAAAATTAGCAGGTTTTATGAAAGTCTTTCACTGTGTATTAACCCCTTCCCTGCCATTCATCACTGTGTAAGCAGTAATCCTGCACAGCAACAGTATGTTTTGCTGTCTGCACTGTTTTATGGATTAATTTATTTGTACTGTAATGTATTACAGTACTAGATAGGCTCTTCTAAGAGCTATTAACCCCTTCTTTGCTCGAGATCACTGCTTACGCACTGATTCTGAGGCCGCGGACTCAGGGTTCGATTTTGACCCTATTCAGCTTTCTGATACATCATCTAGCGATGTATCGGTGGCTGCTGAGCCCTTGCCACAAGTAGTGATGGGGGTCTACCGATAAAAAAATATATGGTTTGGTGGGGGTAAATTACATTGGCTGGCTTCAAAGATATATCCCATAAAGGACACGGACGCAGGTTGACTACATGTCAAAATTCCAAGTTGGAATTTTGAGATGCGCATCTCACAAATGTTGCCTTCTAGCCAAAAACAAACCAACAAACCTATGCATGGGTGCTATCCCTGTACTCGGGAGATGTTGCTGAACACATATTGGGTTGTTGTTTGGCAGTGACATATACCAGAATCTGTGAATTCATGCCTGAAGTACAATGCATGTGGGAAAAAAAACTCCCAAAAAAGTACTACCACAAACTTTTACAAAGGCTGGTGGTAGAATTAGTACCTATACAGTATTAAAATACCACCATTTGAAATACCTTAGGATGTCTATTTTCCAAAAATATATGGTTTGATGGGGTAAAATTCATTGGACGGCTTCAAAAATGTTCCAAATGGAACATGGGCGCAGGCTGACTACATGTCAAAATTCCAGGTTGGAATTGCGCACCCCCTAAATGTGGAATTTTAGACCCAATACAAACCAACAAACCTATGCATGGGGGGTATCCCTGTACTCAGGAGATGTTGCTGAACACATATTGAGGTGTTGGTTGGCAGTGGCAAATACCAGAATCTGAAAATTCCTGCCTGAACTACAATGTGTGTGGGGAAAAAATGCCATCCCATCCCTTTGACATAGGTTGGTGGTAGAATTAGCACTTGGAAAGTGTTAAAATACCACAATTTTAAATACCCTAGGATGTCTAGTTTTCCAAAATATATGGTTTTATGGGGTAAAATACTTTGACAGGCTTCAAAAGTGTCCCAAATGGAACATGGGCGCAGGCTGACTACATGTCAAAATTCCAAGTTGGAAATGCACCCCCCCCCCTAAACGTGGCCTTTTAGCCCCCAAATAATCTAACTAACCTACACATGGGTGGTATCCCTGTACTCAGGAGATGTTGTTAAACACATATTAAGGTGTTGTTTGGCACTGACACATAATAGGATCTGTGAATTCATGCCCGATGTACAATGAATGTGAAAAACAAATTACTATCCATAACATTGACATAGGCTGGTGGTAGAATTAGTGCATGAAAAGTGTTAAAATACTACCATTTGAAATACCCTAGGGTGTCTAGTTTTCAAAAATATATGGTTTTGTGGGGTAGAATACACTTTTTGGCTTCAAAAATGTCCCAAATGGGACATGGGCGCAGGTTTTCTGCACGTCAGAATTCCAAGTTGGAAAACCAAAAAGCGCACCTCTCAAATGTGGCCTTTTAACCCCCAAATAACCTAACCAACCTATACATGGGTGGTATCCCTGTACTCAGGAGATGTTGCTGAACACATATTGAGGTGTTGTTTGGCACTGACATATAACAGGATCTGTGAATTCATGCCCAAAGTACTATGTATGTGAAAAAAAATTACTATCCATAACATTGACATAGGCTGGTAGTATAATTAGTGCATGGAAAGTGTTAAAATACTACCATTTGAAATACCCTAGGGTGTCTAGTTTTCAAAAATATATGGTTTTGTGGGATAGAATACACTTTTTGGCTTCAAAAATGTCCCAAATGGGACATGGGCGCAGGTTTTCTGCACGTCAGAATTCCAAGTTGGAAAACCAAAAAGCGCACCTCTCAAATGTGGCCTTTTAACCCCCAAATAACCTAACCAACCTATACATGGGTGGTATCCCTGTACTCAGGAGATGTTGCTGAACACATATTGAGGTGTTGTTTGGCACTGACATATAACAGGATCTGTGAATTCATGCCCAAAGTTCAATGTATGTGAAAAAAAATTACTACCCAAAACATTGACATAGGCTGGTAGTATAATTAGTGCATGGAAAGTGTTAAAATACTACCATTTGAAATACCCTAGGGTGTCTAGTTTAAAAAAATATATGGTTTTGTGGGGTAGAATACACTTTCTGGCTTCAAAAATGTCCCAAATGGGACATGGGCACAAGTTTTCTGCATGTCAGAATTCCAAGTTGGAAAACCAAAATGCGCACCCCCTAAATGTGGCCTTTTAGCCCCAAAACAAACCAACAAACCTATGCATGGGTGGTATCCCTGTACTCAGGAGATGTTGCTGAACACATATTGAGGTGTTATTTGGAAATACCCCTTCACATTTTAAGGTAATGTTTACCTAAATTGCAATATATGTGAAAAATTAAAAAAAAAGATTTTTTTGCTGCAAACTTTGGCATAGATTGGTGGTAAAATGGCTACATGAAATGTGTCAAAATACCCCAAGTTAAATGCCCTGAGTTGTCTAGTTTTCAAAAATATGTACATGTTGGGGGTCATTCATGGATTTAGTACAGAAATCAGTGTTACAATGTCACTATCGCTAATTTTGAAAGAAGGGATTTTAAAATAGCTTTGCACCACTTATAGTTCTGGCCCTGTAACATGAATAAAAAAGCACAAAAACATAAAAACATGGGCTATTTCTGAACTCAGGACATATATTAGAAACTTTTTAGCAGTGTTTTTTTGTTGTCTCTTGTACATGAGTATACGATTTTTCAAATAAAAGTCATAAAAAAATAATTTTTTCAATTTTTTTGCCATATTTTATTATTTTTTTTACATCAAATTATATGCTATTATCAAAATAATGGTATCAAAAGAAAGCCCTTCTTATGACGATAAAAACGATATATAGTTTGTGCGGGTACCCTAAATGAGACAGAAATAAATTACAGCAAAACACAAACTGCTCAGAAATGTTAAAACAGCCCATGTCACCAAGCGTCGGACAAGCCAAAAAAGTCATGTCACTAAGGGGTTAACTGGTAAACTGATTATGTTGTGTACATTATGTTTCTTACTGTGTGTATTGTAATTAGGTCTACTCACTGTATGTTAATTCCAAGTCAGGGCCGGCGCCACCAGTAAGGCGACTTAGGCAGCTGCCTAGGGCGCATCTTAGCTGGGGGCGCCGGAACCCTGTGTCAAAAAAAAAAAATCCTCCCCCTTACTTACCTCGTCGCTGCTGCTCTGTCTCCGGTGGAGGTCCGTGGCTGTGAGGGAAGCATTGTGCGCTCCCCTCCAGCCAATGCGCATTCAATAAAGTTTGTTTAAAAAAACTTTATTGAATGCGCATTGGCTGGAGGGGAGCGCACAACGCTTCCCTCACAGCCACAGACGGGCAGATGAGAGCAGTGGGAGAGCAGCAGCAAGGAGGTAAGTAAGGAGGGAGGATCCTTGCATACTGTGGGGGAAAATCCTGGAATATTGGGTGGCTAAGTCCTGGCTGGCATATTGTGGGGGAAAATCCGGCCATATTGGGTGGCTAAATCCTGGCTGGCATATTGTGGGGTAAAGTCCTGGCATATTGGGTGGCTATGTCCTGGCTGGCATATTGTGGGGGAAAATCCTGGCATATTGTGTGGCTAAGTCCTGGCTGGCATATTGTGGGGGAAAATCCTGGCATATTGGGTGGCTAAGTCCTGGCTGGCATATTGTGGGGGAAAATCCTGGCATTTTGGGTGGCTAAATCCTGGCTGGCATATTGTGGGGGAAAATCATGGCATATTGGGTGGCTAAATCCTGGCTGGCATATTGTGGGGGAAAATCATGGCATATTGTGGGGGAAAATCCTGGGATATTGAGGGGCATAATCCTGGAATATTAAGGGGCATAATCCTGGGATATTAAGGGGCATAATCCTGGGATATTGAGGGGCATAATCCTGGCACATTGAGAGGCATAATCCTGGCATATTGTGGGGCATAATCCTGGGATATTGAGGGACATAATCCTGGGATATTGAGGGGCATAATCCTGGCATTTTGAGAGACATAATCCTGGCATATTGTGGGGCATAATCCTGGCATATTAAGGGGCATAATCCTGGGATATTGAGAGGCATAATCCTGGGATATTGAGGGGCATAATCCTGGCATATTGAAAGGCATAATCCTGGCATATTGAGGGGCATAATCCTGGCATATTGAGGGGCATAATCCTGGTATATTGAGGGGCATAATCCTGGGATATTGAGGGGCATAATCCTGGCATATTGAAAGGCATAATCCTGGCATATTGAGGGGCAAAATCCTGGCATATTGAGGGGCATAATCCTGGTATATTGAGGGGCATAATGAGAGGCATAATCCTGGGATATTGAGGGGCATATTCCTGGCATATTGTGGGGGGAAATCCTGGCATATTGAGGGGCATAATCCTGGCATGATGAGGGGCAAAATCATGGCACATTGAGAGGCTAAATCCTGGCATATTGGGGGGCAAAATCCATTGGTGTTTGTCTCCAGTCCCCAGAGCCAGACTGCAGCCAGAGACCAGATCATCTTAATGTCCTGGTGGTAAGTAGACAATTCAATATGTTTATTATTTAGTTGTTTAGTTATTAATACTACATTGGAAACTAATTTACCTCACATTTAAAGGACACTATAGTCCCAGAACCACTACAGTTTAATGTTGTGGTACTGGTGTCTATAGCCTGTCGCTGCAGAGAAAAGACACTGTGCAGTACTGGTGTTAAAGGAGCACTATAGAAAACAAACTCATTTTCCTGGCACTATATAGTCCTTAGGAGTGGGGCACCCTCGTGTCCCCCTCCCACTGGGCTTCAGCCATTTACCTTTCTCCAGCGCCAAAGCTGGGAACTTTCCTCCCCGATCCTCCTCTCAGTTGCGAATGTTTTTTTGGATGTTCCGCGTCCTCCCACTGTAATGTTCACAGTGAGAATCACGGAAGCACCTCTAGCGGCTGATAATGTGTGTGTGTGGGGGGGGGGGCAATTTTTATTTTGCCTAGGGCGGCAAAAATCCTTGCACCGGCCCTGTCTAGATGAGGCCATTTATTAAAGTAAGAGGTATCATCTGTGATCTTCAGATTTGGAAGTACACGGTTCAGACTTTCCAATGAGTTACGGTGTATAGTGCATTGGGTAGTAAAATGTGGAGGGATGATGACACCTAGTGGGTAGAGGAGGTCATATCAGGGAAAGGTTGCCTGATAAATATTCGAGCCCAGATTAGGTGGGAGATCAATTGGTTACAGCCATGTCTGGAGACTGTGTTGTGCTACCAGTACAGTATATAATTTGCTAAAATGTATTATATAAAATGATTAAAGGGTAGAGGCAACAAGAATTAGCAAAATATACATAATTTGTGACATTACTGAATCATTGACAGCTTGGACGCTGCCATACTGGTATCAGTGCCAGCCTTAAGTGTTTCAGCGCCCTGTGCGGGCCTCCCCCATGGCGCCCCCCCTGCCTCCCCCCCCCCCCATATGTATGTATCTCTCTCCCTTCCCATGTTTGTCCATTTCCTCTTCCTTGCCATGTCTGTCTTTCTGCAACTCCCCCATATCTGTTCTCTCTCCCCCCTCCCTCTGTCCTGTCTTTCTCCCCTCACCCTTCCTCTGTTCTCCCTCTTTCCCCCCTCCCTCTGTTCTGTCTCCCCCCCCCCTCCCTCTGTTCTATCTCTCTACCCCCCTCCCCTGTTCTGTCTCATGCACATGGGGAGCCCGAGCAGCACTTTCTCTTACTGCCCACGGCTCCCCTGTGAAGCAGACGCTGCTCTGCTTCACAGGGTGGGGGCAGAGCTACACCTCTCATATAGTGGCATATTAATGGACAAATTGGCTGTGGTATTTTAATGGGCATACTAATAGTGGCATATTAATGGTCATACTAGTAGTGGCATATTAATGGGCAAATTGGCTGTGGCATATTAATGGCCGTACTAATAGTGGCATATTAATAGGCATACTAATAGTGGCATGTTAATGGGCAAATTGGATGTGGCATATTAATCATCAAATTAGCTGTGGCATATTAATGGGCATACTAATAGTGGAAGATTAATGGGCATACTAATAGTGGCATTTTAATAGGCATACTAATAGTGACATATTAATGGGCATACTAATAGTGGAATATTAATGGGAAGACTAGCAGTGGCATGTTAATGGGCAAATTTGTTGTGGCATATTATGGGCAAATTAGCTGTGGTATATTTATGGGCAAATTGGCTGTGGTATATTAATGGGCAAATTGGCTGTGGCATATCAATAGGCAAATAGTGGCATATTAATGGGCAAAGTAACAGTGGCAAATTAATGGGCAACTTGGTTGTGGAAATACATTGGCAAATCTGGTTGCTGAATGTCAAGTCTGGGGGTGCATTAACAAGTTTGAGGTGCAGATTGACAGGTCAGAGGGGCAAATTGGCAAGTTTGGGGATGCATTGTCAAGTCTGTGGGGCAGAATGGCAAGCCAAGGGACAGATTGGCAATCATAGGTTTTTATTAAAGATGGAAAAAACAGTTTACATGTGAATTATTATTTACTAGTAAAACTTTTATCGTAAGGTAATCTTATATTTACTGGAGGGCTCACAAGGGGATGGGACAGTTCATCTCGGATGCATTAATGCAGCCGCTTTTCCGTCCCGTCGCGCGAGGTAATTTCCGGATCTTTTATCGTGGGACAGTTCATTGCGGGATCGCTGAAGGTATTATTAATGTTTAATGTTTGGGGAGGGTAGCATTAGTATTAGGGTTTGGGTTAGTATGGGGGTTCAGGGTCACTTTTAGGGGGGGTTCATTTATTGGGGGTGTTGCTTACATTGCCGCGTTGATCTTCACCGCTGACCATTCAGCGTTCAAACTGCCACACTGAACTTTCAGGGGTGAAGCAGCCGCAAAGAACTATCCTAGACCCGCCTCAAAATACCTGTAGCCCAGGGGGCTACAATGTCTTAATTCGGCCCTGGTCACTGATGAGGTAAAATGTTATGATGTATCCACAAATCTCCAGCACTGACATCGCAGACGCATTTCAAATACATCTTTAGCATAATCTATGCATTTTCTTACAATTCTAACAAAATGATTTTTCAAAGAGAATTTACTTTTAGTCTGTGATTTAAAGTATATATAATGTTTTGTTGAGAAATGAGACGAGTCTCTTCAACAGTTTACGTAAATGACCAGTATTGTATTTCTCTAAGGGTGCTGTCTATGACTTCCCAAACAATGAGAAAATATCAACTAATCGTGAACACTTCAGAAAGCAAATCTAAATGATCTGACACAAGACGCGACGTACATCGTTGCAATTAATACTCTACTACTTTCAGAGAACACTAGTTCTCATCATGGGTGTAGCAAGATGGCGAGAGAGTGAACCGGAAGTTGCGGTGTAACCTGGAGGCAGCGTGGTTTTACGGCGGCGGAAGGAGCTGAAGCATTCGAGGCTTCCCCGGCGTGGGGGGAAAGGGATATTTACTGTATGAGAGAGGGCCCCCTTCAACGGGAGTACGGTAGCTGCAGGCTGCTTGGTAATGTTTTTATAACTAATGTGCGAGGTCTGTCTTGCGGGTCTTTGTGAGTGAGTAAATGCGAGAGAGGGGCGTGGGCAATTCAGATTGGCACCTAAAGCTGGTAAGAAGATGTCATGTTTGGGCCCGGCAGATTTATAGATAATACAAATCACATAGCAAGGAACACTTCAATGCTACAGCATTATTGTAATGCATAACTCATTTCCAAACTGCCATTTACAACGCAATACCTTACATAATAAATGCTACAAAGCGATTCATATTCTTACACATGACACTGTCCGTTTACATAGGCGATTTTGCCATCACCTAACCACGACCTCAAATGATTCACACATATGAAACCAATATGGAAGCCCTACAACACCTATTTAATGCAATTATTTAATCTATGTTTACCAGAGAATACTTATATTGCTAATATTAACAATAATGATGCCAGAGGCCAATAATAAGAGTAAAAAAAAATACTGCAAGGTAGCCATTTAAAATATTTACATGTCACTTAAGGTTTACATTTCTAACGCTGTACTGCTCTGTTTTGCAATAAGTATTTGGTTTTACATGGTAACCGTCAGGGAAGTGCCTAGAGCTGCTCAATAAGCTGGTACTGCACCACTTTTCGCATCTAAATGCCTTAGTGCAGGGTTAGACAAACTTCACCACTCCAGATGTAGTCCACAGCATATTGACTGCCAAGATTGCCTACCCCTGCTTTATTGCCTAGGCATCCAGCTGCTGCAAAACTACAAACCTAATAATTCCCCACTAATTTTGTAGAATGACTGGGAATTATGGGGGTTTTAGTACACACACAGCTGGAGGGTCTCAGCTGACTAACTAGGCTGTAGTGTGTAGCACTTTCTATCCAATTTTCATTTCTGCCTATCAATTTCTGCAACATATCTGTTCTTCATGTCTATTTGTGTCAATCTCTGATGATACCAGGTGGGCTGATGAAATTGCAAAGTGGGCCTCTAAAATGTCCTGCCCTTCCCCTGAGCCAACAGTTGTCAGCTCTCCCTTGGTGATTGTGTTATTTTATATTTTAATTCATGAAAGTTTTCCTTTACAATTTGTTCTCCTGTTAGAAATTAGAGATGGCCAGTACAGCTACGGAGAATTCAGAACCAACACTGCCAGATTCCAAAGTAGATTCGAAAATCCATAAGGCGGATGGTGATTATCCCCTTAAAGTCTTGTACTGTGGAGGTCAGTATCTAAACACTAGAAAATAATAGCTTGTTTTTGTCTATTTTTGTATCTCATCTGTGAACTGTTATTCTTATATACCAGGGGTGTCCAAGTTTTTTGTGCAGTGGGCCACTTCACCAAAAGTGTATGTGTGCGTGGGCCACATTCATTTGTCATTGCGATAAAATTACACACACACACACACACACACACATAAAAATATATGTATCACAGACTCCACAGCAATAGAAACTCACAGTAAAGTGCAGGAGTCTGTGATACACTCACACACTGCACATTACTGTGAGTTTTATTGCTGTGGAGTCTGTGATACATATATTTTTATGTGAGGAGTCTGTGGTACACTCACACACAGCACATTACTGTGAGTTGTATTGCTGCACTAGACGCCACAGCAATAAAACTTACATTAAATACTCAGTCACACACCCTTACATACATAGACACAAACATATTCACAGCCACAGATAGAGACTTACACATTCAAAGCCACAAATAAACAGTCACACTTAAACGCACATCCACACTTACACACACAGCCACATACTCCCACTTACACACAAATACATACATACACAGACTCACACATACAAAGCCACACACTTACATAAACAAAGTGACACTTACACAGTCAAACTTACACACATAGGGTGATACTTACAGACTCATCCTTACATGACACACACAGAGTCACACTCACACAGTTACACAGACAGACACAGGGAGATACACACACAGGTTGTTTTTTTTTTTAATGGGGCTGCGCGGTCCAAATGGAACTCCATGCACCTCCAGGTGCGCGTCTGTATGAGGTCATGCGCAGGGTAGTGAAGCTATGCGCACTGCACTATATGCGGTGCTCTGACGGGGGAACTTAGTTCCCTGATGGGTCTTTACATGCAGATGGAGGTACGGTCACCGCTGCAGATCTCAGGCGGGCCGCACCTCCATGTCCAGTGGCCCGCATTTGGCCAGCGGCCGCATGTTGAACGCCCCTGTTGTATACCTTCCTACATAATAGTTAAATGAACTCTCGCCTAGATAGTAGTGGTAATGTAGACCTTACAAATTATATTGTAATACAATATTTGTCTATACCAGTTTTTCTCCACAATATTACTTTATAACATCATATTCAAGCTAATCATTCCTATTCATTTATATAACTACTCATAAAGATTCACGTTATGAGATCCATGCATGTTTTACATGAGTACACTTATATGATATATTACTGATTCTATATGCAAGAAAATTGGACCTATAAATTCTCACATTGTTTGGAGATTGTTGCACTTTCTTTGTTTAGCACTTTCACTATTTATAATTATCTGTTTTGCGAATATATAAATATATTGTTAGTTTTTGCTGCAGTTTGGATAGCAGCCCTAACATCTAAGTACTTACACAATCTCCATTTAACCAAAAATTGTACATCGATAAACCTGGCAATTTTTATCTAGCAGGAGAGACTAGAACTTTACTGACAAGTTAGTGGATGCATGGATCAGCCTTCAAGCAGACATAGTAGTAATGAATATAGTGAATGAGCATAAGCAGGCATGCGATAGACATAAGCTATACTAGATATAAGATAAGGCCAGGGACTAATAAAAATATTCAGAAAAATGGGCCGACTGGTTCTTATCTGCCGACACAAATGATTAATATATATATGTATACTCACCTGCACCTTATTTTGGTGACTAGCTCTCAAGGAGCTGATAAACTGTAAATTAATGGTATGTTTTCTACACAACTTACCTATTTAAATGTTGAAATTTGTAGTGTGCAAGACTTGCCACCGGCTAGAAAATGGAAAAAAAAAATACCTGTGGCACTTAGTGAATTGTATTTAATTTGACCCCCAAAAAGTGTACGTTTTGAGTATTTGATAGTCATACCGCCCACCTTTTGCATGATTGCCTGATTCACTTGTTATTAATGTGTTTTACTTTTTTTTTCTGTACAGTATGTTCATTGCCAACAGAGGTAAGCATTTTTAGATCCGTTTTTCTTGTCTTTTCTTTGCCAAAACATTTCCATCACTATGGCCTAATTAAGTGATGTCTAAACAAGTCTTTAGTTGTTATGTAGTTGTTGCTGGACTACTTGTATGTTTATTATTTAGATTTAACATTCAAACACCAGTAATTTATCAAGAACGTCTTAATGAAAGGAAAACTGTCCGCCTATAAACTTGTAGTACATGTGGGAAAGAATAACCGTTTTCAAACCTGTCTGTTGAATACTGGTATAATAAATGCTATAGAGTGGACGTCACATGTGCATTTGTGTTATTAGGAGGATGATTGAGTTATATATGTCATTCCACTTATCTTCACATACAAATCAGTTAAAATTATTATCTATAGAATGCATGTCTGCTACATGCCTATGTTCCATTTGCGTAACTCTAAGTAGTTTGATGTGGCTTCACTGTAGAACTATTTTAAAAGGATTCAAATTCAGATCATTTCCTTCCTTTAACAGAAATATTTTTGCATGCAATTTAAACGTGTAACTGCTTTTATTACTGAAAATACTGTAAACTAACAGTATTTCCATGTCATTAGTTTGTTCCAATAATTGGTACCCCGTGTTATTTCTAGGACTGCCATTATATGGCTAAAGTGAGGCCACATGGGAAGCAGTAAATATATTTTAATGAATAGACTTTTTCAGATACATTTTTTTTTTTAATGACAAATTCTTAAAAGTAGCTGAAAACTAATGCTTTTAAACATACCGTACATAGAAATCTATATGTTGCACTGTTTTTTTTTCCTCTTTGTGTTTTTATTTTTTTTTATTTGTGATTAATTTCCATGTAAGCAGGTATAGACAATTTATAGAGAGAGAGAGGGAGAGATGTATTGCCATTAATAACAAAATATCACATGCCTTTTTGGGACCTTCTGTTTTGATTGAACTATTTGTTTTTCTTGATCCAGTACTGTGAATATATGCCCGATGTCACAAAGTGCAGACAATGGCTAGAAAAGAACTTTCCAAATGAATTTTCAAAACTTACATTAGGTGAGTATCTGACTTCTATTTTGATATGTATTATGCAGAGTTATTACTATTAATATCTTGATTTGAAAAAGTAAGCCCGGCTTTAAGAACAGATTAAGGTTGCTTCCTAGAAAATAAATATAGATATTTCATCACAGGAGTTCTGCAGCTCAGCCTGGAACACCATGGACATTTTCACTTATAGCACCTATATAACCTTTATTCCATACGTGTGCTGTCTATTGTAGTCAGTCTTATTATTGCATGATAACGTACTGCATTACTTAAATGGACAGTCTAGTCCCCAAACTCACTTTGGTGCAAGATGAAGATCACTGCTTGTATAGTGCACAGGCTTTTATTCCTGTGTGATTTAATGCAGGAATTCTGTATAAATCACATTTTTAATATTTGACTCAAGCCCTCCCCAGTGATTACTCTGCATGTTTACTGCAGGTGCGGCAGCATTGATTCTATAGGCACTGAGGATATAAAGTTTTGTTTCATAATAGTCACTTCCTGTCCTCCTCAAATTTAGTCTATTGACTGGCCTATGAGTGACCTTGCTCTTGTACACAGTAGGATCTCTTAACAGTGCAACACATTGTCTTGTAACATCACTAGAGAGACAGGATATCCCATTCATTTGAATGCCATTATTCTCATTGGTTCCTGCAGCAAAAAGGGGCAAAAAAAGGAAATTACTTTTACTCATATAGTGTGGGCAGTCTCTGTTTCTTGCAAACTGCTGTCATTTCACAATTTCTTCTAGTTGCATACTGTGCTCAATTTGAATTTACTAGCCATAAATGGTGTGAGGTAAAAGATGCAATATCTTGCAGAAATATATCTCTGATTGTAAATAGTGACATGTCCCTGACTGCTTCTAATATCAATAGTATCACCCAATGATCCTTTCTTTTTACTGCTTTGGAACATGTACTTATGTTTTTCTTCACTGTTGCTCACTTGTGTATTGCTATTTATAAGGAACTTTGCCTAAACAAGAGGCTGGATTTGGTGAGGGTCCTGGTACAGCAGGAGAAGAAGAGGAAAAGAAGAAACAAAAAAGAGGTAAGAAATCTAGATCTCAAGCTAATGTATATCTCTACACTTTTGAAAGCTATACAGCTGTTTTATTTCATGACCAATACAGGTTTATACCCTCACATTATCACACATAGTAATTGGATCTCGGCTGTGATGGGTGGTTCAAAAAAACCTTTGTAGGATTTAGGAGCCAGCCTATTTGTTTCCAGGAGATTTAATACAGTTGCTTAGTTCCATTTGATTTGGGAGGTTTCGGAGCCAGCAAGCCAGCCGTAATGGTAGTGGTCTTTATTTAGGGTTTGTACTACTGCTAAGTATTCAAAGAAATGTGTGACATTCCCAAGCCTGTACTGCATATAAAAATGAATCATTTCTGTACTTCTAGTGTCTGTTATTGATTGTTTATGACTTCACATCACACTTCAGTGGACTTAAAAATCAAGGTTTTTTTTTTAAGGAAAAGGATAAAGTTTGGATATTAAAAATGTTTTTAAAAAATATGGGCATCCATGGTTGTTCTAATTAAAATTCACAAAGTGTATCGTTTACACAACTACTTACCATTTGGGGATCAGTACCATCATCTTGAAGTTTGCTTTCTGGACCATAAGGTCTGATCTAACTTAGTTACAGTTATCAGATGTTACCACTCAACCCTTTTCAATCCTACAGGTGGACGTGGTCAAATTAAACAGAAGAAGAAGACTGTACCACAGAAGGTTACAATAGCCAAAATACCCAGAGCAAAGAAGAAATATGTTACTAGGGTATGCGGCCTAGCAACATTTGGTAAGTTTTTGGCTTTGACTGCTACATATTTACTAAACTAGTCCCAATAATATTTACCAAGTTATTCTACTATAGTTTTAATGGTTCTGAAATAATAATTTAATGTACCGCTTGTATTTTGTTTAGCTGAAAGTCTGGTAGGACACGGCCTTCGTGTCTCTGCTAGGCTTGTTTTTTTCCTGGAGGGAGTGTTTCTAATGATGTCAAGCTTATAAAATAACACTAGCGCAAAATAACTTTTGATTATAAAACATGCTAAATTATACTTGATGGAATAACACACCGTTTTAAATCGTTGAATCATCCAATGATTGAAATGAATGAAACTATTTTTCTAACCCTGGCCAGAAATTGAACTCAAGGAAGCACAACGATTTTTTGCTCAGAAATTCTCCTGTGGTGCCTCAGTAACAGGAGAGGATGAAATTATAATTCAGGGAGACTTTACAGATGATATTATTGATGTTATCCAGGAAAAGTGGCCAGAGGTAAGTGGTGAAAGGAGACCTAGAACATTTAGCTTGAATGAGATGATTGCTTGGCAATGTGACAGTCTGTCTTTTCTCACATTAATTCACTGAGAGAGCCTTACATAGTGTTGAAAAGTTTGGTGAATGCCTTTGAACTATTGTATTCTCTGTCAGATATGAAAAAGAGACTACATAGAATACTATATAATTATTATTTTACATAAATGGAATCGATTTTATATTTTTCAATTTTAGCAAATCTTGCACATGTCAGTCGGTTTTGTTGCTACATTGAAAATAAGCAAAATCAGTTCTTTAAAGGGACTCATCATTGGAGCACTGCAGCAGGAAACAATCCATATGCTGTAATACATGTACCAATACATATACATAGGTCATACAGTGCAAAGTACCAGGAGACATACACATGTAAGAGCTTGAAGACATTTCTCCAGTCAGTAGGATGGTTTACCTACAATCCTTTGCAACACATTCTGGGCAACTGTGTCACACATAACATATCCTGCTGCTTTTCTCTACTGGGGGCCGCAGGTATGCAAATTTTATGACAGAGATATTTGTGCATTATTTAGTGTATGTGTATCACTATGAAAGGCATGAATATTCAATTTATTAACTCCTTTATTGCCTGCATGTCTGTTGGATGACAGGGTCCCTGTAAGGCATGAGTACATAGATTATGTCATTAAGTATTCAGGTGCAGATTTTGATCTTGTAGATACTCCTTAGAGCAGGTGTGTCAAACTGCATTGTACTGTATTGCCCGTACTCCCTTGTCAGCCTCTTGGCTGACAGACCATTAAAAGAGTTGTAGACCTCCAGCAGCAGCAACTAGATTGGGAATGTATATTGTATATTGTAAAATATATTTTGTCAGGCTTACTCAAATGGCATCTGCTTACTATCTTTGAATCAATAATATTCAGGTACCCGCTCCAGGCAGTGCTGCAGCTCTGTGTGAACAAATATATATACTTTCTACAGTATTCCTAAATTTTAGCCCATTTGCTTTATTTGGGAACTAGATTGCATCACATCCTCTTTGACTTTTTTTTTTCCTCATGCATATTGTATATTATACTTAATAAAAATGTATATGTTTGTTTACAAATATAGCTTACAAGCAGGGCTCTGTACCTTATATATCAATCTGTTTTGTTTTTGTTTGTCTAACTTAGTATGTAATATTCCCTCTATGCTATATACCTAGCAGTATGTAACTTGTTGGCGCAATATAAGTAAATGTTAATATAATTGCAGGTGCACACTCTGCAATATATACGGGCACTCAGGCCTAAAGACATTTGCTATCACTGTTATAGGGATTTTTGTTTCAAAACCTTTTATCCTACAGTGACCTTTTTGACCCCAATCCTAACTATATCCCTAATGTAACTCTAGCCTCTAGGCTAATGTAACTGTAACCCTAACCCTAGATGGAAGGCTAATCTAGCCTTTTCTTTCATTGCAATGTTGCCCTGAGCACTGAATTTTGGTGTTGCTTATTGCCTTGACATTGAGGCATTATAGCAACACCGCTCTGTTGCACTGTATGATGGACTAGTTCCATCCTATTTCGCCTAGTCTGTCCTAGTCCTAAATGGGTTAATTGATTTTCCTCTGATCACATAGAAATTATTCATTTTGCAGGGGCAGCATATGATAGGTTTTCCTCAAACAGAGTTGTTTATACATAAAAGCATACATACATATGTACACATGCAATAACAAGTACCGTATATACTAGAGTATAAGCCGAGTTTTTCAGCACAATTTTTGTGCTGAAAAATGCCCCCCTCGGCTTATACTCGAGTCGGTGGGGAAAAAAAAAAAAATCTTAAACTTACCTCGTTCCTGCTCTGTCCCCCGGTGCTCTGAAGCTGCGTGGCTGTGAGGGAAGCGTTGTGAGCTTCCCTCCGGTCGCGCGGTCAATAAAGTGTGTTTTTTTTAAACAAACTTTATTGACCGCGCGTCTGGATGGAAGCTCACAACGCTTCCCTCACAGCCACGCAGCTTCAGAGCACCGGGGGACAGAGCAGGAACGAGGTAAGTGCTGGGGTCTGGGGGAAGAGGGTGGCATAACGAGCATACTAAGGGGCAATATCCTGGCATATTGGGGGCAATATCCTGGCAATATTTACCAGTAGCTGCCTCATTTTCCACCCTAGGCTTATACTAGAGTCAATATTTTTTCCCAGTTCTTTGTGGTAAAATTAGGTGCCTCGGCTTATATTCGGGTCGGCTTATACTCGAGTATATACGGTAGTTGAATTATGAGTTAGACAGGTTAATAGCAGGAAAACTGTAGCAATACTGAAAGTGTGACTGCTTTGGGACTAACGGTGGTTAGTCCTAATAAGGGAGTTTTTACTAAAGAAATCTTTTATCCTGACAGGTTGATGATGACAGCATTGATGACCTTGGGGAGGTGAAGAAGTAATCCAACATTGTGCCTGTATTTAAACACCTGATGTTCTAGTCTATGTAGCCAAAGCAAAGGAGGATTGTGAGAGCATTTTGTGTCCTGCTCCGTCAAACTGTACAACCTAATCGATTGCATTCTCACCACTGTAGAAAGCTACTTTTTATTTTTAACTGCTAAAGTTAAAGTAACCAAGTTTCCTCATGCGACTGCATGATATGTGTTTAGAGTAATAAAAATGATTTTGGTCATTTCATGAATTGAATTGTCTCTTATTGTGTGGTATATTTAAAAGGACAACGGTCATGCAAAAACGTATAGAATTATTTAAATACAATTTTGTAGATTTTTGTAACTGATTACATACAAGCATATCAACTTTTTCCTACCATGCATTTAGCTCTGCCATTGAACCAAACCTTTGCTGGTTTAGGTATGATCTAATGCATGTTGTCACTGGCACATACAGAGTAAGCTATTTGATGCCGGCTCACAGCAGTGAATCAAGGCTAAGTATTTCACAGACCACTCCTCAGCTGGTCACTGTAAGTGTATGAATGAGCATTTGGTCAGATGAGACCTAACAAAATGGCTGCTCCTATGGTGCCGGTGATGCTCTTTAGGGAAAAGTATAATATGCCTAAAAACAAAGGAGTGAGGGGAGGGGTGGAACAGTTCTATTCTGTATGTGTTTTGCATGTAATTATTGATACAAAATATTTACTGTTTAACACTGTTAATATGGATGGCAAACCTCAGTTTGTTCCATCCTATCTGATTTAGGGATCAGAAAGCCCATATTAGTAATAGTAGAAATTTAGTTTTCGGTTGAATTTGCTTAACCCCTTAATGATGGGCTGATTTTACACTTGCATATATTTTGCATATAGCTATAGTTTTTTAATTTCTTGTTTTACCCACACATACTGTTTTTTTTTTTTTCTTTTCTTTTTTTATATATCACTATAAGCAGGGCTTTCTTAAAATACCATTATGTTCATCAAATCTTATTAGAAGGGATCATATATGCACCGGGGGCTTTTTCAGTGACGCCCAATGTCTTTGTAGAAATACAATCTGATCGCCTTCAACTATCTTAAAGGAACAACATATGTGTACGTCCTGTGACGTTAAGGGCTTAAACGGACTCTGACAGCCTAAAAATTAATATTGTTTATAGGTCAATGTAGAGAAGAAAAATTGAGCTAAGTATTGTGTTTGCAAAGTAGAAAGCAAATGCAAAATTTAGATAAATGTTATACATGTGTCTGGTGTCTCCTACTTATGACATCACCTTGTGGCTTAATATGCAAATTTACCATTGAAAATGTGTTAATTTGCATATCAAGCCATAGGTGATGAAGCAGGGGGACACCATAGACACATGTATAACATATTTCTCATCATTTTATGCCTTTGCATGCAATTTTGTTAACACAATATATATATTTATTTTTATTCCAGAATTTATTACATACATTCACAGTGTAAGTAATGTGTAGATCTAGAATAAGAACAGTCTTTTAGTTACAAAATATACAAACACGTGTTCTGCAGTTTTAACATACTTCTATGTGTTTTATTGCTCTGGCATACACACAAAAAATACTCGGTTTGAGTTCGGCGTAGGGACTCTCCTTAGGGACATTTGGCACGTATGATTAAACATGTACAATACACAGAAAATAAGCAGCTAAACGGAACTTCACCTTTAGAAATAATCCTCACAAAATATTTGCAATATGACTAACTTCAGCTGACATCAAGTACCAACCAAACTGTTTTCGACGTTGTGCAGAGTCCTCCAGAAGAAAATGACAACACGTGTCTAATGTATAACTTTATTTACAATACGTCTACGTTTCGTGTCACATGACACTTGTCAGACAGGTACTGGTTAAATGTTGTAGTTCACTCCATAATGCCAGAAACCCACAACACATCCATGAGCACGGGTTCTGACGTCTCGCTTGGACGAGTCTCGCGAGCAGAGAGGAGGCACGATTATCTCGCGATAGCTGACACTCACGAGATGTTACGCGTTTTGAATGCGTTTAGGGCTCAGACTCAGTGCGGTGAGTGACAGGCAATGTACAATATATTCAGATAGTAAATATGATATATAATGCGTGTACCAGCGGCATGTGAAGTTTTAAAAGTTTCCTACTTTATTTCAGCAAGTGTGTTTGTCGGTGTGATACAGTAATTTTAGCCACATTTACCAACTTATCAGCCAAGCTTCGACCAACATTTGGTTAAACTAGTCCTATTATTATTGCAGTTAAAACTAGATGTCACAATTAAACTTCCTGTTCTTTACACACATTATTATCTTAAACTTCTATCTACATCATCATACCTCACAACAGACGGACACTCGAAGCTGCTTATATAAATAAATATATATATCTTATTATGATTAATAGCTCTTTATATAGTTTGGTAAGCCCTTTAGAATAGGAATACTGCTTCTAATTTACAGAATCTAATATAAAACAAGTGAACTACATTTTAAACACACTATATGATGCGTTTTATTGCTGTGTCCATATCAGTGGAATGCTGATGTACAGGTTCTAATTAAATGGCCACTCCAACTAAAAATATATTTTCAAATGGGTAAGCACTGGGTATGCATAATTCTAATGTGTACAGCTGACCATTCACATTTCTTCTAAATCCAATAATAGTCTAGAGTGGTGTTTCAAACTGTGAAAAGGGTAAGGAAATTTTGAACTTAAGGCTAAAGTAGCAGACTTGGAAACATTTTCAAATTCAGCTGCATTGGAGATTTTTTTCCAACTCTGCGACTTTGGTCTTAAAGGGACTGTCTGGCGCCCAAAATGCATTTTCCAAATGTTAATGCATAGTAAAGTACAAATGTAAGCACTTTACAATGCATATTTAAAATTTTACACTCCTTAAAATATTAAATTTAGATGCATTTGTGAAATTACAGTATTTTATGAGCATAATGCCATTCAAATTAATGGAATATCCTGTTTCTCTATTTATGTCATCTGACAGTGTGTTGCACTGTTAAGAGATTCTACTGTGTACAAGAGCAAGGTCACTCAGATTCCACATAATGTATTGAATTGGAAGAGTACAGGAAGTGACTAAATGAAACAAGACTTTATATCCTCAGTGTCTATATAATCAGTGCTGCCACTGTTCTGACAAAACACTCGAGCAAATTCTACTGCACAGGTGCAGTAGAATTTGCTCATTGCGCACCACAGCGCATGTGCACACAGTTACGGCTGTCAATCAGCCATAACTTTGGCAGAAGCGCGCCTGCGTGAGGGACACACACCACCTCACGCCCCCTCCGGAACAGCTGCGGTGACAGGTAAGTATACGTGTATTACTCATTATTGTCATTTACTAGCGTAGCAAGCAATTGGTAAAACTTATATCAGTTACATGCTACACTAGTAAGTGGAAGACACACACGGGGGACAGAGGGGGACACACAGGAGCCTACGGTGCCAATCACAACTCCCATCAAGAAGTCCCCCGTGTGTGTCTTCCACTTACTAGCTTAGCATGTAACTGATATAAGTTTTACAAATTGCTTGCTACGCTAGTAAATGACAATAATCAGTAATACGCTTATACTTACCTGTCACCGCAGCTAAATCCAAAGGAGGCGTGAGATGGTGTGTGTCCCTCGCGCAGGCGCGCTTCTGCCAAAGTTACGGCTGATTGACAGCCGTAACTGTGTGCGCAATGAGCAAATTCTACTGTGCCTGTGCAGTAGAATTTGCTCGACAAATTTGATAGAACACCACACCTGCTGTAAACATACAGAGTAATCACTGGGGAGGGCTTGAGTCAAATAATAAAAATGTGATTTATGCAGAATGCCTGCATCAAATCACACTGGAAAAAAGCCTGTGCACTATACAAGTAGTACTCTTCATCTTGCACCAGTTAGTTCGGGGACTAGACTGTCCCTTTAATGGTAACATTTTCCCACTTGAAAATTAACAACTATACCTCTTTATTGCAGCACTGATAAATATATGACAGCCTTGTGATTGTCTGATACGAGAGCTGATCATCAGATCACTTATGAACTTCCCTTTTCCTCAAACATCTTCACCAAAGGTACTTAACACATTAATGGGAATGTCATGTATCTGTATTTGGATAAAACTGTTACATCTTTATCCTATTTCAATTTTATTGTTAACAAATATAAAACTGAAATGTATTATCTTAAGGTCTCAATTTATTGTTTATTATTTTGAGTTGCAAATGAGATTGGGAAAATAGTTGCTAGCAGTGAGAGATTGTCTGCAACAGCCGCAGCCATGGTGTTTCCCCATGAAGCAATTGGTTTACTTGGTTTTTTTTACGTAATTTGAATTCTCATTACAGATTAATTTAAATATGTACATTCACATATGTATATATGTTCTGTGTGATGAGCAAGCTCTTTTAAAGGGGTTAGAATGTGTTGTTTAAAAATAAAAAAAAAGCAATAGTAGAAAACCATTGTATCTTTGTAGATAAACGTGGGTTTATATACAACTCTGCCTCACCAATAAGGCAGAACGGATCAGAGAGCTGTCACTTGTAGTCAGCCAATCAGAGGGGGTTACTGAGGTCTGTTAGGTCCAACTGTGTATCTCTGCTAGCACAGATACCCTCATTTTTAAAAACAATATGGTGACCTAGTTAAGGTCTCCTCTGTTGATTGGATGTAAAACAGAGGACTGACAGAACTGTGCCTCAGATGTGGTCTTTTTACACAACCCTCAATGTATTTTCATTTTGTTATAAAACCCAGGACTCCTGGTTATTTTTCTTTCTGACTTAGTAAATTGTTATTCCTTACATTGTAATTTTCCACAAGTATAATAAGATAAAAATGAACAGGTATTGTACACAATGCAGCCTTAATCCTGCATTGGTTGTCGTCGTCACCATCCTCTAACTTCAGAATATCACTTCTTGTGCTGCCCACAGATTTTCTGTTAAAACATGTACATTTTGTATACATACAAGTGTAGCCTGCAATATCATCAAGTTGTATTATGCTTATAGCTTGTCTGTAAAGACCTGGAGAACTCCACCATCCAGGAACAGAGGAAAGAGCTTCAGTTATTAATTGCAGAGTTGAAGGACAGAGATAAAGAGCTCAATGATATGGTATCGGTACACCAGAGGCAGCTTCTTGCTTGGGAAGATGACCGTCAGAGGGTTCTCACCTTGGAGCAAAAACGCACCAGGCTAGAAAGTAAGATTTTCTAACAGAGCGGTTTAGGAGCAGTAGTACATTTAAAGTGGCACTAAAGTTTGTTTTTTAACATGAGTTTAGCTGTAATTTTCCTCTTTCTTGTTTAATATACCCACACATATTATGTATTGTTTTTAATGGCACAAGAATAACTTTCTTTAGATATCATTATTTTCCTCATATCATATAATTTACTATAAAAATAATAATAAAATATGATTTAAAAAAATACTTTTTCTAACATTTAAAAAAAAAATATTTTGCACATCTGTTTTTTTTTTCAGGTTATAAGGAAATAACTGGAAGTAGCATATTGCTTTTTTCCTGACCTTTTAACCCTATCACGAGTCCTAACCCTATATATATATATATATATATATACACTTATTTATTAATATTGTAATGTTGCTGACTGCCTCTAGAGACAGTCGGACAACATCCCCAGAATGACTGCAGTGATCATTAATCAATTCCGAAGATCTTGCCCACAACAGGACAGTGCCATGTTGGAATGGCATGCTTTCTTTCAATATGGCTCTTATGATCACTCCAAAGAACAATCTTATTGTAGCCGAAGCACTGATTTTGGTGTTGCTGAATGCCTCGATATTCAAGACATTACAGCAATACCAGCTGAACAGAGGATTAGATCATTGATCGCTTCCGTCTCTCTTTTAGACGCAGGGCAAACTTATGTCCTGTTTTGTCAATGGGTTATTTGAAGCAAAGGTTAAAAAGTTTTGCCACTTGTCCATATTACATCAAATGAGTATCTTTGCAGATACAGGCAAGTTTACTCTGAGCTCTGCCTCTCTGCTGCGGCAGAGCTCGTCTGATGCTGGCACATCAGGGCGGGGACTTGCCCTTGACGTCTGATCTGGGTCTGTTTGGTCTGGTCATCTCTCTTTGCTAGTGAGAGAGACTTTCATTTTCACGTGCCACCATCAATGGCGACCTAGTTAAGCAGCATAGGAAAACAAATGTCTCTCACTGCACTAGCAGGAGAAGCATCATTGTTGCTGGTTAGAGGATTAACTGGCATAATATTCTTTATGACTTAGTAAATTATTATGCCTTGCATTGCAAATTTCCACAAGACCAAAAAGATAAAAATGAACAGATATTGTACAAAATTCAGACATGCCACTTTATCAACATACTAGGGCCAATAGTGTTATCACTTGTGCCTCTATATTAGAAGCACATGTGAAACAAAAATCTAATGAGTAAGGGAGATGTGTATGTTTGTCTGCTGATGCTATGGTTTCATTATACAGGTGAAATATCATCTTCACAAACAGTGATATTTCCTTTCTCCATCACTCTCGTGCCCCAGACCCCATAAATTCAAATGCCCTTTGCAATTTGTATCTTTCCTTTAAGGCTTAACTTTTTCTAACACTGACTATTTCTCCCACATCCCCTGTCAAACTTTCTTTTTCTTAACCATTGTTATTTCTATTTTCATACTTTTAGGTCTCCTATCCAATTTCCTTTTTATTTATTTATTTATTTTTTTTATTTACATCTTTTATTTTCCAAAAGGAGATGACATACACATTATATGATTGGGGCGTAACATATGCATACATGCTTTGTCTGATACACAGTACAAACAAGGGTTGTCAGAAATGCAGATAATAGCCAGCAAATCATATTAAGCATAGTGACATATATATTACGTTAGGCCTTTCATAGATGATCCATATCTGATTTATCCTGACAGAGACATTTGGCGGATAGGCTGCCCCAAGGAATGATAATAAAAACCAGAGCATGGTATTACATTGACCTATATATTGTGGTAGCTTCATTTCTTGGTGAAGGGACATGTCTCAGGTATATTAAGCGGTATTCCAGATCGCTCATGGGTTCTATCTAGCTTATATATACACCCAAGAACAAATATCTGTCCATCTTCGTCCCTGCCGTGGACATCTTTTGCACATGTATATGAGAACATGAATGTATATCATCCCTGTTCAGGCCATCGGGTGATACTAAAAACTGAACTGTGAAACATAACCAAACTCAGTCAAAGTAGAGACAGGTAGCGGTGGCCGCCATATCCCAGTCTGTGAACCCTCACTTTGGGTTAATGTCTTATTCCACTCCCCCCCCCCCCCCCCTTATTCAAGCTGCTGTTCGCCCCCCCTTGTCTGTCGCAGGTCTCCCCAGTCGCCCTCTGTCCACCCTGTCCTTCTTACCTAACTGGTATAGGGTCAGACCCCTCCAAAAGTTGTTGTGAATACCATGTGGTGTATACAAAAGTCTGGCGTATTTTGGTTTGAATTGTTTGGTCTAGCTGGTTAATGTATTTTCCCCATGTTTGGAAGAATTTTTTTGTGAATAATTCTTTATTGGTTGTTGCATTTAACCATTCCATATGGAATACATGGTGTAATTTTGATTTGAATAGGGTGAGTGGTTTATTTATTTTTTTATTGCAAAATATCAAAATTACAAATCTTCAATAAATATACGATTTAAAGTGCAATAAACATTGCAGTAAACATTTCACGTCTATCTAAAGTGCGATAAATATTACATATATCACTTCTACCTAATAGTGCAATAAATACAACACAGTACATTTTATTTCTCATTACTTCATTCATTCATTCATTCTAACATTCACTCACTCACCCCTGGTTCTAGTAACTCTTCCAGTAAAAACTTCTTAAAAACGTTATCTTGTTCTATTTATCCATGGCGACCAGATCCTGCTATATTATAAGAATCCATTTTTCTTCATTATTAATATAATATGCCTTTTGCATTTTCCGTTGATAATCCAGTTGCTCATACATCGCCTCAAGACTAACTTGTCCTACTGTTTTCCATGACCTTGCTATTACTAATTTAGCTGCCAAAAGTGCTTGTATAGCAAGTGTTCTACTGTCTTTTTTAACTTTGATTAGATCCAAAATGAAACAGTATCGACTCAGGGTTGCACGCTATTAACAAGGCTATGACCTGGTTCCAGAAGTCCCTAACTAGGTTGCATTCCCACCATTAATTAAAGTCCCTTTACTTTTCAAACATCTTCAGCATTGTTCACTATAATCAGGGTATATCTTTTTCAATCTGGAAGGGGTTAAATGCCAGCGATAGATTACCTTATAATACAATTCTGTTAGACTTAAGGAGTCTTTCCCTTTCAACAAAATATTTCAGTCTTAAATAGGAATAAAGCTGTCCTGTATGCAGATCATATTTATCTCTTATGTCCGAAAAAGGACATAAGAGGAACCAGGGGTGAGTGAGTGAGTGAATGTTAGAATGAATGAATGAAGTAATGAGAAATAAAATGTACTGTACCAATATGATCTGATTGACTCAGACAATATCTGCCTCTCCCCACGCCTTAAATTTTATATTTTGGATGTGACTCTCTGCTAATCCCAGAGGAAGATGTCTTTATATGATGTAGAGAGGCAGATACCTTCTCCCTTTCCTCTTCCACATATACAACAGATCGTTAACTATTGGGTTATCCATCCTTCCATGGTTTCCCACTTCCTTGAACAGGTTCCCAATTAAATTTGAGCCTTTTTGTTCCATTAATATCCAGTTATGATTTTCTGGGTTTAGGTTAGGTGTCCATTTTGGCAAATGGGTTAGCATTACTTCATCATTTTTAATAACGTCTGGGGCTCTAAGCCCTCCCTTGTCCTGCGAAATTGATATTACCCTGAATGCCACTCTTCTCTTCGCCTGCCAGATAAATTTGTTGAATCTTTTCTGAAACCGTTTCAACATGCTCTGATCTACTTTCAACGGGATCAATCTCAATAAAAAATACAAACGTGGAATTATTTAATAGTTTATAGCATTTATTCTACCCAACCAAGATATGAATATTGTTTTCCACTCATCCTTCAATAATGGTTGATAGTTTAAATTGGGGGTCATATGATATTTTTATCCCTAAGTAATCTATACCTATATTTATTTTTTAGTCCCTCCTGCTCTTTTTCATCGATCCCACAAACTAACAACTGGCATTTCTCAATATTTAGTTTATAATAGGAGACACTTGAGAATCGCTCAATTTATCTTATCAGTGCTTCTATAGATACAAGAGGGCTTCCTAGGGTAAGGATGATGTCGCCTGCTAAGAGTGAGATCTGAAACTCTTTTGATTGGATATTTATGCCTTGAACCTCTTTATTGTTCCTGATACTCTGTTCCAATGGCTCAAGTGACATCACATAGAGCAACGGTGCCAAGGGGCAGCCCTGCCAAGTCCCGTTAAATATGTTAAAACATGATGATGCAATACCGGAACCCATTATTCTTGCACTAGGATTTATATATAACACCAATACTGCATCTATGAAGGTACCTCCAACCCCAAATGCTTTTAATGTTTCCTCGAGGTAGATCCAGTTAACCCTGTCAAAGGCCTTTTTGGCATCCATTGACAGGATCAGCATGGATCCACCCTGAGTTCTAACCTAGAACAGGACATCCAACTTTCTCCTAATATTGTCTGTTGCGGATCTTGATGGTATAAAACCCGATTGATCTGGATGTATTAAACAAGATATTATTTTTTTCATCCTGCCCAACAGGACTGCGGAGTAAATTTTAACATCAGTATTGATCAATGATATCGGCCTACAGTTTTTTATTTCAGTTTTGAATTTTCCCTCTTTTAAAATAGGGCTGATATTAGCTTTGAGCAGTTCTTTAGGCATCTTTTTCTTCCCTTTTATTTCCTCGAATAATCTTAGTAAATTTCCATTGCTCCTCAATCTTTTTATCTTCCCTATGCCTTTATTTTTCCCCCAATATTTTTTCTTTCCTCCCTCAACATTATCATTTTTTTTCATTTCTTCTTTTTTTCATTTTTTTTTTTTTATAGTGTTTTCTCCCCTCCCCTCTGACACTTTAGCTTCCCCAAACCCATACATGTTCTAACACAAAAAAGCTAAAGATGAAGCACTAGTGGAATTAATTGTCTTTTCATCAGATGATCTTCAGAAAAGGAATGAAATTATCAGATCCTTATCCAAGAGGATAAAACTAATGGAGAGCCAACAACAGGATGGACAAACAACTCTGCAGAGCACTCAGCAGCAACTTCAAGAACAGTCTTTCAAAGCATCAGAAGCAACCGGCCAGTGTCAGGACTTAGAGGTAACAAGACAGGCATGTAGATGTAAAATTAGATCCTTTTACTGGAAGGTAGCTAATTAAAGTAGCCATCTTACTTCAGACAAAAGTTAAAATATAGTAGAAAATGTACTGTGTCCTGTGGTTATAACATATGCGATGTGCTATGCTTCCTGTAAAAATAATTAGATACGCGTACATGACATAATGACATGCCTTTAGTGATAGTTTAGAAGGTTTGAATATTCCAAACAGATAAAACATTACCAGTTCTATTGACTTGCATAACAATGTTATTTGTTTCTTATATTTGGATAGGAGAAAAACCAGAGTCTGAATGATTCAGTGTTGGAGCTTTCAGCTCACGTTGGACGGTTACAGGCCAGAGAACAGGAGCTAGCCACTTTGCTAAGGCTAAAGGTAACATGCAACATGTAGAAGAGAGTCACAAATAACAGGTTAATAGAAATGGTAAAGAGGGAGTAATTCCAACATGTTGTGCTATCTTCTAAACAGAAAATAGGAACATAGAATGTTTCAGCAGATAAGAACCATTTGGCCTATTTAGTCTGCCCAATTTTAAAGAAATAAATAACTCAGAATACTTTAATTATATCTAGGATAGCCTTATACCTATCCCATTCTTCACTGTATTAACGTCTACCACCCCTGCTGGAAGGCTATTGCATGCACCCACTACTGTTTCAGTAAAACAATAACTCCGGATATTACTTTTAAACCTTTGCCCCTCTAATTTAAGACTATATGCTCTTGTTGTGGTAGTTTTTGTTATTTTAAATATACTATACTGCTTTACTGTGTGAATTCTTTTTATGTATTTAAATGTTTCTATAAAATCCCCTTGTCCTATCCTTCCTCCCAGATTTACACGTTAAGATCCTTGAACCTTTTCTGGTAACTTTTATCCTGCAACCCATGAACCAGTTTAATAGCCCTTCTCTCCAAAGTGTCAATATCAATCAATATTCTATAGTCTTGGATTTTTACACCCAAAGTGTAAATCTTATACTTACACACATTAAAAGTCAGTTGCCACAGCCTTGACCACTTTTCTATTTAACCTAAATAATTTTCCATTTGGCATATTCCTCTAGCAACATCAACCCTTTTGTAAAAACATATTTTCATAAGCAAAAAGACCTTACCATCAAGACCTTCTGCAATGTCACTAATAAAAGTATTAAAAAGTACAATCCCTGAGGTACCCCACTGGTAACAAGACATTGCTCCGAAAAAAACTTAATTAACTACAACTCATCTACCTGTCCAGGGGGTCTATAAACCACACCTACATAAGTTACTGTACAGTTACCAGCTTCTAACGTAACCCAAACTGACGCTATATTTGCTTCACTTGTATTAGGTTTGCAACAATTCCAGCCTGAGTTTAACAATTAATTTCCAAATCTCAGACTTCAGAAATGCAAACTGGTTCTGCATTAAAGAGAACTGTCTACAGATCAGACAGCATCCAAACATCCAAAATAGTAAAACGTGAAACAAACAAATAATTACTATTACACTGAATGAAATCTGCCATTTTAAAGAGGAGGTAAAGCAAACAAATCCTGTGTAGACTCCAGAGTATCTCCAACTACACTTAGAATAGCTACACTTTGAAAAAGCTGCATACCTAAAAATTAAAGAAAGATAATGTGAACAGAAATTAAAACTCGTGAGTTGCATGTGTGTTGTGTGTGTCCTCATTTCAAGCTGACTTCACACACTTATTTTTCTCTCTGGTTGCTGTGTTACCTTGTGCAGAAGAGGCTTGCCATCTACATCCTCACCTTCAGCTGGTCTCACATACATATATATTTTTATCAAAGACAAATCTATATCTATTACAGGGCCTATGATTGGCAAAGCAGTTAAACAATCACCTCCATGTCTCCCCACACAGCACAAAAACAAATATTTAAAATATAAAGGGAGTTCGCTAAGATATTGAATTAAAATGCTTTGGAATTTGTTTCATAAGAAGTCTATATTCAAGGGGATATCTTAGCGCTCTCACTTTATATTTTATTTATATTGTTATCGCCATGGGCTTTATAAGCAATGCCCAGACATGGGTTCCTAGATCACTGTACCTTTTTAGGTAGCAAGAACCAGACAGAGAAAATGACATGTGGGGGGCGGAGCTAGCTGGAAAAGGGAGAAGACGTACTTACCAGAAGCTCCCTACATACTTAGATATAATGGTGATTTTACTCGGAAACTCCAACCAAAGTAGGGATATCGCAGCTCCCCCTCGACATCTTAACCATTAGAGACCAAAAAACTGTTGGAATACTTGGGTTTTAAAGCCCACCTGAGCTTACCGAATCCTCAGAATACCTCTAGACATCACGGTCATCAGATACGCGAGACTCACCTGCTACAGAAGCGGACCTCAAGGCTATAAAAAATGTGAAACTGGAGCACTAGGGAAAATTAGTGTATAAATAAGAAATTATATAAAACAGGATTTAGTGTATAAATAACAAATTATGTGAAACAATACAAAAATACGGGTATAAAAGTAAACGGGTATCTTGAATATGTGGAGTCTTCTTCCTGGGAACAGATCTCAGGCAAAGGTATGTAAATATATGCAAAGAAAATAAAAACAGTGCTTTGTATTACCTAAACCAAGGGGCACAGAAATATATATATAACAGTTGGTAATTATGTTGTTAATTCAATATAATGAAAAATATGGTTAAATTCTGTTATCTGCACTATAGAACAAAAGTATGTAAAAAGTAGCAGACGATTAAACTTCCGGGTTCAGGCACGCCTCAGTGACGTCACAAGTGACGTCATGAAGTATTGCAGGATGTCGGCAGGGACCAACAGGGTCTATAGTGACCCTGATCAGGTCCCTGCTTTTATGTTCCTGGCTGCCCAGGAACAAAAAGACACCGGATGGTGCTTTGGTCGTTAAGGAAAGGGTTAATATTAACATTTACCTATTGTCCTTTGTACTGTTCTGTTAATGAATAGGTCTCTAGAAAGCCCTTTATAATGACCCGTGTTTGCTTATATAACATTATCATATTCCCTATAATATGTAGTTTCTCTAACTTGTACAAATTTAACTTTTCTAGCCTTAATATAAAACTTTTCATTATTTTATTAATTTTGTAGCTCTCCTCGACACCTTCTCTAGTTCCATAATGTTTTTTTTTTTTTTAAAAAGGCGCCCAGAATTAAACTGCATATTCCAATCTACTTCTGGTAATTAAAATCCCTCCATAATGGTATTAAAACTTATTTAAGAATCCTTTTCTATTTGCATTAGTCATTGTGATTTTTCAATGTCACCAATATTTGGTGGGTTGTAACAAACACTCACTAATAATTTCTAGGCAGAAAATTGTAGGCTGACTATCTCAGACTTCAATTATTCCACATGTTCAATACGGTCATAATTTATATGTTCCTGCAAATGATTCAATAATAGCTGGTTTGACATACAGACCTCTACCTCTACCTCTTTTGTTTGACCTATGTTTTCTAAACAACCTGTAGCCATCCAAATGTATTGACCAATCATGTTTGTCATTCCATCATGTTTCTGTTAGGCCAGTTAAAGGGACAGTCTAGTCCTCGTAATTATTATTTTCATTGGTTCCTGCAGCAAAAAAATAAACTTTTACTAGTGTGGGCAGTCCTGGTTTCTTGCAAACTGCTGTTATTCACAATTTCATCTAGCTGTAAGTATTTTATATTTTAGTCAATGCAAAATTTAAAACATGCATTTTACAGTACTTTAAAAGCACATTAACATGCATTAATTTTTTAGGCACTAGACAGTCCCTTTAAGTCATAGTTTTCAATTGCTGCTACCAGCTCTAATTCCCCTAATTTACCAGTTAAACTTTGGGCATTTGCACGCATGTTCCATTTGTGATTTAATTTTGAAGTTCTTTTATAGGCTTCTCCCTGTAATCTGTACTAACAATGCCCCCAGATCCTCCCACCTGGATACTAACTAAGTTGCCTTCCAATTCTATACTGTCGAGCCCAGTGTTTATTGGTCCCTCATCCCCATTCCTAGTGTAAACATTCCTCCAATCGTCTAGCCATCCTCTCCCGAAGCACATGAGACCCTGTTGCTTCCAGGTGCAATCCATACCAATGTAAATTCAGCCCAGTGCTGTAGAAACTCAAAGCCCCCATATACTATAAATCAATTGTGGATATAATGAATTGTAAAACATCTGTGTTTAATAATATAATTACATACAATGCCCACACCATATTACAAACCACCACAACACTCGGCTACAGACCCAATATTCATTGAATGTGACAGACTGCAGATTTTAGAGGTTATACTGACCTGGTCATCTTCTCTATTGACCAAAGCACTCACTCCACTGTCAGATTGCAAGCAATGCTCGTCTTTGAAAATGTATGTCCTTTCCAGTATTGCCCGGAAATGTGCAATTTATTTTTTTTATATAGTTAGCACAATTATTGTATAGCCAATACAAGTTAATTTGGGTGGAATTTATTTCTAATATTGTTGGACACCAACACTCACCAGGGTTCATGTTAACTGTAGGACAAGGACATTATGGAGGCAACCAGTCATATTACAGAACTTACACTGCGTTACAAAGAGTCAGAAGCAGGGCTACGAAAGACAAGACTTACGGAAACTACTGCTATCAAGGAACTGCAAGATCTGAAGCCAAGACTGAAGGGTCTAAAGAGAGAGATAGAAAAGCTGAAAGGTAAAATCTAGTTTAAACCCGAACTTGATTAAAGTTGGCCATGTCCGGCAAATTAAAATATATATATAAACAAATGTCTTTCCTTTTTTAATTTTATTGTATTAGTTTGGCAACTAGTTTATTTTTCCACATTAAGGGACTGGTTTATTTTTGTATGTAAATATTTAATATTCTATATTATTTATTTTAAATATTAATGTAGAATTGTTGTCAGAAACATAACAGAAGCGTAATAGTGCTTTAAAAACATGTATACATTGGAACAATAATTAATTTTAATAGCTTTATGTAAGTGGATAACAAACATGCTCGCACTCCCCCCTCCCACAGTCAAATACATTTCTCTGCTTTGTTTGCCCACTGGATATTAGGAAGAAATAGGTTCTTATCCTATTTAAAGTGGGCATTGATGTGGTTGGTAAGTTTATTTTTGCTTTGGCTAAATAATAGAACTAAAGCCACTAATTTCTATTGCAATTGTAGATTTGATGTGACATTGCTGAGGTGAAAACTGCATAATTTATGTTGTCTCCATTTACTGGCATTTTTAACCCTGCCTTTATTGCTATTCTTTGTTATTTGCATGTTTGGGGGAGTGGAATGCTGGGAACTAGATTACATGTGTTCTGCTCTCTTCATTCTTGTTGAAGAATGGTCCAGTAGCGTACCTCCCAATTTTCCCCAGGGGTGATGCAGGATTTAAAGGAGCTGTTAGAATTATTGGGACCCCATAAAAAGAAGTAGGACTGTCCCGAGTGGCGGGTAGGCAGCGGCCCTTTTAACACTGCAGTAGTAACTATAGAAATCTCATGACTTATAATGTGTCTTTTAAGATGATCTGAGCCAAAAGACTGCAGAGAATAATGAACAGAGGGAAGAAATTATTCGTCTGAAACAGGAGAATGCCTACTGGCAAGCAGAGCTGACTCTTGCAGGTGTGTAAAGTACTTCTGGGCTTCACAGTCAGTCATTATTCTTACTTAATTATATCTGGAGGCATGTGTGTTGTTTTTATATGTTAAGAAGTTATTTGTTGCATCAACCTTTCCTCTAAGTGGGATCTGGTGTACTCGCTCCACAATGAACTCCACAATGGTGTCAAGCTAAAATCCTTGACACCAACTGCAAATAGCACTCCATGTTAAACCATTTGTTGTGGTAGGGGCTAAGGTAAGATAGAATGATAGTGTGGAGGGCTGGCCTTAGGTGTTCAGGCGCCCTGTCCGGGCCACCTTTGTCGCCCCCCCCAGCACCCAGTTATAGTCCAGTCCAGAGCTAACACCTGCTGTTAACTACAGCATAGTTGCCAACATCGGCCATGTTTCCAGGGACACATAATTGTTCTACATGCTGGAGAAAGAGCATGCAAAGTGCATCCCGGCAGTATGTAGGATACATATACACACATACACAATCCAATTAATTAAACATGGTTGGTCCTATGAGATCTCCACCCTGATTAATTAATTGGATTGTGTGTGTGCATATATCCATCCTACATACTGCTGGGCTGCACCTTTCATGGTATTTCTACAGCGTGTGGAACAAATACGTGTCCCTGGAAACATGACCGATGTTGGCAACTATGCTACAGTTCCCATGACGCTCAGCCAGACATAGTGCAGTCAACTTTATATAAGACTGCAGATGTTAGGTTTGGACTACAATTCCTATGATACTCAGCCAGGTGCCCACCATGATGCTGGCTGAGCATCACTGGAAGAGTAGTCCACAGCAGATTTTTTTTATATATAAAAAAAAAGAAATTCTTTTATTAGCCTCCCTCCCAAGATCCTACCTTTCTGGCCTGGGAGGAAGCTCATCTAGTCCCTGGTTGTCTGTGGGGGCATCCTCCTGGGCTGGCTGTGGTGTGGAGGGCGCTGCTGGTCTCCCTCTTGCAGAGACCTAGTCCCTCCATTGCTCCTGAGGAAGTGACGCCGTCTGTCACGAAACGCGTAGAGTTTGTGTGTTCTATTCAAAACGAAACTACAATTCCCGACTTACCTATCACCAACTTCCGGATTTGGAGACTATCTTGCCTGCTATACTACCATAGAGCTCCTCATACTACGGACTAAGTCGCGTGTTGCAAGTTTGTTTTAGATTTGGACACTTAGGATCCCTGACAGTTAGTTTTTTTTAATCCTATTATACTTCTAAGAAGAATTGTGTGCTTCATCGGCTTGACCACCCTGCTTTGGCTGCATCTTCATATATATATTTATTATACAATTCTATATTATTCTCTCCATTTATTTTCCTTTTTCTTATTGCTTTATATATTAATATTTTTTATCTTTATGGACTTTTTTTATGCTTATGCCTTACAATCATTTAGTTATGCAGTTGCATTTTTTTGCTGCCTTAAAGCCAATTTTTTTAACAACAAGTCTGATAGCAGAAACTAACCCAATCTGCAATACTATCTTTGTTTTTGCATGTGCTGTATTCTATGTTTATTATTGCTTATACATTCTGTTATATATTACTTTGCTCTTTTTTGTGTGTTAGCTTGGGAGAGTGTCTCCTCTGGCGCCCCCTGGGTGTTGCGCCCTGTGCGGTCGCACACCTATAAGGCCGACCCTGATAGAAACAGGCTTCTAATCTCGTTAGAGGTGTGCCAAAACTGACGTACTTGGTAGGCCTAGAAGAGGGCCTCCTGTGTAAAAGGATATTAAAGGACAGGAAAGAAAGGAAGGAAGAAGAAAGTGACTGTATAAAAAAGGGTCTGGGAAAAGGGTGGGAAAATAGCGAGACGAGCGATGGTGGTTGTAGGAGAGGGGACTACTGATATAGTCATAGCCACTCCCACAACCACAACCAATCAAGACTGGCCTGTGCAGTTCTGTGTAATGTGCTTAACTCTTGAGATTAAGTGTGAGATTTAGATAAAACATTTTTGTGCCAATTACATTCTAAGTCTACATCATGTGCCTGTAGTGTAACATTATGTTCACTCTAATTGTGTTTGTCATTATAATAAAGATATCTTAATAACCTGTGCTGTTAGTGTTGCTTTGTTTGATTTTGATCATGTTGGAGTAAACCGTGTTTATTAGCATCTGTCGTATTGCTGTGTCTTACCATAACGACGTTAAAGGGGAAGTTCCTCATATGAGACATTTTCATTTTCTGTTGTACTTTAATGTGGTGCATTTTAAAAATACCCATTTTTAACTTAAAAGTATGTCTCCTGTAGTTTTACATTGAAAATTATTTTAAAGGGGCATCTAAATTTAGTGATATTAGGAGGCCAAACGACTACAGTAGTTTTTATGAAAGCTCTATCATTTATTACTATCTGTTGAGCGCAGCTGTTTCAATGCTTGGAATGGAGAGGGGTATAGTTTCAGCTGTTTTTTTGTACTTTGATGTAAGACAAGAAGGAGGCCTTAGGGACAGAACCCTTGCATTAGCAACGGCAGTAAATCTTTTATACTTTTTTAGACGATCTTGAGGAAAAAATTAAAACTATATTTTTTTTTTTTATTACCTCATCTGATGTAGCTCTAAGAATGTTCTCTTGGAAATGGCAGGTGGCATTACCCTTTTAAGAAATTGGTCTTAGAACAAGTACACGTTGAACTATTTAATTTGCTTTGGAGCCCATCCTTTTCATATACCCAACTGGTACAAATATGTGTTCCATGTAGCAACAATCTGTTTTGAGCCAATGTATAATTCTAAGCGTTTCTAGTTCTGGACTTTGATGATGTTCAGATGTAGATTCATATTTATCATGCTAATGAATTGTGGTGAATGATAAATCTGGAGCTGACGATGCACCTGAATATACCTGTATTTAGTTGTATGTCAATGTTGCACTAGATATGGAAGATCATTTTATTTCTGTGTTTGTACCTATTAGGTAAGTTATGTTTTAGTGATATATATTTGTAAATATATTTCTATTTACTACAAACCATTTATTTTGTTGCTGCAGCTGAAAGGGAGAGGCGTAAAGACCAGTTAATTCTGCTGGCAAAATCAAAGCAAGATAGAACCGACACAGAACTTCAGAACTTGCGGCAGGTATAATTCATTAAATGTAGTATGTTGCTGAGACTCCTAGTTGTTTTTCTGGCATCACAGTGGCACACAATAGAGAGATAGGTCACCTTCCTGAGATTGGGCAGGAACCAATCAAACTTATACATAATGTCCCCAACCCTGTGTTTTTCCTGCTCTACCTCAGACTTCTTCTTCCATTTTTTTGTTTTTGTTTACTTTGACCCATGGTAGAGTTCTTCTGCCATGCTTTACACAGCATTGTCAGATGAAGGCCTTTACTCACATCCCAGGAACCCTGGTCAAGTATAGCCACTTTGTGACAGGACTGTTTTGAAAATGTTGATCATGTCATATAAATAAAATATGATGGAAATTAAAAAACAAACAAACTTTTACTTGAAAAATCTTTGGATTCGGATCGGGCATAATAACCAAATTGAACCAATCCCCAGAATACAGCTACACAATATATAGGAATTTCCCCAGAATTCTCGTTCAGTAACCGAAGCATTGGAGACATTCGGATTAAAACATTTTAGCCATATAGAGCATATCATTTTGTGGATAATAGCTGCATTATGGGCATTTTAATTCTCCTATTCTGAGCTGGAGAATTACATTTTAAAGACATCTGCACTACACAAAAACCATTTTGAAGTACTTTATTCCCTAATATAATTTCCAATACAAATATACACAATTAGCATATTCGGACGTGGTCTATGGACATGTCAAAAAACACATCACAAAAAGGGTTATGCAGATAAATACATGTGCAGAACACACACAAATTAACCACAAAAGGGAACATGTACACATACTAAGATGCGTATATATATATAATATATATATATATATATATATATATATATATATATAAATATATTAATAGGCACTGTTATTCACTATCGCAGAACATCACCTCTGAAAAAAAAAGGGAAAAATATGACAATACAATTGAAATAGCTACATGGAATAAATATGTAGAAATAGCATATATTACATGGAAATGGAAAAATCCATTAGCATACCTGGGTCAGAGTATTCTGAATGCCGCAAAACACATCCAAATCCACCTGGGTGATCCCAACAATCAGATCAAACCACACATGATTCACACAACCTAATCAAGATCCATATATAAAGGAGGGAGATTCACAACCACACTCATTGGTAACCCCAGTTACAGGGAAGTTTGTTGTTAGAAGTGGTTGTATAAAACAGTTGCCCTCTACGTCACACACAGGCAGATGGCTGGCATCCAGGATGCATTGCTAGCTAATCCTGCTGGGATCAGAGTGCCTAAGTACAGGTTTTCCAGGGCAACCTGAAAAAGGTACTCTAACCAATGATTTCTCCAGATGTTTAGTCATTCCCGTGTGGCCATCCTGGATTTACACCAGCACATATAGGATTTGGAGCCTTTGACTGGAAGGAACCATTAATTACCTGGGCAGGTGAGATTATTAGCAGTATTGCATAATCTAGGTACCCACACCTTCCAGCCAAGCTGTGGGAGGGAGCTCAGTATCACTCAGCAATCCTTTTAACAGTTCCTTGATTTAGTGCTACGGGCCCTGGTCTCCAGCGTTATGGACTACATCCACTTCTCCACCCAGGATGCACAGTGTCACAAGGTCAAGATGGGCTTTTACAGGGTGGCAGTGATGCCTAAAGTTCTTGGGGCCATAGCCTGCACTTATGCTGGGCTAAGGACCCCATCATACAGGCAGGAATTATATTGAAACCAGAAGCATTGCCACTCCCTTAATATTCAGATCATCTTTGATGCTCACCAGCACATCATGAGTGTCAAGTCGGGGCATTCTGGCTCGTGTCATGAGGCAGTCATTTTGAGGGAGTCTAGTATTTCTATAGAAGAACTGATTTTCAGTCTGTTACAGGCACCTATCAAATCAATTACTGACTAGAAGACATGCCAACGTTTCAGAACTAGACTTGTTTCTAAGCACCGTTGAAATATTTCAAGGAGACCCCTGTTTCCATTTGGTAGCAACTACTAAGAGGTCCCTTTGCAGTCAATCAGAACCCTTTTATGGACAGGTAGGGTTGCCACCTTTTCTTCAGAAAAATACCGGCGTTGGTACTGTCTCCATAGACTTAACATTGGCATGATGCCAATATTTTACCGGCCTGCCGGTAAAATACCGGCCAGGTGGCAACCCTATGGACAGGTCAGTCTTTGACTTATCACCAATGCTTATAATGTTAGGTTTGTTTTGTTTCCTTTGCTTTTTCATTGTAGCAGTGGATTCCTTTCTTGATATCTTCCTGCTTATTGACAACTAACAGTGAGAAACCATACATACAACAAGCGGTACATTCAAATATTTTCTAAAACCCCTTCATTACTTCTAGGGTCTGTTTTTAGATAAGTCTCCAAGTATCCAGTAGCTGGATTATTCAAGCCATTCTTTTTTTTTTTTTTTTCAATTTATAATTCTTTATTAAATATATCAAAAAGACTTACAACACAACACAGAAAAAAATAAAATAAACATACAGACATCCCCTTGTTAATCCACATATTTAAGTCTATGTTCGATAAATACCATGAAATGAGTCCAAGTGGGGAGGCCATAGATAAAGAGGTCCGAAATTGGAACCTTCTTCTCATCCGATACAAGGACACAGCAATGTTATTGATTATCTGTCCCAAGGGAACCATTTTACGGAATTGTTTAGGAGTCACCCATAGGAGTAAAAAGGGATCCAAACAATGGGCCTTATATCTTTCAATGTTTAGCCATGGTGGTTGTCTTGGCCTATTGATGTTCCAGGCTATTATGTGGGTTAGTTGCGCAATATCATGTATCTGGAAAGGATCCGGATAACCCAGACCTACTCTCTCCACCTCCCTCATTAAGATCTGCCTAGAGATCCTGGATCTACCGTCCGACCACACATTCATATTCAAGCCATTCTAAATGTCTATAAACAGCAGTTTCTGAGACAATATTCTCATGAAATGCACATTTTACCAGAGTTCTACTCTCTTTTTGAATATGTCACAATATAGAGGGTGTTGCTCCTGAAGAGTTTACTCTTGCAGAAACCTTTGAGATTCAGCTGCAGATTGTAAACTTGCGAGCAGGGCTATCTGTACCTAGCTAATCTTGCGCTACAAATAGTCTGAAGAATTATAGTTTCTGAGGGTTTTTGATGTTGTAATAGAAATATAGAATGTGTCGACAGATAAGAACCAAATACAATAAAGTGAACATGTGCTCTAGTGACCAACACTAGAAAAAAAGAGCATTACCCTTTTCTATGAGACGAAATGCTCAGATATTATGCAAAGGGAAAAAAAACAAAAACAATAATAGTGTAGTATATCAGTGCAATGATATAATAGTGCAAAGTGCATAAATGGTACACTCACATTTACATGAGCAATACCCTGCTCAAGATAAACAGCGTGGGTGAGCTCAGATAAGAGCAGGTAGATCTTGTAAACCAGCTCCAGAGGCAGCCCATATATCCAGATCACATGGGAAGGAGAAGGCAGGATTGCACAAGTAAGTATTTTAATATATAAGCAATAAAACCAACAAACAGTAAGATCTTACATTTAAAAACGTTTTAAAAGTCCCAGATGCTTGTACATAAAACCAATAGTGTTGTCTGTGCACTCCTCTCCTCTCACACAACGCGTTTCCCCTCTTGTTGAGGCTTTTTCAAGTGTGACAGATAAGAACCATTCGGCTCATCTAGCCTTGCCAATATTCTAAATACTTTTATTAGTCCCCAGTTCCCTTTCTTAAAGCTAGGATAGCCTTGAGCCTATCCCACGCATGCTTAAAATCCTTGACTTTGTTTACCTCTACCACTTCCACTGGAAGGCTATTCCATACATCCACTGCCATCTGTAGTGGGTGTATGGCTATTCCATACATCCACTACCTAATAACACTACCTAAAGGGGTGGGGACTTCATATAGATGTCTGATTGTTTCTTACCCTATCTCAGTAAATAGCAGATATCTCTCTTTTGTGTGCTACCGGTGATATTCAGAAATGATTCTTCCCAGTTAAGAATTAATAATTTCTAGCACAACGAAAGATTGTATGTGACCCCAATAATGATGGACTGCATTGTTATGGGAAGTGTGTGAAGAACGTGTAAAGAGCAAACCACGCAAAGTTCTATAGGTCAAACAATCAGCAGGGAGTATTTCTTTGGTTTCCATGATCATTCCTACACATTTAGGGTAATTCCTTAAAATTACTTACATATATTATTTATATGCATAAAACCCTTATGTACTCATCAAAATTGTCTGGTCTGCAACCATTCGGCTGTTGGTTTTCACTTGTGAACTAGAGTGTTAATATTTTGGTTTACCATAAAAATGTCCTCTTTGTACAGATATATATGAAACAGCACCATGACATGCAATTTCTCCAGCTGACTTTGGAAAGTTCCCATGGTATAATACAGAAACAAGAAGACAAAGAAAATGATACAAGGTAACCATCTCTGCAAGCCTTTCATTAAGTCGTTAAGTCATTTAGTGGCAAGTCGTTCTGGTTCTCCTAAATGAAAATATGTAAACTAATGTTCCACAATGGTTTTTAGGGGCTCATGTTGACTTAGTTCTACACTGTGTTCCATGCTATTTTATATCTGTAGAACTATATCCAATAATGCCTACAATCTACAAAACATTTCCATTATAAGCATTCTAGTAATTTAGTCTTGTTTTTCTAGTGAATGCCCTTTAGATGTCAGTTGTCAGTCTCTCTGCTCCCATGGAAAAGATGAATTCTTGGCATACAGCCAGAGCCTTCCTTTCAGTAATCTTTTAGATGTCAACTTGCCACTTATGCAATCAACACTGAAAGACTTGTCACCTCACAGAAGCCAGGTGAGTATTTGCATATCCTAATACTTGGATGAACATCTAATACAAAACAATGTCAACCACAATGTAAAATGTATCCATATGCTGTTGGACAGCAAGCCCTTGTCAGAAACACTCAATCTCCTCTCAAAAAGTTTCTCTCTTAAAGGGACAGTCTAGTCCCCAAACTCACTTTTGTGCAAGATAAAGATTACTGCTTGTATAATGCACAGGCTTTTATCCATGTGTGATTTGATGCAGGCATTCTGTATAAATCACATTTTTTAAATTTGACTCAAGCCCTCCCCAGTGATTGCTCTGCATGTTTACTGCAGGTGCGGCAGCACTGATTATTCAGACACTGAGTATATAAAGTTTTGTTTCATATAGTCACTTCATGTCCTCCTCAAATTGAGTCTATTGAGTGGCCTATGAGTGACCTTGCTTTTGTGCACAGTAGGATCTTTTAACAGTGCAACACATTGTGTGATGACGTCACATCAGACAGGATATTCCATTCATTTGAATGGCATTATACTCATTGGTTCATACAGCAAAAAAAAAAGGAAGTGACTTTTACTCATCTAGTGTGGGTAGTCCTTGTCTCTTGCAAACTGCTGTAATTTCACAATTTCTTCTAGCTCTAAGTATTTTATATTTTAAGCAATGCAAAATGTAAATACTTTGAAAGCACATTAATATGCATTAATATTTGGCAGATGCATTTTGGGCACTAGACAGTCCCTTTAATGATACTTTACCAGTATGAAGTTAGGTCATGTTTGCTTTATAGACAAGAAACTGCATGCTGGATTACCCTTTCACATGTTTCATGTTATCACTGCTATTCTGCATAAACATAAGGCTTTATGAACAAATTAGTGTTTCCTTGTTTTTTTTTCTGTTACCTGTAGCTTTCATGTGTGTCCGTGCCTTTAAAATACAAAAAAGTATTGTTAGTAATGTGTCTCCTGCTCTGGTGTGATTTCCCCATGTGAACATTTTACTAACTACCTTTACATGGATAATCCATTTGTTTCTTTGATTTTGCAGAAGCCCTCTTCCCCAACGTCTAAGCTACAGCGTTTATTAGCAGAGTCTCGTCAGATGGTTGAAGATCTTGAACTCAGCACTCTTCTTCCAGATCAGAGCCAGGTGATCATGGAAAGAATAACTTGATGGGTTATTATTGTTTTATGATATCAGTGTGGGAACAAATTTAAATGAGTAGTACCATGTTAGCCATGGCAAAACTAGAAACAAGCAGGGTTAAAATGATACCATTTATTGGCTAACTGAGCATTTGATTGCAAGCTTTCAAAACCGAGTTTCTAGGTCCCTTCCTCAGGCAGAAATGAGGCTAAAACAAAATTACAAAACCTAGCTAACCGCTTTAAAAAATATTCACATGAGGGTGCTCCTCACCCTCAATTGTTTGAGATTGGGAGGCTTCTTGAATGAAAGTAGTAGTGTTCGAATATTGTCCAGAGTTAAATTGTTTGTAGTTCCCTCAAAATCTTGTGCAGGACTTCCATTTGTCAATTGTAGGTCACCACTAACGGTACATAGTCTGCTTTTTTTTTTAATTATGATTTTATTGAGTCATCAAGAAAGATATACAGTACGAATAGCTGAAGGTACAGACAAAAGAGAAAAATCCAAATCAGAGATGTGTATCTACCGATACATGACATATCGAATAGTACCAAAAATGACTCATTTTGATTTTTTTATGTATTGAAATCCAACAAGAGGCACTCATGGCCTCGCAGGCATATTAAGATGATGATGTCAGGTCAGACTAAAGAACCTTTCATAAAATGTTCCGCTTTATCTTGTGTGGGTCGAAAGACAAAACAAGTCGTCCGTAGTTGGACGTCCGGGTACATAGGAAACATTAAAGGGCATAGATAATAAATATATACAAAACTACTAAGTTATTATTGATGGCTAGTGGCCGTATGGAGGCTACATGAACCACTGGAGCTTGGATCACCCTCTAAACTAAACCATTAAGCCTACCAAAATTGGGATAACAGTGGCCAGTAGTCTTAGTACATGTAACATAGCCCTTAACGGTAATTTGAAACGTCAAAAGTAAAAATTACCCCGTACCATATATAATATCTTGTCTACTGAAAAATATATAGAGGAACATGATTTATAATGGATAGAAAAGGGTTAAGGGGAGAAGGGATAAAAGAGATTATAAGAGAAATTGATATCAAAAAAGGGGGGGGGGGAGAAGGGTACCCCAAGGGAGGGATATCGGTAGCATCAAGGGAGAGCTAACCAAAAAGAGGGCTACTGGACCACACTTTAGGTGGCCAGCCTAAAAAACCTCTACTCCAGATCGAAGTGAGGAGTGCCCTGGGGGGGGGGGGGGGGGATAACATTACAACCTTCTTTACAGTGGCAGAGAAATACTGTGTAAAATGCTTAACTACACATCTCTCCCATCTCTGGGCAATTAAACATTTATGATGCACGAGAAAAATAAGAAAATGTACATACAGTATAGAAACACTCAGTGAATGTTTGTAACTGGCTCAGATGATTCCGGCTCATAGGTTTTACTCCAGATTATTGGCAATGGTCCGGGTAGGTGATGGAACCAGTGGGATCGGTGGTATGTCCAGACTTTGCAGGAATATTTTAGTATCGCCAATGTCTCCAATAGATAGTGTTTTACCATCCTTAGAGACGGTTAGGCTGCATGGTATTCCCCATCTGTACTTTATATCCAAGGACCTCAGGTATGTAGTAAGCGGACTCATCGTTCGGCGCCAAAGCACCACGGAAGATGGAAGGTCCTCAAATATGCGGATAGTAGCCCCTTCGTGCACAAACTGGTTCAGTTGGCGGTAGGCCGCTAGTAGTTCCGTCTTCATCATCACGTTCGGCAGTTTGAGAATAACGTCCCTTGGAGCTGCAGAGGGGGCTTTTTGGCCCTTGCGCACTCGAAAAAAGTCAATTTCCTTCTGAGATGGTAAGCCACTGTTCGGGTTAATCCGGGTAAGTATTTGTATGAGGTACAAGCGGAGCGAAGTGGGCCCTACTTCCTCCGGTATGCCCCTCACATTAGTGTGACGCATTTTGGCCTCCAGTTTTTTTATTCTCCTGGCAGCGTCTCCCATCTGCAGGGTTAGTGAGTTGGTAATTTCAGTAGCCTGTGCCTGTTTCTGTGACACCTCAGCCGTTGTGGATTCCAACTCCGCCACCTTGTTTCGGAGCGTTAAGATATCCGCCCGTACTGCCTGTATATCAGATCTCCACGTGGCCTGGAAATCAGTGAAACATTTCTGAATGTCTGCCTTCGTGGCATATGCCTCGCCGGGGGTACTGCGTCCTGCAATTCTTGGCTCTGGTTGTGGGGCTTCATCAGAATCGTCTGAAGTAGAGTCTGAGGCCTGACTCAAGGGAGTAAACGTTGCTGCCGCCACATTCAGCTGAGGCTTCGCATGCTTGGATAATAAAGTGGCTATATCTGATTTTTGGCCACAATGCAGCTTCTCTGGCTTTTTTCCTTTCTTGCCCATTGTGATAGTAGATAGGTTGCCAAGATTAATCGTCGTTGCAGCCAGACTATTAACTTTAAAGTCGGTAAATTGCCCAGAAACGCAGGGAGCTCTGAAGAAATGCGACTTGCCACCATCGTAGTTAGCTCCGCCCCCCACAGTCTGCTTTTTGTGGCTGCTGGTGTCTCAGGACATTTTCTTTGGTGATATTAGTGGCTTTCTTTATTTGAAAGGCTGTGATTTTTATACTGTAACCATGGTTGATGAAGTCCTTCCTGAGGTTCTCAAGATGTTTATCTTGGTCTGTGGAATCCGAGCAGATACAATTGTATCTGATGGTTTGGCCATAGATGATTGAGTTTGTCTGGGATGGAAACGGTTGTATTTCTGGTAGGTTCCTCTGTCTGTTGGTTTTCGGTAGAGTGACGTCTGAATGGAGTTGTTCTTGATGTATATGGTAGTATCCAGAAAGTTGATGTTTGCGTGACAGTAACTCAGTGTCAAGTATATTTTTGGATGCAGGGCATTATAGTCTTCATGAAATCTGAGAAATCCCTCTTCGCTACTAGTCCATATGATTTATTTTATAATATCATCATCAGCGGAAATATACTAGAGGTGAGGCAGGTGAAGATTAAATCTTTCTCCAATTTGGCCATGAAAAGGTTGGAATATTTTGGTTCCATTTGTGTGCCTATTGCAGTTCATATTCTTTGGAAATAGAAGTCCTGTTCGAATTTGAAGTAGTTATGTTTAAGTATGATTTGTATTAATTGTGTTAGGAACAGCACCGAAACCTCCGCCACCACTAGAGGTATGCCCCAGCAAAACAAATGGGAGATGGTATTAACATTACGGACTCCCAGCAAAATAAGACCACAGCCAGCATGAGGCTCCAGGGACTAATGGTAAAGCCACAAGGGAATTGAATCTACAGCAAGTTAGCACTCAGACCGGCCAAACAATGCCTGTTCTCCATTAAAACCAATAACATGGAATCACGTGGCCCAATTAACCCCTTAACGACAGATGACGTGCCAGGCACGTCACGGCAAATCGAGGACTTGCCGACAGGTGACGTGCCTGGCACGTCATGCACTTAACAGAGTAAAGAAAGCGACCGGCGGTCGCTTTTTTTACTCTATCGGTGTTGCTACAATGCCTCTAGGTAGAGGCATTGTGCAACACCCCCAAAAAGTGCAGGGGCGCGCTACGATCAGTCCCCGGAGTGATCGTAGCAGCCATTTAAAAATGGCTGTGCCCGCTGCACACATGTGCTTAGGAAGCGAACGATCGTTTTTATAAAAGCCATACCCTTTGTATAGTGTAGCCTTTGTATTAACCCCTTCCCTGCCACTGATCACTTCACAGCAGGACATTTTGTCTTGTCTGTGCATTTTTAGGATTTAATTTTTTTTGTACAGTGCTACAAAGGCTCTTATAAGAGCTATTAACCCCTACCTTGCTCTACATGTCAAAATTCCAAGTTGGAAAATCAAAAAGCGCACCTCTCAAATGTAGCCTTTCAACCCCCAACAAAGCTGACAATACTATGCATGGGTGGTATCCCTGTGCTCGGGAGATGTTGCTGAACATATATTGTGGTATTGTTTGTCAGTGACACATACCAAAATCTGTGAATTTATGTCTAAAATACAATATTTGTGGAAAAAAAAAAACACAAAAATTACTACTTTACTTTTACCTTGCTCTACATGTCAAAATTCCAAGTTGGAAAATCAAAAAGCGCACCTTCAAAATGTGGCCCTTTAGCCCCCAAACAACCCAACAAACCTATGCATGGGTGGTATCCCTGTACTCAGGAGATGTTGTTGAACACATACTGGGTTATTGTTTGGCAGTGACACATACCAAAATCTGTGAATTTATGTCTAAAATACAATATTTGTGAAAAAAAAAAAACACAAAAATTACTACCACAAACTTTGACAAAGGCTGGTGGTAGAATTAGTGCATGGAAAGTGTTAAAATACCACCATTTGAAATAGCGTAGGGTGTCTACTTTAAAAAAATATATCGGTTGATGGGGTAAAATACACTGGCTGGTTTCAAATATGCCCCAAATGGGACATGGGTGCAGGCGGTTTGCATGTCAAAATTTCAAGTTCGAAAACCAAAAACTGCACCTCCCAAATTTGTCCTTTTACCCCCCAAACAACCCAACAAACCTATGCATGGGTGGTATCCCTGTACTCAAGATCCCTGTACTCATGTTGCCGAACACTTATTGGGGTGTTATTTGGCAGTGACACATACCAAAATCTGTGAATTCATGTCTGAAGTACAAGGTTTGTGAAAAAAAACCACAAACAAATTACTACCACAAACTTCGACAAAGGCTGGTGGTAGAATTAGTGCATGGAAAGTGTTAAAATACCACTATTTGAGACAGCCTAGGGTGTCTACTTTAAAAAAATATATGGGTTGATAGGGTAAAATACACTAGCTGGCTTCAAATATGTCCCAAATGGGACATGGGTGCAGGCTGTTTGCATGTCAAAATTTCAAGTTGGAAAACAAAAAACTGCACCTCACTAATTTGGCATTTTAGCCCCCAAACAACCCAACAAACCTATGCATGGGCGGTATCCCTGTACTCAGGAGAAATAGTAGAATCTATTTAGCAGCTTTTTTTCGTTCGCTTTTGTCGATGAGGAGAAGATGTTTCAAATAAAAGTCATGAAATTTGTGTATTTTTTTATTTTTTTTAATAATATTATAAAATATGATCAAAAAGATGGCATCCAAAGAAAGCCCTTCTTGTCCCGATAAAAACAATATATAATATGTGTGGGTACGGCAAATGACAAAGAACAAAATTACTGCTAAACACAAACTGCACAGAAATGTTAAAATAGCCATTGTCCAGAAAGGACAAAAATGTTTCAAAGGCTCTGTCCTTAAGGGGTTAACCAATTAATATTTTGTTCTCCATTTCAGCTGTGCAGCTTGTCTGATGCAAGTGGGTTTTCAATAGTTCCACCAATGGCCATGGTGTTTTGTCATTCTCTTATTTTCAGACTCCAAAAAATTACCCATGTTGTTAGTCTTTTGTTACTTTATATATACAATGTGTGAAAGTGTTTTAAAATATGTCCTTATAGGGGAGAGAAGGTAGAGCACCATCTCTTTATCTTATTGTAATGAGCAGCATTTAGATATCAGAAGATCAAAAACATATGTATGTTTTAAATGTATTTTTATTCTTCATTCTAATGCTGACCCTGCACATTAATAATGATCTTCAACCAAGACTATATCAACCAAAAAATAGTAAATATCACATTTTCACAAGTGGGTTTACTCCTTCTTCTTGGACAAGGTACCTATAGGACTAATAATATTGTTAGCTCCTCCCAATGCCTCCTATAAAAGCCCCATTACCCTGGTAATCCTCAGTTCCTTCTTGTCCCTTTCAGGGCTGGACATGTTATCAGACTTTTTTTCTTTTCTTCTTTCTTCCTGCTGATGGTGCAGCACACGGGTAGTTGCCGGAGGGGAGAGCTCCATCAGGATCCGAACCCTGCCCGGGTGGTATGCGGTGTGATCCAGCTCCTAACCCATTGGGGTTACGGAGCCAGCTACTTTGGCCAGCTTTTAAAGCATCCGGGTGATGCCGGAAATATTAAGCAGGCTAGAGCCTGCCCACAGCGCTGGAACAGGTTGAGTATCCATTATCCAAAATCACTTTAACTGTGATATGAGACATCATTGGGAACCTGTCATTGGTGTGACAGACCTGCACACATTCCATTGTATTACCCATTGAGCATGCATGGAAAGGCTAAATAACAGCTTAAGGGGTCTGGACACTGAATAAACGGTTGTTTGCTTACATTCTGACAGGTGTATGTGGAGTTTTCAGCCTGTGGCAAAATCCTAAAAAAAGTTTGGATAACGGACGTCTGGATAAGGGGTACTCAACCTGTCCAAGCTCAGTTACCCTTCGAAAACTTTTTTTCTTCTAGATACCCTGCCACCTCATGGGGTATCATACATCAAGAATGCACACACTACTTGGAATTGCTTTGCCTGGGCACCTTGTGTTTAAAGTCTTGCTGCACTGAATGGGTGCTTCAGGTCCATGTCAAAGTATGTACAGGGCAAGGGCCCTGAGTAGTGACAGGCTCTTGGGGATTTGGGGAACAGGGGACAAACATTGGGCCCCATAGAGAAAGTCAATAATAAATCCAGGGGACAGGTAACAACCAGGAACAAGCAGGGCAGTGATATATCTATTTGAGCTATAACCCCTTCCAGTGCCAGTGGAGCCTAGGGCACGGAGTCACATGGCTCCTTCGGGGTGGGGTTAGTCCACAGGGAGGTGTTTGGCCCTCAGGGATTCCAGGAGCCCCAGTCACACAGGCTGCCAGGATTCACTTTCTGACACTTACATTTTGCCCAGCTAATTGTCTGCTTCACCACAAAACTTACCTATATACAGCATATGAGAAATCAATGATAAAATACCTACTAAATAAAGCCAAAGCACTAATCCCCCTTCACTGAGGGGAATCTACAACCCCAACATTTAGGGAATGGGTAAAAAGAGTAGATCATAACCCTAGAGAACCTGGCTCCTTCAGATGACCAAATTTATTGGAAACAATTGATTGAAGAAATAAAAAACTAAGTCATCCCCGTGCCCATAACCTACCCATATTCCTTTCTGAATACCCCCATCAATACAATACATTACAATATCCACACTATTATATGTTGCCAACATCTATGTACATGCAACAATGTTCTGTTTTTCACCTGCTGCAACAGGCTATTCTGTGTATGGATTAACCCAACATCCCATGTTTACTGCTGAAAACCCTGTTGCACCAGTGGTGAGACCCTTCCCCCCCCCCCCTTCCCCCCTTCCCCTCCCATTCTTAACCTCCCGTATTCTCTATGCCATCCTAGCGTCTTTTAGGCACTGAAAATCAGGATGGCATAGTACGTCCTAGCGTCATGAAGGGGTTAAAGGAACTGGAGTTCATAGTGTAAACCATATACTGTATTGATACATGCAGTATATGAATTGCCCCTAAACAAGTTTCATATAGAAACAAAATGAATAGGGTTTGTTTCACTGGCTCTGTAGATTAGATTCCCTTGCAAATTTAACATTAGTCCTGATACCCTCATCCCAGCCATGGTCCTGTTTTGTTGGGAGTCCATAGTATTCCATCCAAAAAGTGTTAGAAACAGTGTATAGGCGCTACTTCAATTTATTTGTTGTTTTGTTTGCAGCTCACTGTCTGGTGGAAAAGTTACCTCTATTTTCACTTATGCACAGAAGTAAAAGATATAGAAAGACAGGAGCACAAATGTAATAATATCAAGTGAGAAACATTGTATATAGTGGGTGCAAAAAAACACACTTGTGAAAATAACAATAAAAAATACTTATGATAAATCACAGGTACATTCTCATAGGTTTCTGATTGAAGGTCTCAATTTGGTCAGGAGTACCCAAAAAATAAAAATAAATAAATAGTGCTCTCCGTTTGAATAGAAATTTCACAGCTTGGCGGATAATAGGGATTGTATTCACAGACTAAAGAGCGGTTTACTCCTCTCTATATAGATAAAAAGAGATCCCCAGAAGTTTTGAAGGGAACATATGATGTTATGGATCCTGTTGTAGCTGCTGTTGTTAATTCATAATGCAAATGTTCGTTGCATACATGTAAAGAAAAAAGCATTGCCATAGTGAAGTAAGGTAAGTATAACCATTTTTAATAAATAAGGAAAGGCTTACTTAAAAGTGTTGTGAGTACAGTCAAGTATCTCACAAATGCGCTGGAGTAAAAAATGAAATAGCTGCAGATACACGGACGTTGTGTAATAACCAATTCGTCTTGGACGTCTGCTGTATCCGAAAGTCAAACACCGCATGCAGAAGTCACGGAGAGGAGGGGGGGTGTCCGACACGTTTCATCCAGGCGTGGCTTCTTCAGATGCACGCCTCCCTCCTCTTGGCGTCTCTCTTATATTGTATTGTCGTTGACACACCTCCTCTTCGTGTTCTGATGGAATCGGCTTCTATTATTGTCAGCTGGATGTATTCAATTTGCATAGTATTCTATAAAATCGTATCAAATATGCTCTCTGCCCATGTGTCTCTTTGAAATGTTAAAAACGACTATAAAGAAAAAGGGACTTGTATTTAAAGTAAAAAGACCTGCAAGATTATATAATGTGCTATATATATAAGTCTATGTACTTTGCAGAAATAAGTGGGCACATAAGCAGATACCATTGTAAAGTGGAAAAAATATCTGTTTAGATAACACATTTCAGCTTCCGTTATAACTCTAAACAATATTAAATAAGATCAGTAATTACCCGTAAGTCCAACAATGTTATTTATCTTTTAACGTGTCCCTGTGGCCTACAATATGTGGGAAGAACTACCCGCCCATTACATAAACGGATAGGGGAACATATGAATAATATCCGTAACAAGTATATGGAACACAGTGTGTCTGCACACTTTGCTACACATCACCCTGGAAAATTACATTATATTTGAATAATTCTGCTTAAAAAACATTGGCGGGGAGAAGACTTCATTAAAACAATAGGACAAAATGAAATTAAGTGGGTTTACATTTTAAAAACCCTAATTCCTATGGGACTCAATATAGAATTTGATCTACATAATTTTCTATAGTATAATGTACGTTCAAAAAACCTTCTGTATACTTTCTTGGGAAATGCCACTGATCCCGGTTTTTTTTTTTCATTTCCTTTCTTTTTTTCTGGTTCTTTTTTATCCAATCCAGGATCTAATATATCATTTAGTAAATATTTTTCCACTGTGTGCAATATAGATTTTATGTCATTTTACTCATGATGTATGCAAGGTATTAAAAGGTATATTTAAAATCCAACTGTGCATTCCTATAAATGTATTTTTTACTTTGTGAGGTATTAATAGGTAAATGTTTATATAAAAGTTTTTATATGTGTGAATAACCCTTTATGTATAACTCCTCTATATGTGGAATTTAAAAAAATATAAAGTTGAGAAAACAGATGTTTTTTCCACTTTACAATGGTATCTGCTTATGTGCCTACTTATTTCTGCAAAGTACATAGCCTTATATATATATATATATGGGACATTAAAGAGTTAAATATAATCTTGCAGGTCTTTTTACTTTAAATACAAGACCCTTTTTCTTTATAGTCGTTTTTAACATTTCAAAGAGACACATGGGCAGAGAGCATATTTGATTAAAGATACGATTTTATAGAATACTATGCAAATTGAATACATCCAGCTGACAATAAAAGAATTCGATTCCATCAGAACACGAAGAGGAGGTGTGTCAACGACAATACAATATAAGAGAGACGCCAAGAGGAGGGAGGCGTGCATCTGAAGAAGCCACACCTGGAGAAACGTGTCGGACACCCCCCCTCCTCTCCGTGACTTCTGCATGCGGTGTTTGACTTTTGGATACAGCAGACGTCCAAGACGATTTGGTTATTACACAACGTCCGTGTATCTGCAGCTATTTCGTTTTTTACTCCAGCGCATTTGTGAGATACTTGACTGTACTCACAGCGCTTTTAAGTAAGCCTTTCCTTATTTATTAAAAATTGTAATACTTACCTTACTTCACTATAGCAATGCTTTTTTCTTTACATGTATGCAACGAACATTTGCATTAAGAATTTACAACAACAGCTACAACAGGATCCATAACGTCATCTGTTCCCTTCAAAACTTCTGGGGATCTCTTTTTATCTATATAGAGAGCAGTAAACTGCTCTTTAGTATGCGAGTACAATCCCTATTATCCGCCAAGCTGTGAAATTTCTATTCAAACGGGAGAGCACTATTGTATTTATTTTTATTTTTTGGGTACTCCTGACCAAATTGAGACCTTCAATCAGAAACCTATGAGAATTTACCTGTGGTTTATCATAAGTATTTTTTATTGTTATTTTCACAAGTGTTTTTTTTTTTTCCACCAAATATGTACTATTTTTTCTCACTTGATATTACACGTGTGCTTCTGTCTTTCTATATCTTATACTTCCATAGCATTCCATCCATCTCCTGTTTGTTTTGCAGTGGAATAACTCTGGTGGCAGAAGAGGTTTTGGTGCACCAAGGAGGGGAGAACACTACATCTACGCGCATTAAAGCGCATCTGAATTTCTGTCTGTAACTTCTGCCCGTTGTTTGAAGTCACCTCCTTAGCCCCCGATTATAGCTCAGCATTCACCCAGCAAGTCTTTCTGGAGCCTTGCTCTCTGTTCCCAAATAGCAGACAGGACCACTAGCAATTAGGTACAGCAAAAATGAACAACCTTTATTTGTCAAACAGCACAGACTTATATACAGACAAACATTAGTATGCAGGGGACGGGGGGGGGGGGGGGGGGGTGGAACTAAGCATAGTTTTCCACTAGGTCCTCCAATTAACTGGGTCTAGGAATACATTGGACCCTTACATTGAGCATATTTGGCTATTCTCCAGATGTACTTTTAGGCTGCAAACCAAATAGGAATTACCATACAATGAGTAAACCTAATTACACAGCACACATTAAGATACAAACACATAATGAGCACCACATAATCAGTTTAACAGATGGACATATTACGGGGAAATCCTGCCTCCTTTCAGGAAATAAAGGTGTCAAGTTCAGCTACATACAGAGTACACTCAATTAAAGTAACTTGTTAATTGAGGGACATCACTGTACAACAGGACACTGAATGACTTACATAAATACAATGGGTAAGGTGACATAATGACAGGGGTTTGCAGGATAGGATAAAATCTTAACCTGGGGGAAACACAATGAATGGGACAAAGGTTTGGATCCAAGTGTGTACACTTGGATCCAAACCTTTGTCCAAATTCTGACATCAAGAGTGAGCCTGTGTTTCAAGTCCTCTTGAAAACAGGTTTCCGCTGGTGCCCTCAAAGTGGGTACCCCCAAACTAATATATCCACAGACAGGGTCGTTAGTCCACAGGGAGTCTTCTGCCCCCCAAGGCGCTCCAAGAGCCCCAGTCATGCAGGCTGTCAGGATTCAAAGTCAATGTTTAAAAACACTTACTTTGCATTGAGATTGCATGTTATCACTGTGATTGCAAGGCATAATAAAAACATAATCATTCCTTTTGCTTGGCTATTCATTCTGGCAGTAAGGCAGGTTAGACAAGTGAAGAAACATAAAGACAAAGATTGGGAAGGTTAAAATTGTATCACCTCTAAGATGCAAATTAAAGCAGCAGTTGAGTTTATTTTAATTTATGTATAACATGGTGTTTGAATTGTAACAAGTGAGAGTTCATGGTTTGATGTGGCACTAATAGACTGTATTATTCAATAATTTACAATGTAGCCATAATTAGTCAGGTAGCTAATTTCCAATATCTGAGTGTAGATGGAGGTAAATACTCTGCACACAGGTAAGATGTAAGGTTTATAAAAGAAAAATTGACGTGGGGGGCTGGATTGTGGGAAAGGGTGGGAGGGACAAAACCCTCCTTGTTGCAAGACACCAATGGCTAGGGGTGGTGAGATTCAGGGATTCATTACTACATCTTCAAAAGGCATTTTACTCATCATAAAGTGGCCTTTTATTTGAGAAAAATAGTATTTTTGCCTTTAACTTTTGTTTTAATAAAACATTTCAAGTAAAAAGGACAAAATGTTAAGGTTATGGACTGAGAATGTGATGGCTGGAATGATATGCAGATAGATAAGCAGTGATGACATACAATTGTCAAGTTCTAGTGATTCACATGTTACATATTCACATATTCCTTTTCTCAATCTCTTGCAGATTTGTAAAGATGATTCCCTCTAATGTCCCCAGGGATTCCTCTTTAGCCGCAAGCTGGTTCGAATCAATACTATCCAAACTAAATAACACAAAGACTAATAAAATATTTTAACACAAGCTGTCTTGTCTTTTGTGAGTTATTCTGTAGTTTCTTGTTACTGTGGTGTTATGAATCTGGATGTTATTATATATAATATGAATTTGGGTGTGAAGAGCAGATTTAGAGAGTTTATATATTGTTATTGGTTTTTCTATCCTCTAAATATTATCTGAAAGACCATCACAGTAAATTACAGGACCCCCTAGTATATACGGTATTAAAAAAAAAAGGTTACAACGGGTTGTATCAATGGACACCCTTTAGATCCAAGTGCGCTCTAATGTGGTCTCGGCGGTTACAAAAATCCAAATGAAATAACAAACCGGAAGGAACTCCAAGGAAAAGTCAATGAATTTGTTGTTTAATAATCCATAATAGTGAAAACAACAACGTGAGAAAAGCCATCAAAAATATCTTGATGCATTTCACGCAGAAGCACTTAATTATAAGCTATAGTGCGGGGCGTGGCCTAACCTTGATCGAGAATGGCGGCTTAAGTCAAGAGCTCCCGCGACCCACACGCTGCAAAAGCACCTAACACAGCTACAATCGAACAAAAAACGAACATGGGCAGATCCAGAAGAGGTGTGGATGAGAGGGATACCCCCGGTCCCAAACCTAAGACCCCTAATCCATCATTCCGGGACTATTTCACAACTCCGGCCTTACTCACCTCCCAACCAGACGAAGCCTGCGACACGGACTCCAGAGAATCCACGCTAGATCGAGGCCTAGACGAACCTGGTCCCTCCAACACCAGAAGCGTGATGATGTCAGGGGAGGAACTGAAAGATTTATTCCAATCGTTACCCTCCAAAGCTGATTTTAGCAATTTCATAGCCGATGTCAAGCAAACAGTACGAGAGGAACTCTCACAGACCAGGGAGGAGCTGACTACTTTAACGCACAGAGTGGACGCCCTGGAAACCACTCTCCCACAGGCCCAAGAAACTCTTCTCCAGGCTCGGGAGGCCACACAAGAGACCCTGGGAATAATTGCCTCGCATACCACCGCATTGACAGAGATGAGATCTCTCCTAGAAGATCTGGACAATAGGGGCAGACGCCAGAACATACGGGTCAGAGGCCTCAAAGAAGGGGAAGACCCAGGAGGTCTTAAACTGATCCTAACAAAGATGTTCAATGAAATGCTAAACTTGCCTCTAGACTCACCGATAGAGATTGATCGAGCCCACCGGGCCTTAAAACCAAGGGGACCAGACACTGGCCCACCGAGGGATGTAATCTGCCGCATTCATAGCTACACTACTAAAGAACGCATAATGCTAGCGGCGAGAAGCTCTAGACAGTGGCTATATGAAGGACAACAGGTGGAATTATATCAAGACCTCTCCTGGTTAACGCTTCAGGCAAGAAAAGCACTCACACCCATAACATCACAGCTGCGAGAACGTCAGATCGTGTACAGATGGGGGCACCCATTCAACCTATCGGCCAGAGTGGGGTCAGACACACATACAATACGCACCCCTGCTGATGTCCCACAATTCCTAGCAGACTTGGATCTAGAAATGGTCGAGATCCCTAACTGGCTACTGACAACACGTCAAACTCAGAGAAACAGACCTGCACAGGGCCCACGACCACCCAGAGCTCGGAGACCAGTACCCCTCAACTTACCTCTACAGCAACCCACGGCTGACCCACAGGCCCGGGAGGAATAATTTTTTCTGATGGATTTGAACTGTGAAACTCTCATGCTACCACGGATCTTGCACTCTGGATTGGTATTCTGGACTTGAACTTGCGCATCAGCCACTTGGCAACCGGTCCCTATGATATATTGCCTGGACATATTTGGGAAGCCTCAATATACACCTAAAGACCCAACCCCGACACCCATCGAGAATCTTCCCTCATCCCAACAAACGAAAGATACCGAAGCATCACTAGGGAATTACCGACAAGAGAGTAATGGGAGGGGGCGCTCTCACAGCCCCTTTACTTGTACAGCAGATGGACTATTCATCTATGGAAGATCACCAATTCAAAACACGGAGTAATGTATAAGTGCATATGTTTTATTGAAATGTATAGAAAGCCACAATTGATATAAGAGAGGGGGATTTTATGGATAGTGCAACACACGAGAGACCTAGACGAGTTCAGTATTTAGAATCCGTCCAGATCTAAATTGTAATCTGTTGACAGGGATATAGGGAGAAGCTGGCTGAGAGAGATAACCCCTTGTCAATGGCTCTGTTATGTCAAGCAATACATGGGGGGGTCTTAACACACTGACCTTAAAAGTTATATCCCCCGGCAAATGCTAAGACGCCAGTGGATAGGAAGGAGAGAAGAAGTTAGGGAATCATAAGTCCCTTTTATAATCCCCTGTGCGAGATCCAATCCCAAAAGCTCAGAATAGTGACTCAAAAAGTCCGAAACAGTTTCACAAGATATACAGTTTATTGTTCATGTTCTTCTGAAATACCGAATATAAGATTGTATTTTGTTAATTAGTTGATAGCAGCGGAGGTAGAGCGGGTGACACAATCAGACCCAGTACTATAGACTGCACACAGACCCGAGACTGCAATAGGTTTCAAAACCTTAATACCGCGATCAACGGCTGTGGCCCCCAAGTAGTGCTGACCCTCGATTGAGGTTACCCCGTACCCCACAGGGGAAAAAGTGCCTTACTAAAATCTTGCTGGACCCACTCACCATTTACTACGGTGGTGGGAACGGCAACAGGCACAGTTACCCACACAGTTGACACTTTACGTGTCCTTGTAAATATTTTTCTATTTTTTAGTTATCATTACTTTTTCTTGGTGTCTCCTCCCCCGCCCCAGTGACCCCCCCCCTTCTTTTCAGTACATATCTTTATTTACCCCAACTATTTACACTGATCCCCCTCACATATAAAGTTATCAGGTAACACGTACACTTATCAAGATGGAAGATATTAGATTTTTATCGATAAATGCAAAGGGTTTAAACTCCCCACAGAAAAGAGCCATAGCTCTGAAAGAATTCAGATCCCATAAAAGTGACATTGTGTTTGTACAGGAAACGCATTTTAAAAAGGCCAATCCACCGAAATTTACGGACGGAGTGTTTACACAATCTTTTTTCAGCCATTCCCCCGATTCTAAATCTAGAAGGGTGGGTATACTTATAAACAAACAAGTACCATTTCAGATGAGAGACCAAAAATCGGATGAAGAAGGCAGATATCTCCTATTAAAGGGAGATATAGCAAATGTCCCCTATACGTTGGCCAATGTTTACCTCCCTAATAAGCGACAACATCAAAGCTTGTCCAAAATTCAAAAGTGCATAGAAGAGTTCAGAGAAGGTATTCTGATTCTGGGAGGGGATTTCAACACCCCACTGCACCCACATACTGACACCTCGACAGGTAAAAGTCACATGCCCATCAGGCACCTACATACAATACATAAACAATTAGCAAATATGCTACTGACGGACGCTTGGAGAGCGATACACCCTGATAGCCGAGATTACTCTTTCTATTCACATGTACATAATATGTATTCGAGACTGGACTATTTCTTTTTGACATACGGAAAACTGAGGCTGATTAAGGAAATCAAATACGGCCAAATAACTTGGAGTGACCATGCACCATTACTCATGGTTTTAGAGACACACATACAAGCTAGCACAGAACGGACCTGGAGACTAAACGAATCGTTACTGACAGACAAAGACACGTGTGACACGATCAACTCACACCTAGAGAATTATTTCAAGGAAAATTTGACAGAAGACGTTGCTCTACCAGTGGTCTGGGAAGCCCACAAGTGTACGGTTAGAGGATACTGGATAGAGATAGCATCTAGACGCAGGAGGGAGCATACTAGGGCAATCAAGACGTTAGCACAGAATATAGCCACCTTAGAACTAGAGCATAAAAACGGTATGGATCCGCGGGTATTAGAGAAACTGATTACAGCCAGACGAGAGCTATCCCAGCTCCTAAACGCCAAAACTCACAGGGCAATGGTAGCAACAAAACATCTGTTTCAAGAGAGAGGGAGCAAGTGTGGACGGTTACTAGCTCGTACTATTCGAAAAAGACAACAGAGGGCACACATACATAAAATGCATGACAAAAAGGGGCAAATGCACTATCTACCAGACAAGTTAGCAAACATATTTCATAAGTACTATTCAGACCTATACAACATAGCCCCACCACAGGACAACAGACGACATAGCAATAAAGATTCCCCTGATATTAATACATACCTGGAACATGCTATCACACGGCCTCTCACAGAGGAACAGACTAATTCGTTAGAAGGCCCGATTACTATACAGGAGTTATCCCTCACCATAAAAGAGCTAGCGATGGGGAAGTGCCCAGGACCAGACGGTCTACCTCTGATATATTATAGGAAATTCCAGAAAACACTGACTCCACCTCTAGTTGATATGTTCAACTCAATTTTACAGGGCACACAATTTGACCCACACACGAAACTGGCCACTATAACAGTGATACCAAAGGAGGGAAAAGATACAACGAATCCCAAGAATTATAGACCTATTTCTTTGCTGAACACAGATATTAAGCTGTTGGCAAAGTTGCTCGCGATGAGACTACAGCCACTTATCCCACAGCTGATCCATCCCGACCAAGTGGGGTTTGTGCCTGGACGGGAGGCCAAAGAAAATACAGTAAGAGCACTTAATGCTATTCATGTTGCGCAGAAGAAGGGCCACAAAATGCTACTACTATCCACAGATGCCGAAAAGGCCTTCGATAGAGTGGCGTGGCCCTTCTTGTGGAGCACCATCAAAAAGATGGGACTAGGACACGACATGCTTAAATGGATACAGGCTCTGTATAATAGCCCCACTGCACGGGTCAGAGTTAATGGCACCCTATCTAAACCAATACAGATCCACAATGGGACACGACAGGGATGCCCGTTGTCCCCCATACTTTTCGCATTTTCTCTAGAACCGTTTCTGGAGACGATAAGGAAAGAGGATAACATCAGGGGTATCAAAACGAAGGGAAGACATCATAAAATTGCTGCATACGCGGACGATATGCTGTTTTTCATTACGTCACCAGAAACAACATTGCCGTTACTAAAACAAGAGTTAGACACGTTCGAGGCACTTTCAAATTTAAAAATCAACACACAGAAATCAGAGATTCTAGCGGTGTCCATAACCCCTTTACAAATTGACGCTTTAAAAGAGATTTTCCCATACAAATGGCAAGTGCAGAAACTCAAATACTTGGGAATCTGGCTCACTACGAATTTAGAACATCTTTATAAAGAGAATTTTCTTCCACTAGCATTGACAATATATTCGGATTTACTTAAGTGGGGAGCCACTTTTTTGTCCTGGCAGGGTAGGATAAACTCTGTAAAGATGAATATATTACCTAGATTGTTATATTTGTTTCAATGTATCCCTATCAAGATACCTCAAGATTTTTTTCGATACTCTGAGAAAAGCCAAAATTTGTATGGCGAGACAAACACCCCAGACTTCGATACTCATATCTTACTCTCCCACACAACAGAGGGGGGTTGGCACTCCCAGACATGCAAAATTATTACAAAGCTACGCATTTGTTGCGTATTATAGAATGGACAATCTCACCGCCAGATAAATTGTGGATAGATATGGAAGGAGAAGCTCTACCAGACCCGATACAGAGTCTCCCCTGGTTAACACCGGGGATAAGCAAGACTCAAGCGAAACATAATCCTTTTAGTGTAAACACACTAACAATATGGCACTCCTTGGCCAAGAAAGCCCAGATCACCACATTTCCCTCGCCACTTACACCTCTTTTGTATAATGAGGCTTTCCCACCGGGGAGAGATGGAACATTGGGGAGAGAATTTCAGTTGACACAGGTGGGACATGTAAGAGAGGTTATGGGGGAGACGGGTGTTCTACCTCTGACCTCCATACTCCCAGATGTAACTCCCTCATTCCTCACATCCCTGAGATATAGACAAATCACGCACTTTGTACAATCACTTAGACAACAACACGATCTGACTAGACAATTGACCTACGTGGAACATCTCAGTACCAAGACCACACAACCCCAGCACGGGATAAATAAGCTATACCAAGAGCTACTACCTCCTATAACTGACCCTTACCCAACTTTCACTGCCAAATGGGAAGAAGCATTGAATATAACATTTACGAATACTCAATGGGATAAGATATTTATCCTTACAAAACAGTGCTCCACCTATACTGTCATCCAAGAAAACGCATATAAGGTTCTTACTATGTGGTATAAGACCCCGAGTCTTTTACACAGGATAAACCCGATAATCTCTGAAACCTGCTGGAGGTGTGGGAAAGAGGTGGGACATATGATACATATATGGTGGGAATGCCAGGTTCTCAAACCCTTCTGGGAGGAAATCAGAGACATCATAATTAATTTGACGGACACACAAATACCATTCACCCCGGCTACCTTTTTGCTACACCACACCACTCAATCGATAGCTAATTACAAAAAATCAGTGACCAAGCATTTACTCAATGCGGCGAAACTGTTGATTCCCCTCAAGTGGAAATCTGTTACTCCCCCAAGCCGTCGAGAATGGGAAAGGAAGGTTGAGGAGATTAGAGTATGGGAGGACATGTCCGCAATAACAACCAAACAGAAAGAAAGACATCGGAACACCTGGTTTCACTGGTCAGAGTTCCTCACAAAAACTAACCATCCATAGGTGATTCAGGAATCAGATCCCGATTTGATAGAAGGTAGAATCATTATACCCCCCCCCCTCCCACCCCCCGGATTCTTTCAACCCCCACCCCCCCCCCCTTTTTTTCACACACTTATCTTCCCCCCAATAACCCCACCCTACAATTTTATTTCCCCCAGATGTATATATGAAGGAGATCAAGGTTATTTACGTAAAGGAAATTGGAGTATCAATATTATTACAGATAATCTGGTTGATTAAATATATGGAACGTGATGTCTTAAATCAGCTATTGTTTAAAAGCTGAGTTGGTAAAAAAGTTACAATGTATAAGAATAACACAACTCCGATACTGATTGTCATATTTGTTTATTTTGTACCCACAGCCCCCTACCCCTACCCCCTCCCATTCCCACTCCCTTGCTCCCATACGGAATACTCATGTTTGTGCTGTTTATTATTTATGTATTTATGTGTTTTTTTTATTTTTTTTTGATTTCTGTGAAAATATCAATAAAAATTGAATTTCGAAAAAAAAAAAAAATAAGCTATAGTGCAATCACACAAATATAAAGGTGAAAAAACACACCATCCATTAGCCAGAGTCAGTCCAGCACGGCATACCATGGCCATTTGTGTCCCAGTGGGTGTTTTTATAAAAACATTGTTGCTATATATTGTCATCTTATTTATAGATAAATATTTACAGAAATTATACCACAGACTCTATAAGTTATAGAGGATGAAGGAATATAGGCAGCTCTCGATCTAGAATTGGAATTAATTGGGACATGTTTACCTTGCAGTACTTATCATATCTTTAAGTCAGAGGTTAATAATAGGGAATTTAATATCAAATTGGTTATAACATGCAATGCAATGGCAAGTGGCCAACTAATGATCGCGTAAATATTAACGGATCCGTAAGCAAAGTATCAGCCGAGGTTAAAACACCCGTTAAACCACTAAAGGAAGTAAAAAAGTGCGCCAAATAACGGAGCCGTCAAAAATGAATAAATCAATGAGATGAGCAAACTGGTAACCATGCAAATGCAAGCCAAAAACGGCCTTTGAATAACTCTTAGCTAATCAGGGGTCACAGACACATGACACAAAAATGTACTATATAACCCCAGGTAATCAGTCACACCTTGCCTGTGATTGGAATTTGTACTCAGGGCTCAGTTGGAGGGTATTGTTAGAGATTGAGAGACAGGTGAGTGTTGGTGTGTGTCCATAGTGTGTCAGTGGGTTGTTTGGTGAGTTTTCATATTACACATTGCACTACATACATTTAATTATAAGTCACACTTTTATTTTCACATTTCACATTACATATTTAATTTGTATTTTGGCGGTGGTGAAGCAGGGTCGGGAGAGCAGAAGTAGAAGTCAGGGAGCTAGAGGGGGGGGGCAGGGGAACTCTGTTTATGAGGGACAGAATTGCAGGGAGTCACAACTTGGGGAAGGGAGGCTAGGGCAGTGGGACATGGGGGAGGTCTATCCAGGTCCATCACATGCCATAAAGGAGGCTGAAGGAGAGGAGGAGCAGTAGCAATTTGCTGGGAGCGGCAGCAGTGAAGAGGAGGCATGACGGCAGCGTTCGCACCACTTCACACATGAAGAAAACCTGCAGCTGGTTTGCCTGATGGTACATCACAGCAGAATCCTCTTTGGTCAACTAACGGGTAAGACCACTGTCTCATCTGGCAGGAGATAGAAGACCAAGTGAATGCAGTAAGCACTGGAGGACAAGGGAGGCCATCAATGCTGGCAGCCCAGACCTGCTAGGGGGTGGTCCTCCTCTTACGCCCCACTACAATGTGTAGCAGGTCACCACACCTCCACAGACCGCTGCTGCTGCTGTCTCCAAGGTTCACAATGCCCCAGGCTCTGCTGCTGCTGCTCCTGATGTGCATGGTAGTGATGATGCACCAACACAGTGGCAACAACAGCAGGGATGTAACTTATTTCATATTTCAGAGACATGTCCTGCACAGAATGGATGTCCAGCACAGAAATATGAGACAACTAGCAACTGACGTTCATGTCATGACCACTGATATGGGTAGTATGTCTGAGGCACTTACCACACCTGCTGCTACCCCTGCTACCACCTCACCATGTCCTCATAGCGTCACCTGCTGCACTGCCTCCAAACACCCGGGGGGCAAGTCAGGAGCCATTATTATTACTACAAGAAATTATTACTGTTAAATTTAATCTGTTTCCTGTCTTTTATACTCCCATCTTGCAGAGGATTGGATCAGTGTCCTTGGCATGATGAGAGTTGAAGTGCCATAACAGTTTGAATAATGCAAAGGTATAATATCAACTTTTGTATCTTACCTGTAACTGATGGTCTCTGGGGCCTCTGGAGGGGGAATACTTTCCATGGTAGTCCTAGGAGTTAAATAGAAAGCTGACAGTGGAGGGTGGTATGGAGGCATATCGCTAGTGAGGGACAGTTATTATACTCATTTCAAGTAAAGTACCCCTTGATTATTCTTTGCCTAACTTGGACTCCCCTTCTGTCATTCTGGTCAATCCACTCTGCTGCAGGGTTCTCATCTCCCACCTGAGGTGGGGGTGGAATGTCCTACAACAATGTTATTGATTACACAACATGCTGTCATAATCATACACATACACTTTCTGTGGTGAATATTTTTGGGCCCCAGCAGTTATGTCCAGACTCCTAAACCTAAGACACTCCAAGCTCTGAATCTCTGCACGGCTAGTGTTTTTGAATTGGCCGATGGTGTCATGAGCCAGGGTTTTACTCCATATCCCCATATCCAGTGTCAACTGAGTGGCAGAAAAATGAAAAGCATTTACATTGTCCCCTCATGCCCTGCCCTCCACCCAGAATAGCTGTCCCTCACTTACACACAGATCCCATGATTTACTAAGTCCCTGCAGAGAGTGGACTGACTAAGGATATACCTGTCATGAGTGTTCCCAGGGTACCTCATGTTTGCATTGCAGACTATCTGGGTGTTTATTGTATGGATGCTCTTCCTGTTACAACATAACTTTTCTTTTTCACTTGGAGGAACTATCCTGACATGGATGCAAGTCCGTGGTCCCTAGGACATTGGATTATTTTTCCCAAACATTACCGATGGTTACATTATAACATTGATATGTCATGAATCATATAATAACTGGCCACATGTTCATATGTTTTAAAAGTAGACAACCCAGGCCATATAACAGTTTTCAAGCAGTCATTTTACCACCAAACTTTGTGGTAGTTATTTTTCGTGTGTCTTTCCCCCCATTTTACTTTTTTTTTTTTACATTGTACTTCAGGTATGAATAATTAATTTTAATTTAGCAACAGCTGCAAATCCTCTTCCATAACCACTGTTTTAAATGTACCAGTCTCTACTTTGTAACCTCTGGACCCTATTGGGAAAGGTCAGATATTAGTATGACATTCCCTGTAAAGAAATCGGTTGGAATTCATGTTACAGCTGTGTTAGTCTTTAACATGAAGCTTCACACTGAGATGTCATATTCTGCTGACAGTGGGTTTGTTTTACCAATCCCTATTGAAAGGCATTTGCTGACTTATGTTTATGGACTTTTCTCATTTGTTAACGTTAAAACTCCTTAATTAAAAGAGAATCTCTCCTTATTTGCCAGGCATGCCTCAACGAAGAGAAGCTAATAATCCACCTGTAATATTCAGTAAAGTTATGAACAATTGTCCTGAATGTTTCATTTAATTAATAGTTGGGGTTTGTATAAGATGATCAGGTGTCTCTTTTTCAGAGTTCTTTGTCCCTCATACTAACTATCCCTGGAAATTTCCCCTAATTCCATTCTGGCTGCCTAGCCATGCCATGTAGTGGATGGGAGCACTACATCCTGATGCTGTTTACTGCCCTGGAGTCCATGTAGAATAACGGGAATATATAGCACTATTAATTTGGCATGATATAAATTATTAGCTTATATTGAGAACCAGAATCATCTAGGAGGTAGCAACATCAACACGATCAATCCAAATATAACAATCCATACAATCTGCTCTTGGATTTAATTTGTATTGACATATATATATATATATATGTGTATATATATGTGTATATATGTGTTTATACACACACACGCAAATCGCCAAACTGAAAAGTATCTCTATCATCCCCATAGACACTATAAAGATCAGAAATTTCAGTGCTGGCTATTGCCTCGACATCGAGGCAATAGACCAGCACTGTTAAAGCGGTTTTCGCGATCGTTGATCTCGAAAACAGCTTGATTCACTGCAGGACGTGCCAGGCACGTCCATTGTCGGGAACGGAGTTGCCTGCAGGACGTGCCTGACATGTCCATTGTCACAAAGGGGTTAAAGGGACGCTCCCACCAAAAAATGAAAAGGTTTAATTTTTTTTATTTTCTATTGCTGATTCCAGATATATATTTTGTTTTTGCTATGCGACTGTATTTAATAAAATATGTAACTAAACAAGTGTGACTGGGCACTGCCATTTTGTGAAATATAGTATTTTTGGGTGCCACCCCCTAGTGACAGAACAAATTTTAGTCTAGTCTAGCATAGAATGCAGTCTATAAGTCAGAATTGTGACCATAGACTTGCATTGAATGGGAGGGTAATGTAACTATTACATCACTAGGGGGTGGAGTTATGATCCTGTTTGATCAGGTAAATCTCCTCTCTTTGTGTTGGAAACCAGGTAAAAAAAAGTTGTACACACCCACCTAGTCCTACCCACTATGATACATAGGAGCCAGTAAGAGAGCAGGAAAGAATCTTATGACATTATCATGCAGGCTTTGACCACAGTTGTAAAGTGAGACTGGCTAGAAGATTTTGGATGATGTTGCATCAGGTCAAATATTCACAAAATGGAGCCAGGAGATAAACAATTTTATTTTTCCTTTTATATGCAATTAATTTAATCCTATAAAAAAAAACAGTGGCATATGATTTATATATCTGTGGACTAATGTGGACTAATCATTTTTCAGTGGACAATATGGTTCAACTACAACACCCACAAAGCCTCTGCAAGCTATTGCTCGAAAAACGGAAGTGATTTGACGGACGTGACGGAAGTGATGTCTCAGACGCATCTGAAGTGACGTGACGGCACTATAGCACAGAGCTCCATCTCTGCAACACTATTTTTTTTTTTTTTCAAGGTTCTTAAAATCATACATTGTTTGGAAGGCGATAAACAAACCATGAATGAACATTACAGCAGTTTCATCAAAAGCATTTAACTGTATTAAATGTATGTAGTCCATCTGTCCTACAAATAGTATACCAGAGACTGATTATTTCAGTTTTTGGAAATTCCTAATAATTACTGCACTACTATACTGTTGCAGAACTCGATGGTTGTTTACTTGCCTTTCATCATTTTTTCTCAGATTCACATGTTATGGGAACCCTTGTTTGTCATATTGAATTCCATTCTGGTTTTTAAAAATCCCTACATACACACGGCTTCAGAAAAATCTTATAATTCAAGGAATAGTTAGCTTTTTACCAATAGTTAGTCATTTTTAATAATAATAGCATAGGATTATAAATATCTTCCCCTCTATAGTTAAGTTTGTATGTAAAAGACTCCCTTTTTAAATTTTAGTGTTATCTCACTTATTCAATATTGTTTAAACTAGCAGATGTGTTTTCAGTCATGTTATTTTTGTGCTTAGTTGTACTCTGGTTTGTATTTTTTATTTTTTGTAGGGTTCTTTTATTATTTGATTTGTGCTTCATTTACTACTGTCTCTAGTTCTGTGCATTGCTTTATAATGATTTATATGATTTTATTATCTATTTCTTGCATAATATAATCTTTCTCTTTTTTTTTTATTAATTGTTCATACCAATACAATTTAAGACTCTCTTGGTGCAATAATAAGCAAGGTGAAATAAAAGAAACATTTTTAGCGTGGCTACAACCACATAATAGGATGGCGAAGAGCAGGGGCGGGGAGACTAAGGCCATTCCCCCTCCTACACCTCGGAATTCGATTTCCCTTCTAGCATAAATTTAACGTGCTCATCGTGATACAATTGATAAAGACATTGTCAAAGTTTATGAGAGTCTGATTTGATACTTCTTGAATATTTACCTAGTTAATAAACAAATATTTCCTTTTTTCCCTCCTTCCCTCCCGCCCCTAAACCCAATTCAATCACACAACACACTCGTACCACAATCTCATTAGACGACGAAGCCGAGGGGGGGGGGGGGATGGGGGTAGAGGGGTGAGGGATGCCCTCCTGTTCGCCGGGGGAACTAGTTTTGATCACCCATCTTCTGCTGCTACATTTGTAAAATTCATTATTTTACTATCAAGAAATGCCTGCCAGGGTTTCCATATTTCTCTGTGCTGATTAACTTTATTTTGATCGTGGCAAAGTCCCAGTTCCATAGTTTCTTGATATTGTATTTGATTCGATATAGTCAACCAATTTGGAGTTAAGGTTTGTCTCCATGCTCTGGCCAGACATTTCTTGATAGCCATAAGGATGTGTACAAGAAGTTTTTTCTGGATGTTATTTAAAGCAGTTATTTCCATATGAAAAAGAAAGGTTTGGGGGGTGATGTCTGATGTAAATTTAAATATGAATTTCAGTACATAATTCAAAGTGTCCTTAATTTGTGTAAGCGCAGAGCATTCCCACCAAATATGATAGGAATCCCCTCTTTGCTCAAGGCAACGCCAACATTGGTCAGAATATGCAGGAGATATCCTATTTAGCCTAGAGGGAACCAAGTAACCCTGATAAGTTAATTTAAGTTGAGTATCTAACAAGGACATCGAGTGTATATTCTTCTTCACCAGGTACAAGCCCTGGACCCAGTCCTTATTAGAGTAGGAGCAAGATAATGATGCTTCCCAATTGGTAAGTGCGGAGGGCTTAAATTGGAGGCCAGTCTGATTAATAACCTTTAATATTCTTGAAATCTGCTTCTTTTTATGGACACTCAGCAGCAGTAACACCACTGGGTGATCCTGAGGAAGCTTCTTGATGTTTGAAATATAAGAATTTACCCTTAAATAGGAAAAAAGTTGGTTTATTGGAAGGGTGAATCTGGCTTGAAGGTCATTAAATGGCCGAATTTGGTTATGGGAGAATAAGTCCGCCAGTACTGCAATGCCGGTCAGGGTCCACTGGGAAACAGCAAACACTATTTAAACCTGATTTCTGCTGTTTCACAACATGAACATTTTTCTCCTGATGAAGCCATGACAGAAGATTTGGCGAAACGTGTTGAGAGTGTTAGTGTTAACCAGCTATCACTTGTCTTTCCCTTGTTTGTCTTCCAGCAGCAGCTGTTTTTTATCCATCTCCTGTGCTGAGCTCTGTTCAGTTTGAACATATTCTACATGCTCATTGTTATTCTGCACCTTGTGTTTTCCTAGCGGACTTCTAGTAAAAGATCCATCTGGTCCTGCCCATGGCTGTTTTTATTAAAAAGCCTGCTCAATTTCCAGCTATAATCCTTCTTTAATGCTTAATTTTTACACCCGTTTGTTGAGTGCAATACCTATTTATTATCGTTGTCACATTGTTTTATATACTGTATTAGACTATAAGTGTGTTTTGTATTCATACCAAAGTTCAACGTGTTACTGTGCCTTCATCTGTAGCACTTGGGAGAGTGCAACAGGGGGCTGCGTTCAAGTTGATAGCAAGTATTATTGTTATTTTGCACGTTTTTGTTCACACATATACTTTTTATTCACGTGTTCTTTCTTAAGAGATCCTGCTTCTTAACTGGTGTCCTGATTCTAGATTGTATTCCTGGCAAACATGACCTCTGGCCTCCTGACTGTGGCTTGTACTCCTGGCATATTTGACTACTGGCATCCTGACCCTGGCTTATACTTCTGGCATATCTGACCTCGGGCATACTGAATTATTAACTTTGTGTCCTGGCATCCTGTATTATTGGCTCTGTATCCTGGTATCCTGATCATTGGTGTTCATCCTTAGTCATCCAGTTTCGTGCTTCCAACCTCCTGACACGGCTGACCATCACTTTATTAAACCATCATCTATCCTGGTTACCCATGCTTGCAGCTACGCACAAATGAGTCCTGTCTTCATCCAGTTTCCTCCTTGTGTGTACTGCTTCAGCATGAGCCATCTATCCTGCTCTTGGGTTCCACATCTACCTGCAAGTAAATCGTTACAGAACTATTGATCTTGCAGGGATTACAGAAGCAGTCACCGCTCTTACCAGACAAATAGTTGCTCTTACTCAGTCTGTACAAGATCTACAGGTGGGACAAAACCATTTGCAACACCAACTCCTGATCCAATGCCTGAACCTCTGCTCCAGAAGCAACATCTCTTGAGCCCAAGATCCCTCTCCCAGAACATTTTATATGTGACCGCCCTCATTACAGGACTTTCATTACCTGTCACGTACTGTATTTCTCTCCAACCACGAACTTTAGCAAAACTAAAGCTGTTATTTTCCTTCTCTCAGTTGAACCCTCAAATCCAGCCCTAACTTTGCACTCTTGGCCTGCTTTTTGTCATGCTATAGCTATTATGTTTGATGACTAATTATGTGCTACCTTTGCTCAGATTGACTTGCACCATGGAAAAAGTGAAATGAACCTGTTCCGTTTCGACTGTCAGATGCATTTAAAAATATGAATTGGCGCAAGCTGACACACCCCCTTCCTTGTAGGAATTGATCCAGAGAGAAGTCTAGAATGAGCAGCGCTGCTTGTGTCTCCTGCCACACGTCCAATCTTGACTCCTGCATTTCTACTCCATCTCAGCATGCTTCCACTGCTTAAAGAACCTATGCATATTGGTCTTGCCCGAGGATCCCAAGCCGATGCCGTAAGGACCCGTAGACACATTAATGACCTCTGTCTCTACTGTCAACTTTGATCATGTCCTCACTGACCTCACACTTCAGGAGGTATGGACAATCACCCCAAGGTGTGTCTGAGTTCTGATTCTGTGAGTGGCTGCTCTCACCTCTCTGTATCCGTATCCACCATCATTAATTCCGGGGCCAGCTGCTGTTTTATGGACCAATCATTGTCTAAACAACTATAAATACTAATATGTCTCCTATCCATATACAGTTGATTGGTGGCACGCCCCTCACATAGGGTTGCCACCTGGCCGGTATTTTACCGGCAGACCGGTAAAAAATTAGCACAATGCCAATGTTAAGTCTATGGAGACAGTACCAAGGCCGGTATTTTTCTGAACAAAATGTGGCAACCCTACCCTCACATGGAGATGCTTGCTATTGATTTGGTCCCTCTGCCTCTTTTTGCAGTCATACTGTAGGAACAAGCCTGATAGCTAATTAAGAACTGATAGCCTGACTATATAAGCACTCTTCTCCTCAGAGTCAGTGCTTCCTGATTGTGGAACAGCCAGTTTGCTTTGCTGCTTTATTGTTCTCCTTTGTCTCACTTCTTAACCTTGCTCCTGTGCTATTTTCGGATGTCAGTGGGTTGGGTTGTCACTGGCAACCTCTCTGGCATCCAAAGGGTGTTTTTTGATGTTGCCTTTTTTTTTTTTTTTACAGTATTGAAGGTATTTTGTTCCCCCAACCTGGGCAAACTAGCAGTAAGGTGTGATAGGTCGGATTTTAATTTTTTTTTATCGTGTCTTGGGCATTTTTTTGTATTTGAGGCCAGAAGCAGTTCCTTGACCCCAGGAAAGGTAAACAATTAAAAAATATATTTTAATTAAAGGTTTATTATTTCGGGGGGACAACACCTGATTTATTGTCATCCCAGTATGACATTATGGGGACAGGAGTTCAGATCGCAAAATTTCAGTGCGTAAATCTGCCACCATTGGCCTTTTTGTGCCAATTCGAAAGCACTTTGGTGTTTCCTGAGTAGCCCTAATTCATGGGCTAACTGAGTGGACCCTTGTGTGTTAGTATGTTCTAGTGTCAGAGAGTGGGTCTGTGGGTGTTGGTATGTGCTAGTAGTAAAAGTGGGGCCTTTGTGTTCCTCGGTGCAATGCTATGTTTATTCATCACTAGCACTATGATAATGAAGCAGATATCTTTACCATATTTTTTATTATAAATGTCAGGATACATCTTCCCTGTATTTCATACAGGGACTGTTCCGTGTACTTTAAGCTTCAGGAAGGGCTGGAGGAATTTCTGCATCACCACCACGATCTCTGGAACAAAGGTCCAGTGCCCAGTAATGCCCAGGAAGGCAGGGTAATATGTATGTATGATGTGAAACATATACCAAAGGAACAGCAACAGAAATCCGGAGCACAGGAATACGGTGAAGTAGCATTGTAGGAGATGGAGGAACATGTTACCAAGCAACCTGAAATACACAGGCAGAGGTCAATAAGAAACAAGTGCAAAAACACAGGGGCAAACAGCAGCTAAGTATAGTCAGATACCCAGACTTGGGAGATCTCAATAGTGAAATTATGATTTATTAAATATAAAAAAAGCAGGTAAAACTTTGTACATAAAATCAGGCAGAGGTGTTACTAAAAGATCTGGGGCAAGAGCTTAAAGGAAAATGGCACTATGTTTAACCCTATGCTGGGGTTAAACAAAACATGTCCTGGACATTGAAAGTAAACCTGACTTCAGGGCCGATCCTGGGCGGGTGCACGGGGTGCACCGCGCCCAGGCGCACGGGAGGAGAGGCGCTGAAGCAGGGAGCTCTCTCCCTGCCGTCCTCCTCCTTGTTAAAGCAAGCCACGCGACGGGTGCAAGCTCCGCCCCCGTCGCGTTCTGTGATTGGCTGCTGCCGGGAGGAGGACGTTCTCTGCCAAGACACCATAGAGAACATCCTCCTCCCTGCAGCCAATCACAGAACGCGACGGGGGCGGAGCTTTCCCCCGTTGCTCTGTGCTTGGATTACCAAGAAGAAGGAGGAGGAGGAGGTGATGGGGGGGGGGGGGGGGTATTGTTAAAATATATAAAAAAATTAAAAAAAGTGTGGAAGTGTCTGTGAATGTGTATGTGTGTGTGTCAATGTGTTTAACTATGTGTGTGTTACTGTCTGTGTAAGTGTATGTGAATGTATAAGTGTGTATGTGTGTGTCAATGTGTTTAACTATGTGTGTGTTACTGTCTGTGTATGTGAATGTGTATAAGTGTGTATGTGTGTGTCAATGTGTATAACTATGTGTGTTACTGTCTGTGTAAGTGTGTGTGAATGTATGTGTATAAGTGTGTATGTGTGTGTCAATGTGTATAACTATGTGTGTGTTACTGTCTGTGTATGTGTATTTGTATGTGTGTGTCAATGTGTATAACTATGTGTGTGTTACTGTCTGTGTATGTGTATAAGTGTGTATGTGTGTGTCAATGTGTATAACAATGTGTGTGTTACTGTCTGTGTATGTGTATAAGTGTGTATGTGTGTGTCAATGTGTATAACTATGTGTGTTACTGTGTGTGTAAGTGTGTGTGAATGTGTATAAGTGTGTATGTGTGTGTCAATGTGTATAACTATGTGTGTGTTACTGTCTAAGTGTATGTGTATAAGTGTGTATGTGTGTGTCAATGTGTATAACTATGTGTGTGTTACTGGCTGTGTAAGTATGTGTACATGAGTGTCTGTGCAAGTGTATCCTGTGTCTGTGTAAAGGTGGCTGTGTGTGTATTTATGTATGTGTGACAGTGTGTATAAGGGTGTCTGTGTAAATGTATGTCTGTGAGGGTGACTAAGTGTTTAACTGTGTTTGTGTGACTGTATGTATTTATGTATGACTGTGTATTTATGTGTGACTGTATTTATGTGTCACTGTGTGTATTTATGTGTGACTGTGTGTATTTACATGTGACTGTGTGTATTTATGTATGACTGTGAGTATTTATGTATGACTGTGTGTATTTATGTGTGACTGTGTATTTACGTGTGACTGTGTGTATTTATGTGTGACTGTGTGTATTTATGTGTGACTGTGTGTATTTATGTATGACTGTGTGTATTTATGTGTGGCTGTGTGTAAGTGTGTTCTTGCCCGGGGCCCTCACTGCGCTCATCAATTTATCACATGGAGGGCACCAGCCCCCAACCAACTGGCGTCTATTTCCCGCCTCCTGCACTCAGCGTGCGTAGAGGGAAGACTGTGCGGAGGAGACGGCCGGGGACACGAGAGCAGCAGCAGGGTGAGTACTGGGGAAGGCAGGAGAGGAGATTATGCTTTTATTGGGTAAACTAACTGTGGCATATTGGCTGTAGCCTATTTATTGGCAAACTAGCATAGGTATATAAATGGAAAAACTGTCTGTGACATATCAGTGGGCAAATTGGCTGTTGTATATTAATGGACAAACTGGCTGTGGCATATGGGCAAAATAATTGGCATATTACTGGGGAAACTGGTGTATTTTGAGGACGAACTGACATTTTTATTGGGCAAACTGTAGCATTTTTAATTGCCATTAACATAAGCAACAGCCAGTTTGCCTAAGTGTACCCTTAGTACACCTCTGTAAATGGGCTGCCCATGTGCTGCTTTGCTGCCTCTCAGAGCCAGCTCTGCAGATCGGCGCCATGTTTCCCCTTAGACCTCAGTCAGCGCTTTCTGCTCTTTCCGTGCACAGTGATGACAGAGCGTCGGAACATAACGGTCAGAGTCATCACTATGTGCGGGGAAATCAAGGCAGTGCTAATTGAGTTCTGAGATGAGGTCAGTAGGGGGCATGAAAAAGGGACATGGGAAGAGACAAATACATGGTAGGTAGGAGGTATAGGAGAAAGATATGGGGTGTGACAGACAGACATGGGGTATGAGTGGAGAGAGACAAACATGGGGCATGAGTGGAGAGAGAGACAGACATGGGCAATGAGTGCAGAGTGAGAGACAGACATGTGGAATGAGTGCAGAGTGAGAGACAGACATGTGGAATGAGTGCAGAGTGAGAGACAGACATGGGGAATGAGTGCAGAGTGAGAGACAGACATGGGGAATGAGTGCAGAGTGAGAGACAGACAGACATGGAGTATGAGTGGAGAGAGACAGACAGACATGGAGTATGAGTGGAGAGAGAGAGACAAACATGGAGCATGAGTGGAGAGAGAGAGAGAGAGACATGGAGCATGAGTGGAGAGAGAGACAGACATGAGGGAATGGGGAGAGAGAGACAGACATGAGGGTATGGGGAGAGAGAGACAGACATGAGGGTACGGGGAGAGACAGACAAACATGAGGGTGCGGGGAGAGACAGACAGACATGAGGGTATGGGGAGAGAGAGAGACACGTGAGTGACTGACTTGGTGGAATATTATTTATCACTCATTGTGTACTTCTTTTCTAATGATGCTCAGCCAGACTAATGAGAGACTTTGGCTGGTTGGGAATCATGGGTAGTATGGTAGTAAAATGGTAGTAAAAACTCATTCTGCCAGCCAGCAAAAAGTCTCCCATGTTGCTGGCTGAGCATCATAGAAATAAATAAAACTAATACACAGTATTATGGCAAAATATATATCTTTATTTAAAATAAAAGTTGGTCCTTTACATTAAAATAAAGTTTTCTCCCTCCCCCTCTCCCCAATATTGAAATGGGCATGTCTGGAACAAAAATGTCTAAAGGGGAGGAGTTCATAATATAGCCACGCCCACCCTTGGGCGCCAAAGGAAAACCTGCACCCAGGCGCCCGTGACCCTAGGATCGGCCCTGCCTGACTTGTATCTTAATAGATACACGCGGGTTTACTACATGCTGTGTCTCACATGCAACAAACAGCAGTTCCTGGTTGTCGAGCGCTGAGTGCCGAATGTGAGGGTCTCTCATTGCTAGAGCAGAGAGACCCTCATTTGTGCATGGGATCAGCTTTGCGGACCTAGTTAAGGCCCCCCTGCTGATCCCATGCACAAACAAGGGGCTCTCTTTGTGCTAGCAGAGAGAGCCGGTCGCCGACCAGACTGCTGCCTGCTTCCCATGGAATCATGGCAGCTGTCGGTCAGAGGATAAACTGGCGTGTACTATCAAAAGTACACACCAGTTCATCCTCCCACTAGGAACAAGTTACATTTCACTTGTGCTTCTATATTAGAAATACAAGTGAAAAGTAACATTTAGTGTTCCTTTAAGGTAGTTACAAATTCATAGAACTTTGATGCCACCCAAAATATGCATGCACATGGCTTAAATGTACAAATGTCAACAGGTAAGAGAATACACGTTTGCAGAGCTCATGCTCCTTAGTGAAATTACTTCTCAACCTATCTGCAATGCTGACTGAGTTTCTGGAAGGTACAGTTTAGATGTTCAATAAGTGGGACATAGGATGTCAACCAGTTTCTTATTATTTGGTGCAATGATCCCTCCCTGGACCCAACAATATATGCAAGGAAATAATGAGGAACTGCACTCAAAAAATGTTTTTATAAAGTAGCAGGGGTCATATTGACAATTATGTGAATACATTGGCAAGTCTGTGGGAACAAAAATGCATTTTTATTAAATCACAATTTTTATTAAATATGAAGAGTTTACATGTGAATTTATATTTATGAATAAAACTTGTTTCATATAGGGTAGTCTTATGTCCAGGCTTTTTCTTATTTTCCCTTAAATTAATATTCAAAGTGTGGGGGGGGGGGGGTTGGGGTTGGCTAATAATCAGGGTTGTCTTATATACAAGCAAATGTGGTACATAAACCAAATATAAATCTTTGTCACATTCATTGAAAAGTATTCATTATACATTCATGTGCACAGGAACCTTTTGGCACTTTATACATTTGTATATATTTTTCTTGATGCACCTATTTGTGTTTTGAGTGGCAATGTAGGTTTGTGTTTCACATAATGGTGATTTATAAATACACGGAGGCTCATATTATGCATAACTCTTTCTTTATTCCCTCAGCAGCAAAGAACAAAAATTAACATAACATTTTTTAAACCAATCAAAATTCAAGGACCATAACACCCTTCTCCATCTCCTATAAAAGTCCCAATCCAGGAAATGAACCTCCTCTTTCTTTGCTGCTCCCTCAGATAAGTACCTTCATTTTACACTCTATTTGGTACTGTATATTGTGTATTGTGGTCCTTAACCTTTATTCATAGGTCAAGGACAAGGTTTGCAGTTTGTTTTTTGAGGTTTAGATTTATATTCTGTCATTACTTGACTTTATTAGCTCTTATATCCTAACTTTCGTTTTCTGGCCACCTGGCCACCCTGTTCTATCTATTTCCCTATCTATACCCGTTTTTCACAGTTACTTTACGTTTTTCTCGGGTTATAGATCTTTAACCCGATCCCTTACTGTCAGTTTGTCTCACTCTCGTTGCTTCCCCGCATGGTGTGAGATTTCTCTATCGCACATGCTCAGTTCATGCACGGCGGCCATTTTGGTGAAGCCCTTTGTAATTTTCTCATAGGGTTTCATTGCGGCCGCCATTTTTTTGTAGCCTATAGGGCGTTTCTTCATGTTTATGGTCGCTACGGCCATTTTATACATCAGTGCAGGTCTGAATCAACAGGAGACAGTCCCTGTACACCAGAACTTAAAGATTTAGAAGATATACTTGCTTCTATTCACTATCAGGCCTGTATTTCCAGTCAGTATGCAATCTGATGATGATCAAGGTAGGGATGTCCCTCAACAGGGTTTACATATTCCTAACTACCGCAATGGTTATATCCCAGAGGCCCCTACATCCCAGGAGTTTCAATCACTCCTGGATGCCACTATGTCACGCTCTGTCAACAGAGCAGTACAGTCTGCAATGGGGGCAGTGACTGTTGACTTAACTAACACCCTCACTTCAGCCCTATTAGCTGCACAGGCATCCACGAGCCCCCTGCAAACAAATGAGAACCCCGTGGGTTCTGGTAGTGGCCGTTTGGCCTTCAAAAAGACAAAGCACACCTCAAGCACTCGAGTACGTGGGCATGGCACAGCATGCCAAAGAGGGCGCGTTACCGCGCAAGAGAGCCTTCCACCAGGCGAAATCGGTGAGAGCCTGGAAAAAGGCTAAAGATCTTACTGAAAAGGACTATGAGTCCGATTCTGAGGAGGGTGCTGATGACTCAACTGTCTCTGAGTCTGACATACTGGGGGTGACTGATAGATCACCAGGAGACTCGGACGCCGAGTACCCAGCTGATACGGAGGTTTCCCACCCTGAGGGCTGTATCCTAGACCCCACTGGGACCCCGCTATTCGACCCAGAGAGCCTGCAACACCCCAGATCCTCTGAGTGGTCTCCTTCGGGGCATGTGGCAGAATATATTGCGTCCAGGGTGCGCAAAGGTCTCGACAAGCAGACCAGAGAGAAATTGAGGGCAGAATGCCATAGACCAAATGTCCCCGACGCGGAGTGCAAAATGCCAGAGGTGGACCCCAAAGTGGCCCAATTCCTGTCCAAGTCAGGCTGGAAATCTAGGAAAGGCCTAGACTACTCCCTTAGGAATTGTCAGGACAGGATCCTAGACACGATGGGGCCACTGGCCAAGATTTTCGAGTTGGCTGAGACAGCCTTAGATGAGGGTTCCTCCATTGACCCGATCACCTTGAGAGGCTGGGCACAGAGAGCCATATGCTTCATTGGCAACGCTAATACAGCGCTTGCGTCAGAGCGGAGGAAGGCCATCCTCCTTAAGATAGAGCCCAAGCTCATTGATATGGCCCATACCGAACCCGGCCCAAAGGCCAAAGGGCTATTGTTCTGTGACAATTTTGTTAGGGACTTAGGGTCTTTTGTCCAGACATTTACGGCTTTGGACAAAGTTCAATCGAGCATGAGAAAAGTCTTCCAGCCAAAGGTTTTCGCTGGGGCCGGCAGACACAGAGGCCGTCTGGCCGGCCGCTTCTATAGAGGTCCAAATAGAGGATCCAGAGGCCTCCAACAGTTTAATCCCCAACAAGAATTTCAGCAACACAGGGCCGCATCATCCACCTTCTTTCCCCAAAGAGGAAGAGGATGGCAACCCAGGGGATTCAGAGGCACTTTCCAGCAGCGACGTCCATATGGTAAGTCCAATATTTATTGTACCCAAATCCAATATCATGGTAGGGGGAAGATTACACAGGTTTGCACACAACTGGACACTGATCTCGTCAGACCCTTGGGTGTTACAAACAGTACAAGGGTATCTAATAGACTTCGTGTCTCAGCCGCACCAGGCGGTGATACCACCTGTCAGACCCTTTTCAGGTCTGGATACGCAACTAATAGATACAGAGGTATCGAACCTACGGTCCAAAGTGGCCATAGTCCCAGGCTCATGGGACCCAAACGGGTTTATCAGCTCACTGTTTGTGGTCCCAAAGAAGGGCGGAGGTTCCCGACCGGTAATCAACTTACGCCCCTTAAACGACTTCGTGTTATACCAACACTTCAAAATGGAAGGGATCCATTGCCTAAGAGACCTATTGATACTGGGAGACTGGATGGTCAAACTCGACCTCCAGGACGCATACCTTACTGTCCCAGTAGCACCAGAACATCAACAATTCCTCCAATTCCTATGGAAAGGAAGAATATGGAAATTTTCATGTCTTCCGTTCGGCCTGTCATCCGCCCCATGGTGCTTCACCAAACTCCTGAGACCAGTAGTGGGGTTTTTACGCCGGAAAGGTGTGAGGCTGATAATTTACCTGGACGACATCCTGATATTGTCGCAGAGCAAGGAAGCTCTTCTATCACACTTAACATTAACTAGAGAGCTCCTACATTCATTGGGTTTCCTGATCAACTGGGAAAAATCAGTGAGGAAACCGGCACAGACTATGGAGTTCCTGGGATTCTCCATAGATGCCATTCACGGTTTACTACTTCTGCCCACAGAGAAAGTGAAGCTCATAAAGAAGGATATAAAACGTACGTTGCGGAAGCACACCATATCCGTTAGACATCTGGCTCGGGTGATAGGTCTTCTTTTGGCCTCCATACAAGCCATATTTCCAGGACCACTTCACTACCGAGCATTACAACGCCTCAAAACGAGAGCCCTACATCAAAATTGGTCTTACGACCAAATGATCCTACTGGATTTCGAAGCGGTGGAAGAGCTAACATGGTGGCTACAGCACATGGAAGCGTGGAACGGCAGAGCAATCTTCAGTCACACTCCGGACGTAGTGATCTCATCGGACGCCAGCCTTCACGGTTGGGGTGCTATTTGCGAAGCATCGTTTACAGGAGGACGTTGGGATACCTTGGAACAAAGCCTCCACATCAACTGCCTGGAATTACTGGCAGGTACCTTTGCGGTCAGGAGTTTTGCTCGAAGTCTTCCAGGTTGCTCAGTACTACTGTGCATGGAGAACGTGTCTGCAGTAAGATACATCAATCACTTGGGCGGCACGAGGTCGACGGCGCTGTCGGAACTAGCGAAAGAATTTTGGCAGTTTTGCCTGGAACACAACATCTCGGTTCAAGCCACACACATCCCGGGATTATCAAATGTTGGAGCGGATTGGAGCTCACGCCACCTCAAGGATACAGGAGATTGGCATCTGGATTCTTGGATATTCAGCCATCTGGAGAGACTTTGGGGTCCATTGGAAATGGACCTATTTGCGTCACGTCTCAACAAGCAACTACCGGATCTCTTCAGTTGGAGACCAGACCCGGAGGCAGTGGCGACAGACGCCTTCTTGCATCAGTGGTCGAGGAACAGGCATTATGCTTTCCCGCCATTTTGCCTCATCTCCAGGACATTGGTGCATCTGCATAGGTGCGGAACCTCAATAGTATTGATCACCCCATGGTGGGATACTCAACCATGGTTCCCATCACTACTGGAGATGAGCATGGATTGGCCTCGATTACTACCGGCACTCCCGAATCTACTACCCGGTGGGGAATGTTCATCATCTCATCCAAACAGAGTCGCTGTCCCTAGTAGCTTGGCTGATTTCAGGGGACCTTGGTGTATCCAGGGAATTTCACAGACGACTACAACACTCTTGGCAGGAGCTTGGGCCCCGGGGACCAGACGAGCATACCAGAATGCCTGGAAGTCATGGGCTGATTGGTGCGTGGAACACGTTCAGAATCCCATTTCAGCACCTGTAACGGACATTATGAATTTTTTGACGGTTCAATTTGAAAGAGGTCTAGCGTATAGATCCCTAAATGTTCTATGGTCAGCGATTTCTGCATGTCACGCAGGTTTTCATTCTATCCCTGCGGGTCAACATGTTCTTGTTTGTCGCCTCCTCAAGGGTATGAGATTATCTCGTCCACCTCTACCCAAATATTCGGGGCTGTGGGATGTTAATATTCCTTTAAGATTTATAAGAAACTGGCCTGTTAATAAAGATTTATCTTTAAAACAACTGTCTGCAAAATTGACCTTTTTATGTTGTCTTATTTCCTGTAAAAGGGTATCTGATGTCAGAGCTTTGGATATCTCGGGCCGGTCATTCTCCCCTGAGGGGGTGATATTTGACATATCCAGACGCACAAAAACAGCTATAAAATCTGTATTCTATCCTGCTTTTCCTACTGAACCACAACTTTGCCCTGTTTTATGTCTTAAAGAGTACGAGCATAGAACGGCATCATGGCGTTCTTCTGTGTGTCAAGATTTATTTGTTTCTTTACGTAAACCACATACTCCAGTTTCTACGGTTTCGTTAGCTAGGTGGGTCAAGTGGATTCTTGCTGAAGCAGGTATAGACACTAACATTTTTGGTCCACATTCAGCTAGAGGGGCTATGGCCTCTAGAGCATTCTCATTAGGATGTAGATTGGAGGATATCATGAGAACAGCCGACTGGTCTCGTGAATCTACGTTTAGAGAATGTTATTTCCATCCTATTGCTCATATTGCTTCTACTGTTATTAGTGAGCTTTAAACTTGCATAATATGAGCCTCCGTGTATTTATAAATTATAAGATTTTGCTAAGTCATGACGTAAAGTCATGATTTATAAATACACGGAGGCGAGTATTATACCCACCCGGTATATTTGTTACCCTACCCTGAGTCATGTATTAGGTTTTGGTCTGAGAATATGATTTTATGATCATGTATTTTACTTCTTAAAGCTATGAGCATCTATTTATTTCTGATACAGTCTGATGGACCAGGAAGGATTTCGCAGCCGTTCGGTTGACAGTTTCGTTTGGTGTTTCGTGGATGGACTTGCAGATTCCAGTTACAATTAAAGAATTTCGGTTTATATTCAACATCAAAGAAAGAGGAGGTTAATTTCCTGGATTGGGACTTTTATAGGAGATGGAGAAGGGTGTTATGGTCCTTGAGTTTTGATTGGTTTAAAAAATTTTATGTTAATTTTTGTTCTTTGCTGCTGAGGGAATAAAGAAAGAGTTATGCATAATACTCGCCTCCGTGTATTTATAAATCATGACTTTACGTCATGACTTAGCAAAATCTTATAATTATGACTGCCTATACACATGGTATTGCACCTGGTATTAAGCAAATTTTTTCCTCCCACTTTAGAAAAAGCTCTGTGGGAATTTAGTTACTCTGTTTATGTATACTGAATACTTTTCAATGACAAAGCTTTATTTTTGTTTCATGTATATAAAAAACATAGATAAAAAGTATTTTGAGTGCAGTTCCTCACAGTTTAGCTGTTCTCCTTGGTTTTATCGTAGAAGGTGCTACAAAAGACTTCTTACCTGTTTTATTTTTAAAGGTGCAGTATTTATTTTAACGGGAGTATATATTACTAGGGGTATATATAACATGGCTATAACCAGGGTGCTCAGCAAGGATGAGAAAGACACCTCACCTGAGCCCTAAAAATCCTCTCCTATTCCTAATTTCTTTTTCCACTTGACTTTGTAAGAGCTGCTTCTCCTGGGAAGAAAAACAAGATAAAAACACAATAAGTAAAAGAGTGCAGTGCCCCAAACATTGACATTAAGCCATCTGTGAGTAGGGACCACGATAGAGCACATGGTCGTCGTGGTTTTGTGGCTCAAAGATTAGCACTGTACAGTTAAAGTAAAGCCCTATTATTTAGATTTATTATGCTGGGGGTTTCAAGGCATAAGTGATGTACACATAAACACTAAGAAGTGAGTAGATTTATAGTAAACCTTTTTCTACCGAGGGGTAATAGCACTTATGACCTTATTTAGACTGGGGTCCCAGTCTGCCCAAGATCATGTGCCCTGACTTTCATAGTGTATAGGCTGAACTGCAGCTTCCTTCCACAGTAGGAATGAACATTACAAATTATTAGCATACAGAGTCTGGGATACTTACAAGATTAGCCTGTACCATTTCATACATGATGGTTCCAAATTCAGCAGAACTGGAATGTCTCTCTGCCGACATCTCGTTTGCTTTGTACCTGAATATGGATAAAATATGAAAATTATTTAATCAGAAAATAAAGTGAATCAGCTGTACTGTTATGTACTCTTATAATACATGTTTTTGGCATGGTGGTGTTGATGTTTTTGGATGTCCCTGTGCATGCCGTTGGCAGTTAATGTACCAGAACATTGTACATTGAGCAGTGATACTCGGAACCCTGTCGGCCTACAGTCTCACATACTCACAATTGAATTTCCTGCTGTGAATGGTCAAGCTTGTCCTGCAGCACTTGGATTCTATCACGATAAACCTGGAAAGATGTAAGGATAGATTACATATAGCATAAATAAGCTTTATTACTGAGTCATATGCACATCTATCAAGGGGTGGAACAATAGGGGGTGCATCAGGTGCATTACTCCCGGGCCCATTCCTTGAGCGACACACTGTGCAGTATCACAGTAACAGTCAGCCATTTTGCTCCTGCCACCAAAGTGTCCTCCATGGTGTTGATTTTACTCAGACAGACAAGTGTTTTACGTCCACAAGTCAATATTTTTCCTAGTGTAGTATTTATAACGCATATGCTGGGACATAAGCTTTAATGAAAAAAAAATATTGTCCCAGGGAGGATCTAGAATTTGTTTCTGCATGGAGACCCTTAATAGTCTATATACTATTTGAATATAAGCACACATGAGCAATCCTATAGTGTAGTATGTTTCTTAAACATGTATCAGTGCTAATACAATGTAATATGCACTTACAAGCTCCTAATTAAAAGTCTTCTTTTACCTTAAGGTTTAAAATTTGTACTTAGTTAAAAGTAGTTTTTACTATTCAGTAAGGATGTGCTTCCATGGCAACCCACAGCTCGTCACAAGTGGCGAGCCCTGAGTGTAATCATTTACTCCCCCAGGTGACAGTAATTTACAGAATGCAGGACACCATTGGATATGTATAAAAACTGCATTTGTGAGTGACAGTAAATATTCCAGTTCCCTAGTTGATTATACAGTGAACTTTCGATACCAGGTCTATCAGCTTATGAGTGATTCTTGCACTTTATGAGCGATTCTTGCACTTTATGAGTGATTCTTGCACTTTATAAGCCATTCTTGCACTTTATGAGTGATTCTTGCATTTTATGTGCTTTTTTTCCCCAGTAAGTGTAATTTGTACACTGTGTTACTTTAATACCTTGGATGCTGCTCAATTTTCTTTTTCTTAATAACTTTTCATAAAAAACAGATCCCAATATCCGATTCACAGGACAAAACGGTACACAATAGGGAGTAACTGCATACGTAAAACCTGCACCGAGAGTATTTCCAAAAGGACATAATATAGAAATATTCACCGAATTGCAGAATTCTACCATATTAACATGGTGAAGACAAGTTAATCTTCAAAAAGTTAGATATTACGTGATAAGATGATAATATAAGCACAAAATTATGCAATTTGGGGGCTAACAAGCCCATAGTAGTTTATTTTCAGCATGTTACCTCTTTCATAGAAGAATATTCTTTGATGGTCTCAGACATCTCCTTCATGGCAGCCTCTCTCTGTAACAGAACACAATTCCTGGATGTCAGAAATATGTATTTTATGTCTCTACCTGCATCTACAGCTGCAATCATCAGTCCTTCACCCCACATTCCCTGCTTATTACCACACCAATTATAAATCACAATTACACACCAGTCCACCGATATGGCTTCATTACATGTCCCCAAATGCACATCCCCAATGTTACATAACTCCAGCACATACCACTCAACCTACTATCTTGGCACACATTACAATACCCAAGCCCAAATCACACATCACTTGCCTACCATCATCCCAAGCCATTGCATATCACAACTACCCAGTGGTGTACTAAGAGGTGAGGGAGGTGGTCTGCCACCCTGTCAGGTTTTCCAAGGGGCTCCAGTGGTGGTAGTGCAGTCTGCCAGTGACACAGGCACTCAGATCTCAGTCACTCGATCTAAGATTCAGAGCATTGCTCTGTCTCATCACTAAGTGCAGGGAATGTAAACATGTCTAAGGTCTGAGCTAGGCAGACAAACAGGTTTTAAGGTAGGGAAGGGGGCTCAAAGAGACTGTTTAGGAGGCAATGATGGCACAGATAGGCTCTTTGGGGGACAATGATGGCACAGAGAGGCTGTTCGGTTGCAAAGTTGGCACTGTAGAAGAAGTCGGGGGACCTGTGGTTCCTTATTATGCGCTTGGGCACTGAGAAGCTTCTTGGGGACAGAGACAGTACTGGCAAACTGTTTGGGGAAAGAGATGGCACTGTGTTTACGTTTAAAAATGGGGTAATATTATCTTTCTCTTGAAGCTCCATTTTCTTCTCCTGTAGATTTGTCTGTGGAAGGAAACAAACAAAAGAGATCTCTGTCAGGAACAGCTTTTTTCCTAATAGAAATGATGTATTTACTACGGCACGTGGTGAAGACATTATGGCATCTGAGTTTCATAATACCTTCTTGTGACCTCTGAGGAAAAGGTTAATCTATAATGTAGTAAGCATGTCCAATAATTCTTTGGGACACTGAAGGCAGTGTTGTATTTCTAAGTAAAACGTTAATCTGCACTAGACTCCTCAAATTATCAAAGCCAATCAATTTGACAGTGATAGCCATAGATAAATAATAGACTCGCCGGTGTGTCCCATATCATGGATTAAATGAGTACAAATGATACTGTAGTGAAAAGCGGCACTCCTCACGCTGTGACCTCAAATAAGGTTGCATAATTATAGTTACTGTATTTCTGCTTAGTGCAACTAGGCCCAGCCCTAAGGTGGCAGACTGGACGGGGTGGCAGAAGACAGGAGGGTGCGGCAGCACATCCAGCGCTTCCATTGTTCATGGTACATGCTCTCTCACTGCCTTGTGCTGTCTGCACAGAAATCTGGTTTGCACACCCTATATCACCAGGGAGCAATATGGTGCAGTAGAAAGCGATGTGGGGGCAAATGGTGCAGTGGGAAGAGATTATAAGGGCAATCTGGCACTGTGTGTGGATATGCAAGAAAGGGAGAGGAAAGGGTGTGACACATAAGGGTTGGGGGATTGCATGAGCTTAGTCAGGTCTAGGATGGCAGAAAACCTAAATATATCACTGACTAGAGGGCAAAGCATTCTGCATATGGACAGGATTATTAACCACGTCACAGCATATGTGTGGTGGTTAATCAGCATTAAGGAGGCAACTTGAATGCAACCATATCACTCCCCCTCTGAGGCCACACTCTTTTGTGCCTCCCAATGGCAGGTTCAAAACTTGGGAAGTATGAGTAAGCAATAGCAAAACTGGTACTTCTCTAGTTATAGTTACCTTTTCTCCTAGCATTCTAGGGGTACGAGTGGCATGAGCAAAGCAGCGCTCAGACAGCACAGACCTCAGATCTCAGTCAGCGGTGCTCACGCTCCAAACAAATTGGCCTAGTAACTAAAACTGAATCCACAAGGACTTGAAACACAATTCTCCAACTGGCCTATCTTTCTAAATAAGCTACTAATGCTTATTTTTGCAGTTCACTTGCAGTTAAATTGGTTTCACACCACGGGAAGTTCCCCTGAGCAATCTTATCAGTCCTTAGCATGTCAACTCCATCACAGAGGAATCCATTTCTACATCTACAGACCCACACATAAAAATATTATATGCTGTACCTCCAGTTCTATATTAAGGAGACTCAGATGAGTCATTTCGTTCTGCAAGCGTTTATTCTCATCCAGGAAAACACCGAACTGTAAAACATAGGAGAAACATACACTGAACACATATACATTACAGAGTGTATCATTCACGGTTTAAATTTATTGCAAGCAAAGCATGAAATGCAAACATTGTACACTTCATCTAGATAGTGTGTATAACGCTAGAGCCAATTTAGGCAAAACTTAAAATAGAACCCAAAAGGAAATACCCAATTTATATCCAAAAAGTATAGTATAAAGTATGTTTTGTGTTTACTGGTAGTATAAAGAAGGATTAGGGTTGAGCTTAAGATTCTTAACTGATTTATACTTTCTTTCATTGTATCCAATCTGTTTCACACTTTGCCTGGTAGTTTTCTGGCACTATACAAAATGTCCAAAAGTCTGGGTTTTTTATATGGAATGGTATGGAGTGGGACTGCTTATACAAATAAATTACCCACTCCTGCTACTGTGTACCTATGGGTACAACAATAAGAAAATATATAACATAAAACATACAGGATGTGTCCAAAATAACAGAAACACCAAATATAAAAGAACTGTTACTGAGAAGAAGAACAGCTATAGAGGTAAGTAATATTAGGTTAACTGCCAATAAACAGCACAATTAGCATGTTTGTATGTAGTTTTTAAAAGCAGCATGGGACAACTAACAGAGCTCCAAAGATGTCAAAAGGTTAGTACCCAAATTGCAGGTGCATTTCTCACAAAAATACTACATTGTGTCTCAAAAATCAGGACATTCTGTGCCAAACCTTGAAAACTGCATTATCACCTACGCCATCCAGTCTCAACTAAAACATCATGAACTCTTAAAATTTATGTTAGTGCTGCCACTTGTATCTAAGGCAAGTGGGCAAAGACATGTAACCTGATCTAAGGAGCACAAACCTTGGTTCAACAGCCGTAAACAAGGAATATGAAAAGGGTTGAGCCTGATGGACACAAGTTTTTCCCCAACCTAATCTTCTATGTAACTGTGTAACATAGTGAATTAGTTCTCTTTCATCCTATTTAAAGTCACAGGGTGCCTTTAACCAATATGTATGCAGCTTACTGTTAAACATAGTGTGAGATCTATTATGGTATGAGCATCCATCTCATCTGAGTTGTAAAGTCAAGGCTCTGAATAGTTTCATATTGACCAAGGAAAATGAGGCTATTTTAATGGAACAGATCTATCCTATAATAAAAATAACGTTTTTCACCATCCAATGTGTACGGCAGACACAATGCTAAACAGATCCAAATGAGGAATTTAAATCTGGAAGGTCAAAATAAATGTACCAAGTACAGTATTAATTATGTTCTTTTAGTTGTGCAGAGAAAGGGAATGGGTAAACTGAAACCTTATTCTTTAGTAGCCATATTACCTTTTACACCTAGGTCATCAGCTGGATGAGGTTACATCTTTCATGTTCTCCCCAATGACTAGAACTAAATAACAATGAACTTATTTGCAAAGTTCTGAAGCAAAACAAGAAAGCTAGGTTTCCAACTGCTGCATCTTTTCTACTTAAACAATGGTCCATATGCCACTACATCCAATTCATTCCATAAAGCACTGGATTCTGAAGACAAAGAGTGTTCTAACTCATTGTAGCACTTTATATTAATATATTGTTGTTTTTAATATCATAATATTTTCCAGAATCCTGTCCACCCTCTATTGGTTCCTTTCTTCATAATAATCTGCTTAGCCACACACAGAGGACATTGGATTCATGTGAAAGAAACTAAACCATTTCTGTGTTTTTGGCTCATTAAATAAGCCAAATTAGAAGATGTAATTGGACATAACAAATACAGAGGATTTTTTTCCCCTGGTTTTCCGAGAAACAGCAATTATATATATCTTTGTTTTAAAGTCTGAAGTCTTTTACACATATACTCCAGAATGTTACAAAACTGTCTGATCCATATCGGAACAACTTGTATATTCAAAGTATAATACTAATCTTCACTTTTTCATACATTAGTCTATTTTTTAATTCTGTAATGTCTCGATATGAACAGACCTGCTTAGAGAACTGATCCAGTTTACCTTCTGTCTGCATCAATTTTCTCTCCTACAAAGGATAAAAATATTGTAAATTTACCACTCAGAAATTACCAAAATAACTGGTTGTATTTCCCAAAGTGCTGAAGTAAAGGCCTGCAGCTCCTACCAGATCTTTCTTATGCATGTCCGCCACTTGTGCATTTTCCTCAAGCTGCTTCAGGCTTAGCATCAGGTAATCCTTCTCCTCCACCAACGTTTGGCATTCTGCAAGCTTCTTTTGAATGCTGGGCACACACACAAAAAACAACTGAGGTGGAGCAAGATATCTGTTTCTGTATATCACTATAGCATAAAACAGTAAGTGTTCAACATTGGTAAGGCAGATGCTTGGGAACTGCATGAGGCTTCCAAACATCTGCAGTGCCAAGCTTAGCCATCACTGGTACAGCATCTAAACCACTTTAAAGGATTGTGTCAGGCTGTGCGTTGCTTTTCTTAAACCTCAATGTACACAACCAGGACCTCAAGTATTTGGAGACATGTAGGAGCAGAACAATAGAAATAAGATGTGACTACATTCATAGAGAGTTCTTGGTCTGATCACAGAGAACCAGTCTGTTCTCTTTTGGGATTTGGCTGGTTGATCATCTGCTGCAGTAGTAATATATGTATTTATATGGTTCTGAACCCTTAGCCAACTGCTAACATTGTTGGATTCAGGGAGGAGAAAAGAAGTCTGAACTGGGAAGCAGCATGTCCCAGTTTCTCAAAGGTGGCACGCAGGGCCACATCGAGGATGTGGACATTACAGGCACATTGTGCACTCTGGTGTGCCAACCTAGTGAGGGGTAAATTCTCCCCGCCCATGTGATCTATGCCATCAATAAAGTCGGAGCACCTGGTGTCAGGTGACATAAAAAAATCTGATAAAAACTGATGCCGGATGTAAGGATACAAGGAAGTTAGGAGGCACATGTGGATCATCCTGCTCCAAGCAAATAAAAGCTAACCCAGCATAGAGGGGGGCAGATAGCATAACTTTTTGGGGGGTAACAAAAAAAGGAAAGCTGTTTGTTTGTAAGTGTGGCTGTGTTTGTGTATGTGAATATGTGACTATGTGTGTATTTTGATTGTGTGTGTAATTGTGCTTGTGTATATGTGACGGTTTATGTACATGTGACTGGTTGTGTGAATGTGTGACTGTGTGTACTTTGGAATGTATGTGTGAGTGTAACACATTACAGCATTTAGATCTTCCTAACCCTTGCGTAAGAAGAGATTCAAGACACTGCAGTCTATTCAATAAATGAAAGTTAATTTATCTGATGTTATTAAATCCCATAGACTGCAAAATAACAATTTCAGTTAAAAAATCAGTAATAAGTGAATTTTTGTGTCATTGAATGGTGCTTACTGACTCCTGATTGTCCATGGATCTATTTTGAGTCTATTCACAAAGCCAATGCGAAAGGCTATTAGCTGGCTGCACAATCACATTGCTTTGTCTCTGGTTCTTTTTAAACTGCACTTGTGACATGAGCAAAGCTGGTCAAAAGTGCATATAAATGGTCTGCGGACTGAGTCTGACTCAGTGGGACAAAACAATCTGGCAGTGCACCTCCCAAGCCCAGACTAAGAATTTGCACCTGGCTGCTATATGGTATTTTCTAGCATTAGTATTTATATAAAGGCAGAGATCACTGACATGTTTTTCGTGACTTAACTGGTACATCCATTCATGGGCGTCCGCAAAGGGGGGGCGCTTGCCCCCCCCCCCCTGGATTTTTGCAATTCCTGTTTAAAAAAAAAAGAATTTTTTTAATTATTATTATTTTTACTTAGTGTGCAGCCTCTAGTTGTCCCTAGGGGACTGCACACCAGTTGCTGGGGTAGGAGGTGGCACCCAAAGCTGTTGCTCTCTGCAACTCTGCTTGCTGTAATACTGGTCTCCTATCCACATTGGTGCAGGTCTCTGCAGCTGTCAGTCATGCTGCATGGAGAGCCAATGACAGGGGTGCCCGGGGATATGAAGTTATAGCCCCGCCCCTCAGCCCTCCATGTGGCAGCATGACTGACAGAAGAGAGCCTGCAGTGCAACATCATGGGGAAGATACTCAGAGACCATAGCTGAGCCTCTGTAACAGGTAGGAAGAGCTTTAAAAAACAAAACAGCCAAGGTACATGGAAGAGTGGGGTAAATCCAGGGAGGTCTCTCCCATTTCCCTGAGGTCTCCATTTGTCCAGTCTGAGCAGCTCCTCTGACCAGGCTCCGCTCACATCAATATGGTGACAAGTGGATGGGGCAGAAAAGATAATGGAGGATAAAATGATGTGATAGATGGAGGCAGATTGCAAACAAAATGGGATGACATGGGGCAGAAAAGATAATAGAGGATGAAAAGAGGTGATTGATTGGAGCAGAATACAGACAAAATTGTGACATGGGGCAGAAAAGATAAAATGTAGGTGAAAAGAGGTCACTGACATGGAGGAATAAAACACATAAAATGATGGGGAAAGAGATGGCAAACATGGAGGAATAAAACATAAAAAGGGGGAAAGAGATAAAGAAATGTCATGGATTTAGGAATTTGGGTGTTTAGGGAATCTGTTGCTTTTGTGTTTATATTGTGTGCTATAGTGTTGTATCTGGTGCTGTGGAGTTATATTGTGTGCTATAGTGTTGTGTCTGGTGCTGTTGGGTTATATTGTGTGCTATAGTGTTGTATCTGGTGCTGAGAGGTTATATTGTGTGCTATAGTGTTGTATCTGGTGCTGTGGGGTTATATTGTGTGCTGTAGTGTTGTATTTGTCTCTGTGGGGTTATATTGTGTGCTGTAGTGTTGTATCTGTTACTGTGGGGTTATATTGTGTGAGATAGTGGCTAGTGAAGAAAGACCAGCGCTTAATCTGTATCACAGCAGCACCAGCCTATGTGTATCTCTGCAAAACACACGTGAAAAACATACAATAAATACAAAACAAAGTGGTAGGTGCGCTATGTGACAAACACCAGTGAAATAAAGGAAATCTGATAATTGCCTTATAGTAGGTAGCCCTTATATGACGATGTACAGTCAGTATCTTAAAAAAGATAAAAAAAAACACAAAGACCATAGTATAATATAGTCTAGACATGGAGTAATCTTGTGCAGGTAAATAGTGCACTCACAAACAAAAGAAGAAGGAAATCTTATCTGTAGTTTCTTGTGTGGTCCTCTTATTCCTCATCCAGTGGATGTGTTGTGTGGAAATAGATGAAAAGAATCATAAGTATGTAGCAAAATACAAGATTTTAATAAAGCAATACAGAGGAATCCTAATCTTACAGATACATTTGTGGAGCTAGAAAAACATCTCATAAAGGAGACCAAGATAAAATGGGAAATAGTTACCCTGAGAAAATATCTAAATGAAGGAATTACACCAAGGGGTTTAAGACTTTTTAAAAATCCAACTTTTGACATAGAGGATGATGGTTTCATTTTTGAATGGAACAATACTTTGGAGCGATGTACATGCCATCTAATTAAACTTATCATCGAACAGAGGGAAAAAAATCTCGCTTTTTTAGATAAAGAGATAAATAGACTCCACAATGCTCTAGATCCCTATATAGATCAGGAAGAATATAAAGATAAAACTTCAGGTATCATAAAAAAACTTGAAAAATTAGAAGCCGATACCAAACAGATTAAGGTGAAAAAATATCTGAGGGATAAAGAAGATTATAGACTCAATACAGTCAGACAACCAACGAACTACCGTAATAAGACTACCTATCCACATGATAATATATCATCGTCTCACAATTCTTCGAAATCACATTATTTACATCATCACAATTCTATACCTAAATCACTACACAACACCAACCCTAAAATCAGAGCACCAGCACTTCACACATCACCAATTCCTAATATTCAAAGTAGACTCACTAAAATAAGTGAAGACACAAACACATCTACACGAAATAATGTTTCATACTCACAAGCACTTACTAAAGGAAACTATACTCCTTTTGAATCAAATAGATTTCACGTTCTATCCCAATCAGGTGACACTTCCCCACTTCTAGATAGACAACACAAATTACTAAAACCTTTACCACAACACTCTACTTATAATACTCAAGAACCCCATTTTTTAGATCTGGACCAGCGAGTAAAAACAATTCCACCAAAACCTCAAAGATCCATATATCAAAGAAGAAGAAACACTACATATCAGGGAGAGGAAAAAGAGGGGGTAGGTTGGTACAGAGGAGGAAGGTAAAAGAAACAACAAAAAAGTGGCTCCTTCACTCTCTGGTATTTTCAATCTATCCCATAAAATCCTCTCCCAAGAACAAATGTTGGTACTAAGTAGAGGCCTTAAGTTTGCCCCCACCAAAAAATTCAATATGTTTTCAGCCTATATCGACATAAATAAATTCGTAAGGCAAGCAACATTAAAAAGATTTTTTTCTTTAAAACCAAATAACGAAAATAACATTAACCAAACAACAAACCCTAATGTTATCATTCCATCTAACCCAGTGGTGTCCAAACTTTTTTCAAAGAGGGCCAGACTTGATGAAGTGAACATGCGTGAGGGCCGACCATTTTGCCTGACAGTTAAAATTAAGTACAAATGAACTATTTTATGCAAACTTTATTGCAAACGATTTGAATGACAATTCTAAACAGTAGTAAAATCACTCTGCCTTTCATATCTGAATAAAGGCAAATAAACAATCAGCGCATACAAAGTGATCAAATAAATAAGAATTGCAAGCTGAACACTAAGCTAGGAACATTACTAGAAAAGATACAAAATTTAAAAAATAAAGTGCAGCGCCAAAAAAAACATGTCTATCACACATCAAATGAATATAGCAGTAAGGCCCAAAAGTCCCTAGAAACAGGTAGGGTCCAATGAAAGAGGGAGGGTGCCAGAAAACCGGATCCACTATAGGTGACAAACTGTAAGACCCCTGTATTACCAGCAGGTCATACACCACTTTAGGCCCCTTTTACACAGGCGCACCACCCGACCGAGTCCGTTCTGCTCAGCGGGGAGAGCAAAATTTTATTATATATTGAAAGTGTCCAGTTTTTTTTGTCCCTGACTTTATTAAATTTAGTAAAAAAACTTTGGCTAGAGCGGTAATAAGAAAAAGTAAATAAATATAAAATGCAAATTTAATTTATTTTATTGTTTGTATCAACAAAAAGGACTCAATATTCAATGACATGGAAGGTGTCTGGTTTTTTTTGACCCTGACTGTATATACACACATATTTATATATATATATTTATGTGTGTGTATATATATATGGAAATATATGAAGCATCAGGGCTTTATGGATAAAATTGCACTTACTAAGACAGGCAGTAGACCTCCTCGGTCAGCTCCACATGGGGCTACAGGTGGCTGTGTAGTGAGAGAAGGAATGCAGATTTCAAATTCCTTCAGCATTTCTTCTGCATTCCCGCGTCGTGGGCGGCGCCAGGCACATAGAGAAGAGCGGGGGGCATGGCCTCTCTCGGCTGCTCCCGAGTCCCGCCAAGTTCCTCTCCGCCCCCCGCCCCATCGCATCGACATCGGGGCAGGGATGTGCGATGGCTCAGACACAGAGAGAGACATTGATCAGCCGTGTCTCTGGGGCCGTATGGAAGTAAAGGACGGGCCGCAACTGGCCCGCGGGCCGGACTTTGGACATGACTGATCTAACCTAAAGAGAAAATCCATTTTTTATCCGACTACATACAAGTCCGGAGTTTTGGATACGTTAGAGAAATTAGTGGTAGATGATCTTAAAAAAATAAAACACACAAAATATGATAGCAATAATTTCACAAAAAAAGAGCTACAGATTTTAAAAGAGTTACAAATGGATGAGAATATTATCATCAAACCAGCTGATAAAGGTGGAGGAGTAGTCGTCCTATCCCGTGAAAATTATAAATTGGAGGCCTATAAACATCTTAAGGATACTGAAGTGTACTGCACACTAAAAGAAGACCCTACAAACAAATATAAAAAAATACTTTCAACTTACCTAGATAAGGGTAAAATTAATCATTTCTTAATTAAAAAAGAATCAGACTATATCAATCTTCCACATCCCAAAATTCCGACTATTTATTTTCTACCGAAAATTCACAAAGACCCTCTAAATCCACCTGGTAGGCCTATAGTCTCAGGTATAGGATCCATTTTTTACAACTTGTCGGAGTATCTAGATATTGTATTACAACCATATGTACATACATTAAAATCCTATCTAAAGGACTCTATAGATCTAATTAAATTACTAAAAACTATTAACTGGCAAGAAGACTATATATTGGTATCCAGCGATGTATCCTCTTTGTATACCATTATAGATCACCACCAAGGCTGTCAAGCAGTGAAAACCATCCTAAATAAAGATGGAAAGATGACATCAGCCCAGATAGAGTACGTCCTTGAAGGACTAAGGATTATCCTTGAACACAACTTCTTTTGGTTCGAGGAGACTTTTTATTTACAGTTAAAGGGAACGGCTATGGGGATCAGGGTCGCCCCCAGCTATGCCAACCTCTTTATGGGGCACTGGGAGGACAACTTTGTATGGGGCGCGCGTGGCTGGGAGGCGAACCTGGTCCTCTATAGGAGATATATTGATGACATTTTTCTTATTTGGAAAGGCGATCAAGATGGCCTCGATTCTTTCCTTATATCTCTTAATAATAATACTAACAACATTATTTTAAATTCAGTTTATAGTAAGAATAATATCCAATTTTTGGACCTAGAGATATATGTGGAGGATAACCACCTCAAAACAAAAACCTACTTCAAAAAAGTGGATACTAATAGTTACATAGACTACAGTAGTTGCCATTATCCACCTTGGCTCAAAGGAATTCCAAAAAGTCAATTCATGAGACTAAGACGTAACTGTACAGATCTCACAATGTACCAACAACAAGCCCATATCCTCAGAAATAGATTTGAGGAAAAGGGCTACAATTTGCCAGCCATAGACAATATTATGACTAATTTGGAGGCTACAGACCAAGATACATTACTCCAACCCAAAAATACACCTAAAACGTCCACTACATTCAATATACCTTTAGTGGTGGATTATAACAATAAATCACAGAAAGTCAAAAAAATCATAAAAAAACATTGGCACATTCTCCTTAAAGACGATTCTCTTAAAAATCTCATACCGGAAAAACCTAGAGTAATCTTTCGTGGAGCTTCAAATTTAAAAAATAAACTGACAAAAAGCTTCTTAGAAAAACAAAAAAAGAAAGACCCCCAACACTTCCTTACTCAAAATAAGGGTTTCTATGGGTGCAAAAATTGTGAAGCTTGTAAAGTTTCTGCACCACAAAAATACCCCATTGTTAAATATAGGTCATTTGCAAATAAACGAGAATTTTCTGTTAACAAATTCCTGACATGCTCCTCCACAAATGTAATATATCTGGCCGAATGCCCATGTGGCCTTCAATACATCGGTAGGACATCCAGAACATTAAAAAAGCGGATGGGGGAGCACGTCAGAAATATAAGAAAGGGGATTACCCAACATTCACTATCCAAACATTTTTTGGACAAACATAACAAAAACCCGAAAGGTCTGAAATTTTGGGCCATTGAGAAAGTGCATAAACATTGGAGGGGTGGAGACAATATTAAAGAAATGGGTAAAGTTGAGATGAGATGGGTGTTCGATGTGGACACCCTATTGCCAAAAGGTCTCAATGCAGATTTTGATTTATATAATTTTTTATAATCTATTTTATTCATTTTTTTTAGTATACACATTTTCTCTTCTTGCACATACATTTTTTATGCATTTTTGATACACACTATAAGTCTGATATATTGTGTTTTATTATATAGTACAGGTTTTGTACACAGGCAAGTCCATATGTATATAGCTCTGCTCTCTATATGTCTACATATTCACATATGCGACAAGGTTTCTTATTAATATGTATTTTTTACTAAATTATATGTATATATTTTTTACCAAAATTTTTTTTTTTTTACCAAATTATATATATATTTTTTCTACCTAATTATCCTTTAACTTTATATACTCATTTTTTCAAATATACATCTATGACATAGATTGTTAGGATTTCCCATGTATATACATCTATAGATTTCCTTCCCCCCTTCTATCTTGGAGAGGGGTATATATATGTATTCTTATGTGAGCATTTTTTTACATATGGTCGCCTGCTATGAGCTATATGCTTTTAAAACCCAAAAAAACGGACTTTAAAACACCTCCCCCGTGTCTCTTCCTTGCTATGTGGGATATTGCCAACCAAGCCAATCATATGGCCGAAACCTCGCGAGATGCCGTCAGAAATCTCACTATGCGACGGAGGTGAGATGACGTCACAGAAGAGACAAACCCGGAAGTGAAGGAGCGCGAATATTTAAAGACCACACATCAGTACAAGAATCACACGCCAAGAGGAAGCCTCAGGAAGGCGAAACGCGTAGCGTGATTCATTGTACTGCGGACCTTTTATTACATTTTATTACTTTTTATCCTATTTTCTGGAACATTGCCTTCACTTGGATTTTACTATTGGCGTGGGACCTGTTTTGAGAACCATCGCCTGAGATCATCTTTTGTGCTGCATATCTCCATTTTAGATGTAAGCTACCTTATTGCTTTATTAAAATCTTGTATTTTGCTACATACTTATGATTCTTTTCATCTATTTCCACACAACACATCCACTGGATGAGGAATAAGAGGACCACACAAGAAACTACAGATAAGATTTCCTTCTTCTTTTGTTTGTGAGTGCACTATTTACCTGCACAAGATTACTCCATGTCTAGACTATATTATACTATGGTCTTTGTGTTTTTTTTTATCTTTTTTAAGATACTGACTGTACATCGTCATATAAGGGCTACCTACTATAAGGCAATTATCAGATTTCCTTTATTTCACTGGTGTTTGTCACATAGCGCACCTACCACTTTGTTTTGTATTTATTGTGTGAGATAGTGTTGTAACTGTTGCCGTATGCTTATATTGTGTGCTATAGTGTTGTATCTGGTTCTGAGAGGTTATATTGTGTGCTATATTGTTCTTTCTGGTGCTGAGGGGTTATATTGTGTGCTATAGTGTTGTGTCTGGTGCTGTGGGGTTATATTATGTGCAATAGTGTTGTATCTGGTGCTGTTGGGTTATATTGTGTGCTATAGTGTTGTATCTGGTGCTATGGGGTTATATCTTTGCTATGTTGTTCTATCTGATGCTGTGGAGTTTCAGCTAGAGCTCTGGATATTTATCTGGTGCTGTGGTTTATATCTTGTGTCATGGGTTTTTAGCTGGTACCGTGGGTTAATATCTGGTGTTGTGGGTCTATATCTGGCACAGCGGAGCTATATTTGGTGCAGTGAGGCTATATCTAGGTGGTTGGTTTATATCTGGTGCTGTGGATTTTTATCTGGTGTCAGTGATCTCTGCCTACGCTTTAACAGTGTTGTTATGATACCTCAATATTCAGGCATCATAAAAATGTGGCTACTTAGGGCACTGAGATCAACCCATGGGTGCCATATTGGATGGCAGCTTGCCCCTTCAACATGGTGCTGTATCTGGCAAGAGTGACGGAATTGATCAGAAATCACTTTCTTTGCTCTGTTGCTTGACTGGCCCTAGAGTCAGTCAGAAATATTGCACTGAAAAACTGACAAAATTGATCCTAGATGTAGGGTTAGGGTTAAAGTTTAATTTAGGGTTACTGATGGGTTAGGGTTAGAATTTGTGTTTTGGGTTAGTGCTAGTGTTAGATTTAAGGTTAGGGTGATTATTAGGGTTGGGGGTCACTGTAGGAGAAATTGGTTAGGAAAGACTCCTTTTGGGCTATTGCTCCCTGATTGCATGCCAGGGAGTGGTGGGACCATGCAGATTCCAGAGGGCCAAGCAAATGCTTGCCCAGGGTGCAACCACTGTTAGTGTTAATTTTAGTTCTAAAGATACAGCAGACAAAAACTCTGGATTACACTAAAGTAGTAAAAAAAAAAAACCTCATGTCATTGAATAGACACCATTATGTCCTGCTTCCAGCCAAGAGGATCCCAGTCACCTGCACTGGCTTTACAGAAAATTATTTCCCAGCAAATAAATGAATAATAATTCATTTTTTGTCTGGTTATTGTTTGGACAAGGTCAGCTATAATTTCTGTCTTGGACAGAAGTACCCTTTTCATGTATGATGTGCTCCTAATTACAGATCCACTGACCTACTGACTAAAGTCTCTCACCTCTTGTTCTCCTTTTGCAGCAGGGTGATTTTTTCCATCAGTCCATGTACCTCGACATCTGCTCTATCCAGTGCCTCCTGCTGGTCCTGGTTGTTTTGCTTCAACCTCCTGTTGTTCTCAGACAGCTCAAGCACTTGGTTATCTATCAGCACTGGGTTTCTATACAGAACCATTGACAATAAATAGTGCTGAAATGCACAGTATTTACAGCATACAAACAATACAGTAAAGGTTTATTCACAACAAAGTAGCAAAACCTAAACCAAAATAGATATGTTGGAAAAAATAGTACAAATGGAGAATTTTTACAACTTTGCTGTACTGGCATAGGTTTTGCAACATGGCTGTTAATTGACCAGGATTCACTGTTTGTGAATATACCCCAGATTATTATAATAGTGTAGACAGGAGAAAAAAAGAGTACCACCAGTATTCTAATAGTATAGATAGTTCACTAAATGATGCTACAGGCCAGCGTATTGTAAGAGAGACATAATAAAAATGACTTGCAAACGGAACAGTGTACTGTGATACAGAGTGGGAGTTTATTTATTTGTATGAACTAAACTGTCAACTCTAACAGTTCCTACGCATCCTACACCCAGGGCCGTCTTTTTAATGGGGCAGAGTGGGGCAGCTGCCCCAGGCGGCACTTTGGTGCTCTATGCTGCCTTTAATAGTGATTGGACCCTGGGCAAGCATTTGCTTGGGCCCCCTGGACCCTGCCCCCTCCCCTGCATGCAATCCCGCCATCCATCGCAATGTTACCACCCCCCCCCCCCCACACACACACACACATATGCCATAATTGTTGTGTCATTCAGATGCCAGTAACATTGTGCCTTTCAGATGCCAGTAATATTGTGCCATTCAGAGCGCAGTAATATTGTGCCAGTCAGAGCCCAGTAATATTGTGCCAGTCAGAGCCCAGTAATATTGTGCCATTCAGAGCCCAGTAATATTGTGCCTGTCAGAGCCCAGGAATATTGTGCCAGTCAGAGCCCAGGAATATTGTGCCAGTCAGAGCCCAGGAATATTGTGCCAGTCAGATACCAGGAATATTGTGAAATTCAGACCCCATTAATATTGTGCCAGTCAGATGCCTGTAATATTGTGCCAGTCAGATGCCTGCAAAATTGTGCCATTCAGAGCTCAGTAATAATGTGCCAGTCAGATGCCTGCAATATTGGGCCAGTCAGATGCCTGCAATATTGGGCCAGTCAGATGCCTGCAATATTGGGCCAGTCAGAGCCCAGTAATAATGTGCCAGTCAGATACCAGTAATATTGTGCCAGTCAGATACCAGGAATATTGTGCCTGTCAGAGCCCAGGAATATTGTGCCAGTCAGATGCCTGTAATATTAAGCCAGTCAGATGCCTGTAATAGTGTGCCAGTCAGAGGCCAGGAATATTGTGCCAGTCAGAGCCCAGTAATATTGTGCCAGTCAGAGCCCAGTAATATTGTGCCAGCCAGATGACCAGTATTATTGTGCCAGTCAGAGCCCAGTAATATTGTGCCAGCCAGATGCCCAGTAATATTGTGCCAGCCAGATGCCCAGTAATATAGTGCCAGCCAGATGCCTGTAATATTATGCCAGCCAGATGCCCAGTATTATTGTGCCAGTCAGATGCCCAGTATTATTGTGCCAATCAGAGCCCAGTAATATTGTGCCAGCCAGATGCCCAGTAATATAGTGCCAGCCCGATGCCTGTAATATTATGCCAGTCAGAGCCCAGTAATATAGTGCCAGCCAGATGCCTGTAATATTATGCCAGCCAGATGCCCAGTAATATTGTGCCAGCCAGATGCCCAGTAATATTGTGCCAGCCAGATGCCAAGTAATATTGAGCCAGCCAGATGCCCAGTAATATAGTGCCAGCCAGATGCCTGTAATATAGTGCCAGCCAGATGCCTGTAATATTATGCCAGTCAGAGCCCAGTAATATAGTGCCAGCCAGATGCCTGTAATATTATGCCAGTCAGAGCCCAGTAATATAGTGCCAGCCAGATGCCTGTAATATTATGCCAGTCAGAGCCCAGTAATATAGTGCCAGCCAGATGCCTGTAATATAGTGCCAGCCAGAGCCCAGTAATATAGTGCCAGCCAGATGCCTGTAATATTATGCCAGCCAGATGCCCAGTAATATTGTGCCAGCCAGATGCCCAGTAATATTGTGCCAGCCAGATGCCCAGTAATATTGGGCCAGCCAGATGCCCAGTAATATAGTGCCAGCCAGATGCCTGTAATATAGTGCCAGTCAGAGCCCAGTAATATAGTGCCAGCCAGATGCCTGTAATATTATGCCAGTCAGAGCCCAGTAATATAGTGCCAGCCAGATGCCTGTAATATTATGCCAGTCAGAGCCCAGTAATATAGTGCCAGCCAGATGCCTGTAATATTATGCCAGTCAGAGCCCAGTAATATAGTGCCAGCCAGATGCCTGTAATATTATGCTAGTCAGAGCCCAGTAATATAGTGCCAGCCAGATGCCTGTAATATTATGCCAGTCAAAGCCCAGTAATATTGTGCCAGCCAGATGCCCAGTAATATAGTGCCAGCCAGATGCCTGTAATATAGTGCCAGCCAGATGCCCAGTAATATAGTGCCAGCCAGATGCCTGTAATATTATGCCAGTCAGAGCCCAGTAATATTGTGCCAGTCAGATGCCTGTAATATTATGCCAGTCAGAGCCCAGTAATATAGTGCCAGCCAGATGCCTGTAATATTATGCCAGTCAGAGCCCAGTAATATAGTGCCAGCCAGATGCCCAGTATTATTGTGCCAGCCAGAGCCCAGTAATATTGTGCCAGCCAGATGCCCAGTATTATAGTGCCAGTCAGCCCCCCGCCCCCCGTTCCCAAGTACTTACATGAACCTGCTCCGTGTCCCCCGCCGGATGTCTCCTCCGTGCAGTCTTCCCTCTTGCACGGAGGAGGGAAAGAGTCACAGGATGTGACGCGACGTCACATCCTGCGTCAGTTTTTTTTTTTTTTTTTTTACCGGAAAAAAGCGTTCACAAGCGCAATGCGCTGTGAACGCGGCAAGCCGGGGCTGGGGGCCCACTGGACAGCTGCCTTGGGGCCCCCCAGGAGTAACTGGGCCCAGGGCAGCTGCCCTGTTTGCCCCACGTTAAAGACGGCCCTGATGCTGCTCAATATGTTTTTCCTTTTTTTTTCGGTGTCTGGGGGAGATTGATTGAAGGAGGTCTTAGCCAATCAGGTGAGACCTCTCAACTCTGCTGATTGGCTGAGAGTTCAGAAGCCTTGCGTGATTGGCTCAGTCCCCCCTTCACACGAGGAGCTCAAAGCACAGAGATGCTTGCAGCAGGAAAGTTAAACAGACAGTGTATGTATGTGTGTATTAGTGCGAGTGTGTGTATGTCAGTGTGAGTGAGTGTGTGTGTGTATGTCAGTGTGAGTGAGTGTGTGTGTGTATGTCAGTGAGTGTGTGAGTGTGTGTGTCAATGTGAGTGTGTGCATGTCAGTGTGAGTGTATGTATGTCAGTGTGGGTGTGTGTATATATGTCAGTGTATGTCAGTGTGAGTGTGTGTATGTCATTGTGAGTGAGTGTGTATGTCAGTGTAAGTGTGTGTGTCAGTGTGACAGACTGTCTATGTATGTGTGTGAGTGAGTGTGTGGATAAAGGGGTTAACTCCTCTGACACTGTATCTATAGGTCGAGCCAACCAAGGGTTAACTCCTCTGACACTGCCTCTAGCTGTCTAGCCACCCAAGGGGTTAACTCCTCTGACACTGCCTCTGTCTAGCCACCCAAGGGGTTAACTCCTCTGACACTGCCTCTATTTGTCTAGCCACCCAAGGGGTTAACTCCTCTGACACTGCCTCTGACACTGCCTCTGTCTAGCCATCTAGAGGTTAACTCCTCTGACACTGACTAAATCTATCTGGATTTTGTTATAGGTCACTGGTCACATTATCTTTTATGGAATTGCACAGCCTATTATCATAATAATGTTTTGCTATGGCTCTCTTTTCACCTTATGGGTGAGCTCTAAATGATTTTATTATGTATATAAGAAGTTTTAGCATGCATGTAAAAATAACACATTTTTTTCTAAGAGCTCACCTACGAGGTGAAAAGAAAGAAATGGTAAAACAAACATTATTATGAAAATAGGCTGTGCAGTTCCCCAAAACATTATGACCTATAACATGACTCAAATATTGTACATTAAGTTTAAATACTCAAAAAGATAGGGGACACACTGTCAGTCACCATATGCGCGAATATTGACTGGCCATGATTTAAATATGTCCCTTAACTTTTTGAGCATTTAAACTTAATGTACAATATTTGAGTACCAATATAATACCAATACCAATATAATAACTCTGTCAGTCACCATATGTGCGAATATTGGCTGGCCATGATTAAAGAGTTATTATATTGGTAGGCCTACCAACAGCTAAAGTTGGAGATGAAGAAAGGCAAGATGACGTACTCTAGTTTGCCATGATGTAGATAGTGTTATAAAATCAGATAGCGGTAGATGCAGATAGTGATATATAATCAGAGGAATTAATATATAGCCAAGCAACATACCATATAGTAAGTATATAATCAAAGTAAATTATAGTCAAGCAACAAGTCATAACAGATTGCACACAGACACAAACACGTCGTTTATATGGACAGAGGACTTTTTCACCGATTGATCTGTGAAGAATCCTGCATAACTGAAGGACTTTAGCTAACAATCCCTTCCTGTACAATGAGTGGCTCATTCTGTGGTATGGAATCCTAAATCAGTCAATCATGATGACCAGCTCCCACTAGCTACACTTATATTTAATATTTATATGGCTAGGGTTACTAGTTCCCATTACCAAGTGGACTACTGCAGTGGGCAAAACCATACCAATTGAGAAATAAATGTAAATTTCCTACAGCTAGTCCATGGCTAAGGATTCTTGTTCTTTGATACAGACACTCTCCTTTTACTATCAGTAGTACTAATGGGGTATACTTACACAGATATAAAACATGCATCTCCACAATAATCAGAAGAGCTGGAATCCATGGCTCTTCTCTAAATTCAGCACAGTATAAAGTTACCTCTCACTAGCACATGCACAGCTATTTCTGAAAAAAAAAAAAAAACTAACTGTTGTCAGCTCCCATAAAATTACTGAGATCATAATGCACATTGAAAGGTCTGTTTCCATAGAAATGCATGATGTCATCAAGTGATGTCACAATCAATGGTTTTCTGTTGCTTATCTTTCAGAGTTCTGCTTTATTTGTGATTGGTACCTTTGTTAGACTGATTATTTATTCTATTGTCTTATGTTTAATCAGTATTTACTAAAGTATTTAAATATATATATATATATATATATATATATATATATATATATATATATATCAAACAAGCGTACAATGCACTTAGTTACCGAGATGTGGGTAAAGGTGGGAGAAAAAGTATGGAGGATGGAAGAAACTCAATAATAGAGTATAACATTAATAAAATGAAAAGTCAGTGGTGTAGCTAGGGCTTTTTCTGCCCTGGGAGGTCCCTGAGGCCTCATCTGACAGGTGGGATCCCACTGCAGATCACTTATTGGTCAAATTGGCTGTGGCATATTAAATGGAAAAATAATACTGGCACATTATTAGGCAAATTGCCTGGCTAACTAACGGCAAAATAATACTGGCATATTATTAGGCAAATTGTCTGGCTTATTAATGGCAAAATAGGAGATAAATATATCTTTAAAAAACATTGAAAGACTCAAGTTAAGATATTACTGTAGGGGTAACCGACCAAATAAGATTATGACAAATAAACTGAAGAAACAAAGAGGGAGTAATAGAATTGCCAAGATCATTTCAGGTCATAACACTGCCATTTCCCCAGACGAAATAGGAGAAAGATTCAAAGATTATTATATTAAACTATATAACCTGGATCAAGAGGGATCTGATGCGGATATAGATGCATATCTTAAAGATCTTAGATGTCCATCTATATCGGCAGAACAAAAAAATCAACTAAACATCCCAATAGATTCAATGGAAGTGCTGGGTGCTATTGACAACTTAGTGAAGTATAAGACGCCCGGACCAGATGGTTTCGGTAATTTCTTCTATAAAACTTTAAAAACGTCCCTCGTGAAGCATCTGACGATAGTATTTAACGACATAGTAACTAAAGGGAGATGTCCGGAGGAGATGCTACAGGCAAATATCCTTCCCATTTTAGAAAAAGGAAAGTCCCCTACCGATGTCCGAAGTTATAGACCTATCTCCTTGATCAATGTGGACGTGAAATTGTTTGCATCAGTTCTGGCCGCTAGACTCAGGAAAATAATTCCAAATATAATACACAGAGACCAGATAGGTTTCGTCCCAGCGAGAGATTCCTCTAATAACACTAGAAGAATAATAGATATACTAGACGCAGTAGACAGAGGCGGAACCCCCTTCATGACCCTGTCACTAGATGCCGAGAAGGCCTTTGACAGGGTCAGATGGGGGTATATGAAGCAGTCCCTCAGGGCCTTTGGGGTAGAAGGATGGATGCTGAGAGCGGTGATGTCCCTGTATGAGGGGCCCTCAGCAAGAATAGTAGGGGAAAATTTTAGATCTGATTTCTTCCCTCTGGGAAACGGCACCCGCCAGGGATGCCCCCGGTCTCCGCTCCTTTATATTATAACAGCAGAACCCTTCGCCATTAAAGTTAGAGAGAACAAACAAATTAGGGGATTTCCCACAGGGGAAGAGGAACTTAAAATCTCTCTATACGCGGATGACACGCTTATAACGTTAACCTCCCCAGAAGAATCGATTAAACATCTAATGAAGGAGATAGACAACTTCGGTAAAGTCTCTAACTATAGGCTGAACGTTTCTAAAACATCGGTCATCTTTAAAAATCTCCCTAAAGCAAAAACAGATTTTATTCAGAGGAAATATAATTTCATCAGTGATAAAAAAGAATAGGATTATCTGGGAATCAAGATTACAGCAAATATCAATAAAATAGTAGAGATTAACTTTATGGCAATGCTGAGGCAAATGAATAAAAATCTGCAGGAGTGGAGCCAGGTGGAGTTCTCCTGGTGGGGAAGAATCAATATACTTAAGAGCTATGTGGTACCTAAATGGAATTACCTGTTCCGGATGATCCCACTTGGCATACCCAAGCAGTGGTTAGAAATGATACAGTCAGCTTTTAATAATTTCGTTTGGAGGGGAAAAAGGCCACGTATCAATAGAAAATGCCTTGCAGCAAAAATCAAGCAGGGAGGTACATCATTCCCCATAATATGCCATTGGTACGAGGCAAACACGCTTTTCCATGTATATAAAACACAAAAAGCACAATCTCAGTATGAAGGCTGGTACAAGATAGAAGCAAATTCATTAGGGATAGAAGACGTAAATAAAGCGATCTGGACTATCCAGAACAAAGTAAAGTTGTACCAGACGAAGAGTTGTCTGGTACTGGAACATCTCCTTCCCTTTTGGCACAAACAGAGGGAAAAAAGGGGGATTTTGGATCAAATCCCAAGTTCCCTACCCATAGAAGTCCTAGCTTACAACATGGAGAATATAGACCTAGAGATATGGAAAAAAGGAGGGGTCAAAAAAATTCAGGACATTCTAAGTCCACATAGTAACACCATTAAAACCTTGGCCCAGTTGGAGAAGGAAAGGGGACTGGGACAAAATCAATTCTATAATCATTTGCAAATTAATAGCTTTTTAAAAAAACATCTAAGAAAGGATAAAGAGGATGCAGAACTGATGGAGACAAAGACACGCCTGAAATTGAAAAAGGGGGTGGCTTTATTTATGGACCATATCAGAGACCAAGAAGTTTATATTAATAGCAAAACAAAGATCAAATGGGAGAGGGAGCTGGGTATTACCACCACTGAAAAAGACTGGATAGAAGCCTGGTCAAGGGTTAATACATACGTGCATGAACTTTCTTTGACGGAGACATTTTTTAAAATTGTAAATCGGTGGTATCTAGTTCCCACCAGACTGTCCCATTTCCACGAGTCCCAATCCAGACTTTGCTGGCGATGTGGGCTGGCTGACAGAGATTTTACACACATCTGGTGGGGATGTGTAGGACTTAAGGGTTTGTGGGAGGCCATATTTAAATTTCTACATAGCAAAGGCAAGATTAAACTCCCGAAAAACCGCAGAGCAGTCCTTTTACACCAGGGGTGGCCCAAAATCTCCAAACCCCAACTAGCTCTCGCAACCCACTGTCTTCTGGCAACAAAAAGAGTCATAGCTAGGGACTGGAAACAAAATAAATATATTAGTTGGAAAACTGTCGAAGACCAATTACGATTCCAAATTAAAATGGAATGTGGTGTTTCCTGGATTTTGTCAACCTCAAGTAAGACTAAACAAATATGGGCAGACTGCTCTAATATGATCAAGGAGTAAGTAATAACAACATAAGTTCTCCAGCTATAGAGTCCTAGAATACATTCCCTCAAGAAGAGGTGGGAAGGAAGGGAGGAGGGGTAAGTGAAAAGAGAAAAAGGTCATAAATGGGCAGTTTGGAATTTTCTGGGCTGGAGAGGAGGAGGGGGGGTACCATCTTGCGAGCAGCGGGGGCAGGGCCGTCTTTAATAGTGATTGGACCCTGGACAAGCATTTGCTTGGGCCCCCTGGACCCTGCCCCCTCCCCTGCATGCAATCCCGCCATCTGTCGAGATGTTACCCCCCCCCACACACATATGCCATAATTGTTGTGCCATTCAGATGCCAGTAATATTGTGCCTTTCAGATGCCAGTAATATTGTGCCATTCAGAGCGCAGTATTATTGTGCCAGTCAGAGCCCAGTAATATTGTGCCATTCAGAGCCCAGTAATATTGTACCATTCAGAGCCCACTAATATTGTGCCAGTCAGATGCCTGTAATAGTGCCATTCAGAGCCCAGTAATATTGTGCCAGTCAGAGCCCAGGAATATTGTGCCAGTCAGATACCAGGAATATTGTGCCAGTCAGAGCCCAGGAATATTGTGCCAGTCAGAGGCCTGTAATATTATGCCAGTCAGATGCCTGTAATATTGTGCCAGTCAGATGCCTGTAATATTATGCCATACAGATGCCTGTAATATTGTGCCAGTCAGATGCCTGTAATATTGTGCCAGTCAGATGCCTGTAATATTATGCCAGTCAGATGCCTGTAATATTGTGCCAGTCAGATGCCTGTAATATAATGCTAGTCAGATGCCTGTAATATTGTGCCAGTCAGATGCCTGTAATATTGTGCCAGTCAGAGCACAGGAATATTGTGCCAGTCAGATGCCTGTAATATTGTGCCTGTCAGATGCCTGTAATATTGTGCCAGTCAGATGCCTATAATATTGTGCCAGTCAGAGCACAGGAATATTGTGCCAGTCAGAGCACAGGAATATTGTGCCTGTCAGATCCCTGTAATATTGTGCCAGTCAGAGCACAGGAATATTGTGCCAGTCAGATGCCTGTAATATTGTGCCTGTCAGATGCCTGTAATATTGTGCCAGTCAGAGCCCAGTAATAGTGTGCCAGTCAGATGCTTGTAATACTGTGCCAGTCAGCCCCCCGCCAAGCCACCCCCCCCCCTTCCCAAGTACTTACATGAACCTGCTCCGTGTCCCCCGTCGGATGTCTCCTCCGTGCAGTCTTCCCTCTTGCACGGAGGAGGGAAACAGTCACCGGATGTGACACGACGTCACATCCGGCGTCAGTTTTTTTTTTTCCGGCCTTCGCATCCATCGGATGCGGCTTGCCGGAAAAAAGCGTTCACAAGCGCAATGCGCAAGCAGGGGCTGGGGGCCCACGGGACAGCTGCCTTGGGGCCCCCCAGGAGTAACTGGGCCCAGGGCAGCTGCCCCGTTTGCCCCGCTTTAAAGACGGCCCTGAACGGGGGGAGGGAGGAGGCAGCAGTGTGTGAATTTGTTCGTCTTTATGTAACATTGCAATTACTAAGTCTAATGACAATGAAATTTCGCCCTCAGGCAGATTTTTCTATTTTCTGTCTTTTATTTTTCGTGCTGAGCAAGACTATGAATATGTAATATATTGCAATGTACGTTTGTATGTATATGTTTTTTTCTGTTTATATACCAATAAAAGAAATATCTAAAATAAAAAAAATTAATGGCAAAATAATACTGGCATATTATTGGGAAAATTGGCTGTGCCATATTTATGGGCAAACACTGGCATATTAATGGGAAAACTGGTTTATTTTCATTGGAAAAGTGATGCTGTGGCATGGTCTGTGGGGCAAAATAACATGTACTATGAGGAAAGTGACAGTGGCTAGTTCTGTGGGGCAAAGTGACACTGTGGCATGCCAAATCATGTAGGTGCGATATGAGTGCAAGCCAAATGGTGTGGGTTCAATATAGGTGCATGGCAAGTTCTGTTGGTACTGTATGGTGCTGTGTTAAGTCCTTTAGGTGCAATGTGGGTACAGAGGAAGGGAATAAAAACAAGGAATGCAATTTTTCAATAACATTTTCATTACAAATTAAAATAGTTGAATGTAATATTAAAAAATTCAAATAAGTATAAATGCAACTAGTTATAGAGAGAGAGATAGAGAGATGTCTGTGTGTATAGAGATGTATTGTGTGTGGCATATTTATTGGGCCCCATGTGTGGCATAATTAAGGGGCTCTTTAGTGTGGCATAATTATGGGGCGCTTGTGTGTGGCATAATTAAGGGGCGCTGTTGCAAATTTTCTTTGTCTCCATAAATGTCATATTTCTTCCATAAGAATTATTAATCAATCTTAGTGTCTTGCTGAATAACCATCCGAAAAACAAACTTCAAATTCCTTTATTCAAATCCATAGGAACAATAACATAGCAATGCTTAAGGTGTTCTTAGTTGTGATGTTATAATGTATTGGATACAGATCAGAATATTGCAATCGTTTTTAATACCTCTATAAAGTTAAACACTCCCTAATTTATGGTAATACAAGGAGGCGTGTATATATGTATATGATCATAAAATTGTTAGTATATGGGACGTGGCTTTAGCATCCATTTTGTTTATAATGAAAGCCATATTTTGTGATTATACTTGGACAGGATAAGACTAACAAAGGGTACTATGTTTTAAAGGAAAGATATATTGGTGGGCCTCTTAATGTCAAAGGTGAAGGAAAAAACCTAGACTATCTGGCTAGAGAATTGTAACCACATGTGGTGTCCATCATATACAATGGACTCTTGTGATATAGGAACAGCTCTTGGGGGGGAAGGGGTGTCTACATTGCATTGAAGGCTAAGTAGAATGTATTTTCTTGCCTTAGTACCAAATATGATGAACTTATAAAAAAACATAAAATATTGATATATTGAATTATATATATCAAACCCTACTTTGATAATCATTAAATCAAGAATATTGCATATTAATTATCATATAGAGAAAGATACATATTTTTCATGAAACCTTATAATCATGAAATTTTGTCATACCAGATGTTGCATCCTCAGAGATGTCTGCTTTAACACATTCCCAGTAATCAACATCAGGAGCCTTACAATATCTAGCAAATGTATCTCTACTTTTGCAATCTAGAGTATCTATATTTTGGGCACCGATTGTACCTAATATTATTAATAACAGTGTCATTGTTATTATCCTGTACAATTACAAACATTTTACATAAAAAAACCAGAAAACAAAATCACTTTGATTTAGTCCATGAAATAAAGTTATCCTTGGGTCGATGAGCCGGACCCATAATGTCTTTGAAAATGTCCATAATGTCCAAAGTTCACAAGTACAGAACTTTTTAAACACACATGAATAGTTTCAGTCCAGAAAAATATATCATGTTTTCTGAAATAAAAGACATAAAGAAGCAGTTACTGTTCTTATAAATTAAACATTCACATTGATCAGTGTTCATATGAATTGATTTATTACATTTCCTTTTTGAACCTATAACACAGTTTATTACTAATTATTTCACATTTTCCCTAGTTTCCCTCTCTCTCTCTCTCTCTCTCTCTCTCTCTCTCTCTCTCCATTTGGTGCCGGAGCACAAGCGATCAGGACAGACTGTGGCCGTTAGAGTGGCGGGGAGGGATGTGTACAAAATTCCGACCGCTAAAGTACATCTTGACTGGGGAGCAGGAAAAGCGGCCGTGAACGTGGGCATAATGGATAATTTACCTGCCGAAGTACTACTGGGCAACGATTTGGGCCCCATGACTTCCGCCTATGCTCCAGTATACAACAATGAGACGAATCCAGTGACCACGCGAGCCCAAGCCACCGGTAAGACCTTTCCTGACCTTGACTGACAGACAGAGTCTAAGACTGACCCGACCTTACAAAAGTACTGGGAATGAGCAGAGAACGGAGTGGGCGGGTGTCAGATAACGAAACCTTTTTATGGGAAAAAGGAAAGCTATATCGCTTGACAGAGAAAAGGGGGCAGCCTAGATGACAGCTGGTAGTACCCCACAAATATCGTCGAGAAATACTCAAGATAGGACACGACATCCCATTGGCTGGTCACCTAGCGGTAACCCGCACACTACACCACATTACTCACAAGTTCTTTTGGCCAGGGGTACACGCTGATGTCAGAACTTATTGTAATACGTGCGATGTGTGTCAGCAAGTAGGGCGGATGGGCGATCACCCTAAAGCCCATCTAGTAAATATGCCCATAGTAGAGGAACCCTTCAGCAGGGTTGCCATTGACCTAGTGGGACCCCTGGCTACCCCTAGTCCCTCCGGTAAGCGCTACATTCTTACCGTAGTGGACTACGCTACCAGGTACCCGGAAGCCGTCGCCCTTATCCAACATCCAAGCGGATACGGTAGCAAACGCGCTGGTTCAGGTGTTCTCTCGGGTAGGATTTCCGAAAGAAATCCTGTCCGACCGAGGCACCCAATTTACTGCAGAATTGACTCAGCAGCTCTGGCAGGTTTGCAAGATTAAGTCTCTCTTGAGCTCTCCATACCACCCCCAGACGAACGGGCTCTGTGAGAGGTTCAATGGGACCCTCAAACAAATGCTCAAAACGTTTACTCAAGAGTACAGAGACTGGGAACGCTTTCTGCCGCAACTCCTATTTGCTTATCGGGAGGTGCCCCAGGAAACAACGGGGTTCTCTCCCTTTGAATTGCTCTACGGAAGAAAGGTGCGGGGACCCCTAAACCTGATCCGAGAGCACTGGGAAGGAGAGGTGGAGACTGACAGTGTCCCCATTGTGCCGTACGCGCTGGAACTCAGGGACCGAATGGAGCAATTAGCCAAATCAGTGCAGGCTAACCTCCAGTCAGCCCAGAGAAGACAGAAGGTATGGTCCGATAGGGGGGCGCGGAAAAGAATCTTCACCATAGGGCAAAAGGTGTTAGTGCTTAAGCCAGTTAGGACAGACAAATTGCAAACGTCCTGGCAGGGCCCTTACCAGATAGTGGAGAAAAGGGGAGACACCACTTACGTAATAGCTAGCTGCCATGACAGCAATCTTAGAAAGACGTTTCATGTAAACATGCTTAAGGAATATCTTGAGCGACTAGAGAACGTGACAGCCGTATGCTGTCCCCCTCAGGAAGATCCCGACAGTCTACCCATCCCAGACCTGTTAGAAAAGAGTTCCCCCGCAGACATAGTAGCCCAGGTCAAGATAGGGGACCAACTTAGCCCCACTGAAAGGGCGCAGCTTAGTCAACTCCTACAGTCCAAAAGCCCCACTTTTTCCCAGAAGCCAGGGTACACTACCTTAACCACCCACCAGGTAGATACCCCGGGACAAGCTCCCTTACGCCAGACGCCTTACCGAATCCCCGAGGAAGTTAGGACAGGGATGAAGAAGGAGATCGATGAGATGCTCCAACTCAGGGTAATTGAGCCCTCCGATAGTCCCTGGGCTTCCCCAGCGGTCCTGGTGCCCAAGAAAGATGGGACAACCCGGTTTTGCGTAGACTATCGGAGGCTCAATGAAAAGACAGTGACGGACGCTTACCCTATACCCAGGGTAGACGAGCTCCTTGATCGTCCAGCCAGGGGAACTTACCTGACCACCATCGACCTCTGCAAAGGTTACTGGCAGATTCCCCTGGCCCAGGAGGCTATCCCCAAGTCGGCATTCGTCACCACGTTCGGCTTATACCATTTTAAGGTGATGCCGTTCGGGATGAAGAATGCCCCAGCTACATTCCAGCGCTTGGTAGATAGGCTCCTGGATGGCTTCCAGAGTTTTGCTTGCGCATATCTGGACGACATAGCGATCCACAGTGAGTCCTGGGAGGACCACTTGGCTCATGTATGAATGGTTCTGGATCAGATCCGGGCTGCTGGCCTGACTCTGAAGCCAGAAAAATGCCACTTTGGGATGGCCGAGGTACAGTACCTGGGTCACCGGGTGGGGTGTGGGAAACAGCGACCAGAGCCGGCTAAGGTAGAAGCCGTCGCCAATTGGCCCACCCCACCACTAAGACTCAGGTCCTAGCATTTCTGGGCACTGCAGGGTACTACAGACGGTTCGTACCGGACTACAGCACACTTGCCAAACCCTTGACCGACCTGACCAAGAAAAATTTACCACCACAGTTCCTGTGGTCTCCTCACTGTGAAACGGCGTTTCAGGCTCTCAAAAATGCTCTTGTTAAAGCTCCTGTCTTGGCAGCCCCAGCCCTTAACAAACGTTTTATTGTCCATACAGACGCTTCCATGCTCGGGCTGGGAGCTGTCCTCAGCCAAGTAGGCGAAGATGGAGGGGAGCACCCAGTTGCCTACATCAGCAGTAAGCTCCTGCCACGCGAAGTCAACTATGCAGCGGTAGAAAAAGAGTGTTTGGCTTTGGTGTGGGCACTAAAGAAATTGACTCCTTATTTGTATGGACAAGAGTCCACTCTGGTTACAGACCACAACCCGTTGGTGTGGCTAAACCGGGTCTCTGGGGATAATGGCAGACTTTTACGGTGGAGTTTATCGTTGCAACCCTTTAACTTCACCATTACCTACAGACCTGGGAAACAGAATGGCAACGCCGACGGGTTGTCCAGACAAACAGACCTCAGCCCGGCATAACCAGCAGTCTGGACAGCCTTAGTCTGCCCCGAAGAGGGGTCAGACAGTGTCTGCCAGAGTGTTCCACAAAAAGGGAGCACTGTTACAAAACTGTTATTTACCCTGGATTCTGTTGACTATGTTATGATACTCTGGCTTCGATACGGGAATATTGCATCTTTTTCCCAAATGGATTACAAATACCCTGGTTCGTCAAGCGAACAACCGAACACCCCGCTCCTGGCATGTGCCGAAGTATCTATGAGGCTGTTAAAGTTATATACTTTCAATGTGTTTTCTGTGTGGAAAATAAATAGGGGGGTTTTGGGCGCTTGGAGATAATCCTATTACTGTAGCCGTTGGGTTCATTATCTCCAAGCTGCGCGGTATCAAATTCAAACGATACACTGTACTCTCATTGGTTGATGCATTATGTTATCCCTGTATCCCATCAGGTCCAGAGGGGGCTGTCCCTGGACCTGAGATTTAGTATAAATACCGATCCCTGTGTGCCATTAAAAGAGTTAGTTCTTGTTTGACTTTCAAATCGCAGCCTTGACTCATTTTGTGGGGAAAGAGTATCCTAGCTGTAAAATAGCTAGTGGGATTGATCTACACTTACAGGATCCATCTGGATATCGAGACAAAGCGGCTTCTCTCTCTCTCTAAACTGGGATCCAGACTTTCTAGCGGTCCAGCTTCCAGCTAGCCTGGGAGTAACCGTAACATATGGTCATCCATCTTCACCCAGAGATCTGTATGCAAGATAGACCAGGGAACCACTATTACTTCTTGCATTCATATTCCCTTCTTTGAAGGCAGCCTTCATTCGTATCTTATTGCTGTGTCCACCTTTTATCAGTTTTACTTAATTTGGGCTAAGTACAGTAGGAGCTAGAACCATAAGATCAGGTCCCACTGTTGCCATACCCTGTACATTACTCTTAGCTGGCAGAAAGCCATTGTCTTTCACTTTAATCAGGTTTAAATTTTCCCCATAATATAAGACAATAATCTTTCCTTCACATATCTTTCTTGCATATTTTAGGATTACTCTGATTAACCCTATAATATATTTCTTGGAGTGGGGCCAAATTAGTTACATTACTCAGGGATTGTATCCACCCTGTATAGTCTCATATTTCTAACTATATCTAATTCTGATCATTTTTACCACATCACTTCACTAAATACATATTTGATAGGAATCAGGCCTGTAGAAATCTCTATCAAACAATATATCAGTAAAAGCAAAATTTTGTTAGTTCCTATATTTTACAATATTATAATGATGTAATATTATCTAAAATGGAATTGTTCTATTTGCGATACAAAATAACACTCTGTGCTATTCCATGGACTTAGCTGACGTGTCAGTGATCAGATTACATGCTTTGTCCACTGATTAGCACAACATATATTTTCTTTTCTAAAAAGAGTATAAAGTGGAAATAAACATTCTTCACCACATTGCATAAACCATCAAATCTGACAAGAAACCACTCTCCACCTTCTATAGCCTGTACTGTCCCATATATTTTTCCTTTATCTTCCAGTACAGCTATCTACTTACTCTTAACCCATTCACTAACTACATAACTTTTTAACCATCTCATTATCAACCTCTGTTTCGGTAATTTCCACAATATATATCCGTTTCACCTCCCAGATTCACCTGTATCTGCAGTTTTAATACAATTAATAACATATCTAATTCATCTATGACATAATTTTTCTAGCAAACTTAAGTTGGTACATTTATTTTCATTACTTTTAATATCATGTATTATCCTTGTCAATATTGCTCTACATTTTTTTATTTTTTTTTTTTTATTTTTTTTTTAATTTATATTTTTTTATTGAGTCAGAAAAAATTCAATCACAGCAGTAGGATATTGTCATGCCAAAGCATGAGTTGGCATTGATATAATTTGTTATGTTTATGTTATAATAGAGTGTATGGTAGGCTTTGATCCACCACCAGGCCTAAGCCATAAAGTGTAACTAGCTGATAGCCATCACCAGAGCTGGACTTCATGAGCTGGGGTCGTAAAAGGTAGTGGAGCATGTACTCTGACATTGGGTGAATCAGAGGACAACCAGAAAATGTGAAATATGGGGAACACGTGTATATATTGTGTGAGGGTCCAGTATATATATATATTCAGATTGTCCAGGTGCTATTCTTTTGTTTGGTACCAAACATGGCCAGTGGAATGTGTTACTGTCAAAAACAGTTAAAACATCCATGTTTGGTGTCTAAATACTCCTAAAAATATAAGTAATGTGATCCTTACTATATTATGGTGTTATACAGTACATGACATATATTGGTAAGCTTATTGTGTTTGTAGGTAACAATCCACACTAGTGCCCTGGACAGGTATGATGGAGTGGGCCATAAACTGTCAGGCCGAGCCCCTCTGATCCACCCAGGGGGGCTGGTCTCTTAGAAAATCACAAGGGATCTATATAATCAGAATGTTTGATTGTACAAGGGGAGATTTCTTTTTTAACAACTGTATGGAGAACTTTACCATCTGAATCTCCCACAAGGATTATATATATTGGTAATTATATGTAAGGATTTCTTGTGTTTTCTCCTATTTTATTTTATGGACTGTTTTGCACTTGTACTTTGTATTTCTGTATTTTTGTACAAGCACTGTGAAGCCTTTTTTCGGATTAAATGTTTACTTAATCAGCTCTTGTCTTTGTTCTCTAATATGAACTCACACTTCTGAGGATAGCTCAGGTAGAACACGTTACCAGAGGGTTAATTATATATGTGTCTGATCATTAAAGTAAGGTTGTGATACTATATTGTACTGTGTTTGGGGTAACCGAAGACGCCCGGATATAAAGTCTTGGTGGTGGCAGCAAATTGTGTACTAGGGCAATAGTGTAGGAGGTATTGCAGGGGTTAATTTAGTGGTTGCTGGGACTAGCAACAGGTAACCAGGGATCTGGTGTCATTAACCCTTTCACTCCCACACTCTTTCCACTGTCTCAGCCGGGCCAATAGCCCGTGTTCGTGACAAACTGGTTGGCAGCGTCGGGATATATTTAGAGATTTTTAGTGCTTGCTGGATTTTACCTGTAAAGGTCTTAGCACTAAAAGAAATTGCATATATTTTTTGTGTAATTTCCAAAGACCGAGCTCAGTGCTGATTTTAAAGACATACAAAGTGCAAAACAGTTCTCCCCTTCCCATCTCTTGTTTTTCTTTCTCTATCCCATTTGTGATATGGAGGCCTATCGCAAACAACCCAAAGAGGCCCTGGAATTGATGTGCCAAGCAAGGGATTTACCAACTTTTGGCAAAAACAAGGAACAACTTATTGCTGACCTTGTGGAGGCTGACAGCCATGTTTTCCCGCCAGAGACTAACACTGAAAGGGTTACTGAGCTCCCTACTTCCGCAGGAGCTCTACTTACTGGAATGCCTAGTGGTTGTACCCCTCAAAGTGTTATGGACATTTGCTCAACGGATTTATTCCGACAACTGATGGCTTCAAATCCTCAGGAGGCCCTGCAAGTGATGATCCAACAGCAGACGGCTGCACAAGAAAGATTGGCAGCTAGAGAAGCTGCAGAAAGAGAATCTGCAGAAAGGTTGGCAGAAAGAGAATCTGCAGAAAGGATGGCAGAAAGAGAAAGAGAATCTGCAGAAAGAGAGGCGCAAAGGAGACATGAGCTGGAAATGGCCAAGCTGCAGTCCATTGTTCAGTCCTCAGTGAGCAGCAATGCATCAGATTCCAGCATACGTAGGCTCCGCAAGGATGATTTTCCCTCCCTGGAAGAGGGGACTGATTTAGATGTATTCCTACAAAGTTTTGAAAAGGTATGCAGGCAGCACCAACTACCTTCAGACCAGTGGGGGAGATATTTAACTCCACAACTGAAAGGAAAAGCCTTGGATGTGTTTGTGTCCCTTCCCCCAGAGACTGATAATGATTATGAGGCAATCAAATCGGCCTTGCAAAAAACTTTTAACCTTACTCCTGAGGCTTACAGGAAAAAGTTTAGGAGCATGCAGCAGAGTGTGTCATCCAGCTGCATTCTATATGTTTCCCAATTGGAAACCACGTACAAGCAATGGGTTACTGGAGTACAAGCTACTACCTATGAAGCTGTTAATGACTTAATGGTCCTGGAGCAGTTCTTACAGACACGAAGTCCTAATATACGAGAGTGGATTTTAGAACGAAAGCCGAAAAATGCTAAGGATGCTGCCGAACTTGCAGACGACTATGCTGACATCCATGCACCCGCATCCAGGCGTGGAGCTGTGCCGACTGGCACATCAACCTGGACAGGGGGTTCAGTACCGACCACCAGATCTGCAGTGAGAACACCACTGGCTGCCAATGTAGCAGGGGCTATGTCGAGTGAGTCACAGGCCCGCCGTTGTTTTAGATGCAACCAGATTGGGCATCTGAGCATGACTTGCCCTACTAGGAGTGCACCCCTACCTGCTCGTGGAGGTGGGAGCACCCCGGGAGGGGCAACATCAGTTTTGCTTGTGGATGGGTCTGTGGAAAAAAGAGAGGATAACCTGCAGAGTGTGACTGTGGGTAACCGGGTGACCCTGGGGCTGAGAGATTCTGGAGCTTCATTCACCTTGGTACGTCCTGAAGTGCTGAATGCAAAGGACATAATCCCAGGAAGAACCATGTCCATTAAAGGAATTGGAGGTGTGTGCCCTGCTGTGCCCATGGCACGTGTGTACCTTGATTGGGGTGCAGGAAAAGGTTTGCGGGAGGTGGGGGTTTCTGAGGATATCCCTGTTAATGTTCTGTTGGGGAATGATTTGGGCCGGATGCTCTGTCACTATGCTCCAGAGGACACTGTTTGCGAGCTGGAAGGGCTGACTGACAGTCCTGCTCCACCTAAGGTACTATGTGAAACTTTGGGGGACTTTGTGAAAAGTGACCACTGGGAGGGAGAGAAGGAGATGGATAAATGTGTTCCTGTAACTGAACCAGTGATGCCTTGCAAAGATGAGATGGGGTGTGTTGTAAAAAGTGATTACAATGAAATCCAAATGCCTAAACCTAGTGGAGAAGGGCTAGGAAGAGGGTTTGGTGAGCCTCTGTTAACAATTAAGGATGAGGGACCGGAAATGATTGGTGATTTGCTTGTGTCTAAATCCTGTGAGAATGTGATGCCTGAAGGTAAGAATGAGGAGAAATGGGATCTTCCTTCTGGAAAATATTCCCTGGATGGGGAGTGCAGAGGACTGGGGACTGATACATGTTTACCAGTAACTGGACCAGTGATACCTTGCAAAAGTGAGTTGGGGTGTGTTGTAAACGGTGATGATTACAATGATTTCCAAATGCCTAAACCTAGTGGAAACGGGCTAGGGAGTGGCTTTGGTGAGCCCCTGGTAACAAGTAAGTTTGATAGACCAGGAATGTGTGGTGCTTTGTCTGTGTGTGAATCCTGTGACACTGGGATGGCTGAGAGTGAGGGGGAGGAAGAATGTGATTTTCCTACTGTAACATGCTCCCTGGATAGGGAATGCAAAAGGCAGAGCTTGTTCTTCTGGGAGGAAAATGGTAACCAGACAGAGAAACTAATGAGATCAGGGGTAACATGTCAGCAGTGTACCAGGGCTGTACCTGTAGAAGATGAGGGGGGTGATAATGGAAGGGTCAAGCTGTCTGACCCGCAGTCAGATATTATGGGGCCTTCAGCTATACCCAGCAGCACAGAGAAATCATTTTTCCCTAAAGTGACCAACTATGCCAATCAGCACGCTGAGAGCATGGCCTTATCCTCAGTCCAAGCAGATACAGTAGTTGATGCTGTGATCAGTAAAGCCTGTAGGATAGGTATCCCAACAGAAATACTGTATCTTAGCAGGAAACTGTTACCAGGGCCTAATCAGTAATAGAGGGTTAATGGTTGACAGATTTATCAGCCTGTGGCTGAATCCCTCTGTCCACCATCTTAAGGGGGAGGTGTCATGCCAAAGCATGAGTTGGCATTGATATAATTTGTTATGTTTATGTTATAATAGAGTGTATGGTAGGCTTTGATCCACCACCAGGCCTAAGCCATAAAGTGTAACTAGCTGATAGCCATCACCAGAGCTGGACTTCATGAGCTGGGGTCGTAAAAGGTAGTGGAGCATGTACTCTGACATTGGGTGAATCAGAGGACAACCAGAAAATGTGAAATATGGGGAACACGTGTATATATTGTGTGAGGGTCCAGTATATATATATATTCAGATTGTCCAGGTGCTATTCTTTTGTTTGGTACCAAACATGGCCAGTGGAATGTGTTACTGTCACGAGAACCAAGAATGAGTACTTTCCAAACAGTTAAAACATCCATGTTTGGTGTCTAAATACTCCTAAAAATATAAGTAATGTGATCCTTACTATATTATGGTGTTATACAGTACATGACATATATTGGTAAGCTTATTGTGTTTGTAGGTAACAATCCACACTAGTGCCCTGGACAGGTATGATGGAGTGGGCCATAAACTGTCAGGCCGAGCCCCTCTGATCCACCCAGGGGGGCTGGTCTCTTAGAAAATCACCAGGGATCTATATAATCAGAATGTTTGATTGTACAAGGGGAGATTTCTTTTTTAACAACTGTATGGAGAACTTTACCATCTGAATCTCCCACAAGGATTATATATATTGGTAATTATATGTAAGGATTTCTTGTGTTTTCTCCTATTTTATTTTATGGACTGTTTTGCACTTGTACTTTGTATTTCTGTATTTTTGTACAAGCACTGTGAAGCCTTTTTTCGGATTAAATGTTTACTTAATCAGCTCTTGTCTTTGTTCTCTAATATGAACTCACACTTCTGAGGATAGCTCAGGTAGAACACGTTACCAGAGGGTTAATTATATATGTGTCTGATCATTAAAGTAAGGTTGTGATACTATATTGTACTGTGTTTGGGGTAACCGAAGACGCCCGGATATAAAGTCTTGGTGGTGGCAGCAAATTGTGTACTAGGGCAATAGTGTAGGAGGTATTGCAGGGGTTAATTTAGTGGTTGCTGGGACTAGCAACAGGTAACCAGGGATCTGGTGTCATTAACCCTTTCACTCCCACACTCTTTCCACTGTCTCAGCCGGGCCAATAGCCCGTGTTCGTGACAGATATCGACAATGTACACATAACTCAGAATGACAATACTGCAGATAAAAACTGAGCACCCAAAAATATGAAGACTCAAAAAAATTTTAAATTATGGAAATAAAAGAAAATCCTTTCATCAGGTACAAAATGAGAGGGGTAGAAGTATCTGTTGGCCAAGACAGATAATTAAAAATCATTAGTGTAAAACAAAACAGTAACCATCATATCCATGGAATTATCACCAAGATCACCAAATATTAATTACCTAATACAGCGGCAAACATGAAATATTAGATAGATCAAAAACTCAACTAAAATAATTGGATAATATCCTCAAAAAGGGGAAAAAATGTATACTTATATATTTAGAGGGTGAGTGAGAAACAGAAAAATAGGTACAGAGAGTGTTGTGAAAGAAAAGAGAGGCTAAAGGGTGTCACCTAGCGTGGTGGCACCGGCAGCTCAAAAGGAACTGCACAAAAGGAGTGGGCTTCTGGGCCATACTTGACGGCCAGAAAAAATGCCTCCGGCTCCAATTCCGGAGTTCCGGAAAGCAGTGCCCCAGGGGATAATACAACCCCTGCGAAATAATAAACAGAAATTGTTTACAATATAAACAGTATAATAAAAATAATAATTAATAATAAAAATTAAAAAAAAAGGGGGGGGGAAGTTGTAAAAGAGGAGAGAGTAAGAGACTTGAAAGGTGAATGGAGCGTAAGAGTGAAGGAAAGGAAGAGAGTATGGCAACAGTTATGGAGTGAATAGGAATTAAAAATATGGGTGTAGAATCTGAAGCAACAATCAATAGAGAAAACTGTACCAAAAAAAAAAAAAATGTTTGTATAGCCAGGGGTAACCCATATGTCATGCTACCTGAACTCGATATACCTAGGGTCCCTGTGTGGCTGGGCACTTCATTGGAAACGGACATCCTCACTGACAGGGAGTCAACACAACGGTTTAATAACCTCCATATTGGTGTATAGTTACTAAATAGTCACCCAGACTGTGTAAAGTCAGGTGAGGGGGGGGGAACGGCAAGATGGGTTATAAACAAATGGAGCTGAGAAGCCTGTACAGGTCAAACTATGTAAGAGTCAGACATGAAGGTCAATGTGGTCCTCCTAGATAGAGGAACCCAGTGGAGTTAAAGGAAGGGGTCCATCCCCATCAGGTATCCGGGTGTGAGCCGCATCACTCGGTATCTGCACTATGCCGAGAGTCCGTAGGAAGGATGGAATGTCGGTTGCGTTTTCAATTTGTAACTGCCTGTTGTCGCGGGTCACAGTGAGAAATTGTGGGGTGCCCCATTTAAATCTGATATCCAAATTTCGGAGATGCGTGGTAAGGGGGGACATCGACTTTCTCCAGGTGATCACGGCCGAGGGGAGGTCATCAAATATCTGGATAGGTACATCCTCTATGATTAATCGTTTCATCTTACGGGCTGCCGTGGTATATAGGATTTTTTCTCCCACGGTGACAAATTTCACGATGGTGTCCCTAGCTGCTTCAGCCGGGGCTTTGGGTGCCTTCCTTACACGGAACATGTCCATAGCAGTCTGTGTCAGGGCACCCGGATTGAGGAGGGTAAGTAGGTTCAGCACGTAGCTCCTGAGTTCAGAGGGCCCTACTGACTCTGGGATCCCTCGAATACGAATGTTATTTTGCCGTGCCCTGACCTCGAGTGAAATCATTTGTCTTGATGTAAGGTATGTCTGATGTGTCAATTGGTCCACTTGCGCTCGGAGCTCCGTATGTGCTGCATTCGAGGTTGCCCCTGCACTTTCTAAGGCTAAAACCTTAGCCTGCAGTTCAGTGATGTCGGATTTGACGGAGGCCAGTTCCGATTGAAAAATAACTCGTATGTCTTGTAGCATCGTTTTGAGGTCACCTTTGGTAGCAGGGGCCCCATCGCCTCCTGTTTCCAGCTTAGTCGTTCGGGGTCCCGGGCCCTCCGCCTCATCCAAGTCCCCTGAGGAATCCTCTGAGTCCGGAGGTCTATGGACGGGGGTAGCTGCTGGTGTGTGTCTATTAGGCCCAGTAGGCCGCACCATAAACGAGCCAATGTCCGGCCCCCCTGTGTCCACGAGCGTACCTCTTTTTTTATTTTTCCCCTTCTTCCCCACACCAGGGGTATGGCAGGGAAGTTTATTGCCTGAACTTGATGTTTTGGCCAATGTGGCCATTGAATCGGCGGGTTTGCAGCCGTATAGGGCAGGAGCTCAAAGAAGACACGTCCGTTCAGGTGCTCGACTCAGCTTCCTCTCTCTACATTTTTTTCTGTTACTTCAGCAATAATTGAAATTATTTATTTTTCTTTTAATTTATGTTTTTGCTAGTGAAACATCAAATGTAACCAATCTCTCTTCTGTTAATAACTTTTGAAGAGTTTTACTTGGGACTGCAGTAGATCTTATAACAACACATGTACTTTGCAGTTTTTTCAGTAACATATCCTTTCTTTGCCGTGATGTCAAACAGACATAGCAGTCACTAGTTTTCTCACACTGACACAATTTAACCATTGTTTTGCTGGTTTCAAGAAAACATTTTTCTAATAATATAACATTGTGACTTTCCTTTTTCGTAAACACATTGCTCTGCTTAATATTTCTTAACCTGTCTACCAATTTCAAACATTTGGCAGTAGTCTTTTTCAACCACTCCATGATTAAACCGTAAATAGGGTTTCTTTAACAGGCAGTATATATGAGCACTTTCTACAGACTTTTATAAAAGACACTTACCGTTTACAATATATCTTTTCTCTGCAGCTGTGCACTTCTATAGAAATCAAATAATCTTCCCGATATGTCGCTTGTTCTTGAGATTCTTTTCGGTAACAAAATCCTCTTGTTTGAAAGTGATTTCGCTTCTGTAAACCACCGATAAAAAAGAATTCGGATGCAGTCTCAATTCTTTATCTTATTTTCCGAGTCCAATATTGGAACAAACAAACAACCACGTTCGAACGATTTTCCTGTTCAGCTCACCTAAGCCTTGATCCTTGTAATTCAGTAGTTGAAACAGTCTTTTCTTGGAGAGTTCTTCTTGGAGAATTTCTGGAATGTGATGTAACATTCACCATATGTTCAATCCCTTTTGTATCAGGATTTTAACACTCGTAGTAGAGAATCAGCTCAAATAGTTATTTATCTTTTGTATCTTGCAGCTTGAAGGATCTCTTTTAGTAATTCAGTAATAATTCTGAATATCTTATGCCCGCATTCTCCACCATTTCTGTTGCAAATTTTCTTTGTCTCCATAAATGTCATATTTCTTCTATAAGAATTATTAATCAATCTTAGTGTCTTGCTGAATAACCATCCGAAAAACAAACTTCAAATTCTTTTATTTAAATCCAAAGGACCAATAACATAGCAATGCTTAAGGTGTTCTTAGTTGTGATGTTATAATGTATTGGATATAGATCAGAATTTTGCAATAGTTTTTAATACCTCTATAAAGTTAAACACTCCCTAATTTATGGTAATACAAGGAGGCGTGTATATATGTATATGATCATAAAATTGTTACTATATGGGACGTGGCTTTAGCATCCATTTTGTTTATAATGAAAGCCATATTTTGTAATTATACTTGGACAGGATAAGACTAACAAAGGGTACTATGTTTTAAAGGAATTATATATTGGTGGGCCTCTTAATGTCAAAGGTGAAGGAAAAAACCTAGACTATCTGGCTAGAGAATTGTAACCACATGTGGTGTCCATCATATACAATAGACTCTTGTGATATAGGAACAGCTCTTGGGGTGGAAGGGGTGTCTACATTGCATTGAAGGCTAAGTAGAATGTCTTTTCTTGCCTTAGTACCAAATATGATGAACTTATAAAAAACATCAAATATTAATATATTGAATTATATATATCAGTAGTTGAAACAGTCTTTTCTTGGAGAGTTCTTCTTGGAGAATTTCTGGAATGTGATGTAACATTCACCATATGTTCAATCCCTTTTGTATCAGGATTTTAACACTCGTAGTAGAGAATCAGCTCAAATAGTTATTTATCTTTTGTATCTTGCAGCTTGAAGGATCTCTTTTAGTAATTCAGTAATAATTCTGAATATCTTATGCCCGCATTCTCCACCATTTCTGTTGCAAATTTTCTTTGTCTCCATAAATGTCATATTTCTTCTATAAGAATTATTAATCAATCTTAGTGTCTTGCTGAATAACCATCCGAAAAACAAACTTCAAATTCTTTTATTTAAATCCAAAGGACCAATAACATAGCAATGCTTAAGGTGTTCTTAGTTGTGATGTTATAATGTATTGGATACAGATCAGAATTTTGCAATAGTTTTTAATACCTCTATAAAGTTAAACACTCCATAATTTATGGTAATACAAGGAGGCGTGTATATATGTATATGATCATAAAATTGTTACTATATGGGACGTGGCTTTAGCATCCATTTTGTTTATAATGAAAGCCATATTTTGTAATTATACTTGGACAGGATAAGACTAACAAAGGGTACTATGTTTTAAAGGAATTATATATTGGTGGGCCTCTTAATGTCAAAGGTGAAGGAAAAAAACCTAGACTATCTGGCTAGAGAATTGTAACCACATGTGGTGTCCATCATATACAATAGACTCTTGTGATATAGGAACAGCTCTTGGGGGGAAGGGGTGTCTACATTGCATTGAAGGCTAAGTAGAATGTCTTTTCTTGCCTTAGTACCAAATATGATGAACTTATAAAAAAACATAAAATATTGATATATTGAATTATATATATCAAACCCTACTTTGATAATCATTAAATCAAGAATATTGCATATTAATTATCATATAGAGAAAGATACATATTTTTCATGAAACCTTATAATCATGAAATTTTCATCAATGAATTCATTTTCCTTTTACAGTACATATTGCACTATTTTTTGTATGTTTATATGTTCACAGGTACATCCCATACCAAGGTTCTAAGTTTATGTTTTTAATGATTCCACAAATCAAGCACAAGTATTTGATTTTTATAGCACTATTGCTTGATTTTCACATTGTTGCACATCACTAGATATGTGTATTCATATTCTGATTTAAGTAGATGTTAATCTATGTCTGCATTTATATTGCACAGACCTCGTTGATAATTTTGTGTGTATTGCATATGTTTCATCACATACTATAATAGAGACTTTTTTATTCTACATTTATATTCAAGTGTCCAAACACTGAGCACCTGATCTTTTCCCTGTTTTTTTGTGCACATTTTCACGCAGTTGTTTGAAGCTGTCTGTTTTTTAAGTTGGGCTGCTGGTTTTAGTGGACACCTGGTACATATATTGTTTTATTATCTGTGATAGCACTAATTTTGCTCATCCTTTCCTTCACCTTTTTTATAATTTATTGGGCTCCCAGGTGAGGCATAAATAATGGGGCTCTGGTGTGGAATAATTTATGGGGCTCTTATGTGTGTCATAGTTATGGGGCTCCTGTGTGTGGCATAGTTAATGGGCTCCTGTGTGTGACATAATTTGTGGGGCTCCTGGATGTGCCATATTTATTGGGCCATCTGACTGGCATTACTAAGGAATCTGTTTAGCATGGTATTGGAGAAAATCCAGGGGGGTGACACCATGAGTTAATGCCGCCGGGTGTCACCAACCCTAGTGACGCCTCTGAACGGGAGTAGTCCCAGAAGATTGGAAATTAGCAAATGTTGTTTCACAAGAAAGGTAGTAGGGAGGAGGCAGGCAACTATAGACCAGTAAGTCTTACTTCAGTAGTGGGGAAAATAATTTGAAACCTTGTTAAATAATAGGAGTGGTGAACCTCTAAAATTGCATGGATTTCAAGATCAGAGACAATATGGGTTTACTTAAAGGAGATCATGCCAAACTAATCTTATTGATTTTTTTGATTGGGTGACTAAAATAATAGATCAGGGTGGTGCATTACTTACCTAGATTTCAGTAAGGCTTTTCACACTGTCGCACATAGAAGGCTTATCAATAAACTGAAATCTTTAAGTTTGGATTTCAATATTGGTGAATGGATTAGACAATGGCTGAGTGACGGGCAACAGAGGGTTGTAGTCAATGGAGTATATTCGATGCAAGGTCTTGTTACTAGTGGGGTACCTTAGGGATCTGTACTTGGACCCATTCTCTTTAATATTTTTATAAGTGATATTGCAGAAGGTCTTGTTGGCAAAGTATGTCTTTTTGCTGATGATACAAAGATTTGCAGCAGGGTTGATGTTCATGGAGGGATAAGCCAAATGGCAAATGATTTAGCTAAACTAGAAAAATGGTCAGTGCTGCGGTACCAGGGAAGAAAGTGGTCAGTCAGAAACTCCACATACTTTGTAGAGGTCATCTTTACACCTTCGAGGACCCTAAAGGGGCCGACCAGCTCTCTTCCCATGATTCCGGCCCTAAACATGACTCCACCACCGCCTTCCTGACGTCGCAGCCTTGTTGGAACAGGGTGGCCGTCCACCAACCATCCACTACGCCATCCATCTGCACCATCCAGGGTTGCACGGCACTCATCAGTGAACAAGACTGTTTTAAAATTAGTCTTCATGTATTTTTCTGCCCCATGCAGCCGTTTCTGCTTGTGAGCATTGGTTAGTGGTGGCCGAATAGAAGGTTTATGCACAGTTGCAAGACTCTGAAGGACTCTACACCTTGATGCCTGTGGTACTCCAGAGGCACCAGCAGCTTCAAATATCTGTTTGCTGCTATGTAATGGTATTTTAGCAGCTGCCCTCTTGATCCGATGCATGGATCTGGCAGAAATCTTCCTCAATATGCCTTTATCTACACGAACCCATCTGTGCTCTTAATCAGCCACAAATCTCTTAATAGTGCGATGATCACGCTTACGTTTTCTTGAAATATCTAATGTTTTCATACCTCGCCCAAGGCATTGAACTATTTCACTCTTTTCGGCAGAAGAGATCCTTTTTCTTCCCCATATTGCATGAAAATGGTGCTCTGCTTAATAATGTGGAACACCCTTCTTTAGTAGTTTTTCCTTAAATTGGGCTCACCTGGCAATCTAATTATCACAGGTGTCCGAGATTGTTTTCAGTGATCAAAAGAGCCCTGAGACACAATGCCATCCATGAGTTAAACTGAAAAACAAAATATTTAATGTTTGTGACACTTAAATAGAATTTGCATAATAATTTGGAACAGGGTGTAGAAAGAAGGAAGTGCTGATGCTATTGTACAGATAACTGGCGAGACCTCACTTGGAGTATTGTATGCAGTACTGGAGACCGTATCTCTAGAAGGATATTGATAGTTTGGAGAGAGTTCAGAGAAGGGCTACTAAACTGGTTGATGGGTTAAAGGATAAAACTTACCACGAAAGGTTAAAGCATCTTAATATGTATAGCTTGGAGGAAAGACATAACAGGGGGGATATGATAGAAACATTTAAAAACATAAAGGGAATCATTAAGGAAATCAACACAGTAGAGGAAGTATATTTAAAAGAAGAAAAACTACCACAACTAATAGTCTAAAATTATAGGGGCAATGATTTAAAAGTAATATCATGAAGTATTACTTTCCTGAGAGGGTAGTTGATGCATGGGATAGCCTTCCAGTGGAAGTGGTAGAGGTAAACACAGTCAACAATTTTAAGTATGCGTGGGATAGGCACAAGGCTATCCTAGCTATAAGATCGGACTAATAGAAGTATTTAGAAAATTGGGCAGACTAGATGGACCGAATGGTTCTTATCTGCCGACACATTCTATGTTTCTATGTTTCTAATAACCCAAAGCTAATTTGCCCAATAATATGCCAGTATTTTTGCCCAGTAAGAAGCCACAGCCAATTTGCCCAATATTATGCTAACCAGCTCCCCCATTCCCCAGTACTCACCACCTGGCTGCTCTGTATGTCTCCTCCGTGCAGTCTTCCTCCTGCACAGAGGAGGGAAGTACAGCCACTGGATATGACGAACTGTCACAACGATTTTCATTTTTTTGAAACTTTTTTTTCCCCTTTCTTTCAGCAGCTACATCCAGCGGATGTGGAAAGCCGGCGTCTGCCCACAAGATTGTCTCCGTGTGAGACAGTCATATGGGCAGCGGGGGGGGGGGGGCACACTGGGCCAGCAGGGGCCCACCTAACCAGTGGGCCCTAGGCAAGTGCCCACTTTGCCCATTGTTTAAAGCGGCCCTGCTTTTGAGCCACCCCTATACCATAGTAACTCACATACCAGTGGTAAACTTGACAGAAGGTGAAGGTATATTCAAAAGAAGCAGATAAAAAAAGGCCGCCACTACAAGAAGAGACCACAGAAAGCTTTTTTACCTTATTGAAGTCACTGACACGTAAAAAAATATAGATACAGTTGGAGATAGGATAAGAATGTAAATGCTTAAACTGATATATATATATCAATATATATACACACATACACAAACTGCCTTGCCCCCAAAAAAATTCCCACCAAAAAAAAGTAACACACTTCTTTCCTGGACCGCCTTTAGCTTTGATTACGGCACGTATTCGCTGTGGCATTGTTTCAATAAGCTTCTGCAATGTCACAAAATTAATTAATTTTTCACCAAGATCTTTTAAAGAAAAGCCTACTCCAGCAGATCCCAAAGATTCTCAGTGGGGTTAAAATCTGGACTCTGTGGTGGCCAATCCATGTGTGTCTCGTGCTCCCTGAACCACTCTTCCACAATTTGAGCCCGGTGAATCCTGGCATTGTCATCTTGGAATATGCCCATGCCAACAGGGAAGAAAAAATCCATTGATGGGATAACCTGGTCATTTAGTATATTCAGGTAGTCAGCTGACCTCATTCTTTGGGCACATAATGTTGCTGAACCTAGACCTGACCAACTGCAGCAACCCCAGACCTATTTGCTTAGTTAAATCCAGGTGGCGACTGTATATATATGTATATATATATATATATATATATATATATATATATACACACAGGGCTTGCCACCAGGAATTTCAGGGCCCCTTACTGAACAAATTTTCTCTGGCCCCCCCCCCCCCCAAAAAAAATTCTCACACTCGCCCCACCTACCCTCACAAGCATGTTATCCCGGTCTAATGTAATATGGAGGGTGGTTGGAAGCAGTTGGTCAATGTGCCACTCAATAAGTCAGTATTTTTCCCTCAATATGCCATTCTTTTACCATTTAATATGCCACTATTTTGCCCCTCAATATGCCAGTTTTTTGCCATTTAATATGCCAGGATTTTGCCCCTCAATATGCCATTCTTTTCCCTTTTCATTTTCCCCCTAAATATGCCATTTAATATGCCAGTATTTTGCCCCTCAATATGCCATTTACTATACCAGTATTTTGCCCCTCAATATGCCATTCTTTTGCCAATTAATATGCCAGTATTTTGCCCCTCAATATGCCAGGATTTTGCCCCTCAATATTCCAGGATTTTGCCATTTAATATGCCAGGGGTTTGCCCCTCAATATGCCAGGATTATGCCCTTCAATATGCCAGGATTATGCCAATTAATATGCCAGGATTTAGCCATTTAATATGCCAGGATAATGCCAATTAATATGCCAGGATAATGCCATTTAATATGCCAGAATTATGCCATTTAATATGCCAGGATTATGCCATTTAATATGCCAGGATAATGCCAATATGCCTCTAAATATGCCAGGATTATGCCAATTAATATGCCAGGATTATGCCATTTAATATGCCAGGATAATGCCAATTAATATGCCAGGATTATGCCAGGATAATGCCAATTAATATGCCAGGATTATGCCATTTAATATGCCAGGATAATGCCAATTAATATGCCAGGATTTCCTTTTTATTTTATGAGCTCTTACTAAACAAAAATATCTGTCTGTAATTGGGTGGCTTTCCCACTTACTAATTTCCAAGAAAACAAAAAAGGATTTGCATTAATCCCCAGTATGCTCTCGCCTTGCTGGCTTTTCTCTTCTCCCTGCAGTAGGCTGATTTACTTGAAAGACCTGCCTGCTAATAAACCAGCTACAGGTGAGTGTTAATTAGTTCACATCTCTGGAACTACTATAGCTAAATCAAAGTTGTGCTCAGTACACAGCAACTAGTGCTTTTTGAGCACTGGCCCACCCTGCTCTCCAAATGCTCCGCCCCACGGACCCATACCATGTTTTGCAGAGTACCAGCAATGTATTCTGCAAACTTAACCTCTCTCCCTGGGACATTCAACTGCAAAACTCTGGTTGCTGTGTAGCAAAGCAGGCCTGATATATCTCCCCTCAACCACCATTCCACATTTTCGCTCACTATATATATATATAAATATATATATATATATATATATATATATATATATATATATATATATATATATATATATATATATATAAAAACATGGCTCAGGTTTATTTAATATGTGTTTAACATATATGGCTGGTTTTATAATATTTATATAACAAATATTCTATAAAACCAGCTATATATATGTACTAGAGGGGATATACAGCGGCTTTTCTTAGATCTAAAGGAAGTGTGGCAAGCCGAAGCAACAGCCCTCCGCACCGATGTGGACGCTATGACAGCCAGGGTTGCTACCCTTGAGACAGAATTAATGGCTTTACATATCACTACTGTGGCAAACCTAGCCACTTTAGGTCATATTGCCGAACATTTAAAGGTTGTCTGAAATAGCTGTGTTAACCTGGTGTAAAAATTTATTTGTGTGTTTTAGAATAGAGAGCATGCATAGGCTCACAGCCGAAAGCAGCTAGCATGCATATGGTAGTTTCACAAAGTGTGCGCTCAGACCCCGGCTATCTACCGAACGGTCATTTATTGTAATCCCACGAATAATGTCAAAGATAAATATTTTATGTTAAAACCCGGTTCTGCTGTACGGAGGGATAATCCACTTAGCAGGATAGTCTAGTGGGAGTGCCCCTCCCGTACAGCAGTGGTGGGAGAAATGTCCTGTATTTTCAGTTTCCCATATAGTCCACTACTGTTTAGCTCCTGTAAGGGGATTAAGGAAACCCCTTGCATGGGGAATTGCATAAATGCTGGAGCTGTGAATAAACTAATCAGTTGACTCCCAGAACTGTGTTTCGTCCGGTTACTGGGGTTGGGATATTGCCTTACTTTACAGTGCATTACTTGGATTACCTTATTTGACCAGCGGAGATATTGGGATTTAATATTGCAGCTCCGCTACAACTACCCTGCAACACCAGGTAGCCGTGCTGGACCCCAAACAAAGACACACTAACCTGACTCTGAGAGGGATTACGGAGGAGGTAGGGCCCACCTCTCTCTGCTCCCATGTCCTGAAACTCTTTATGACCCTAAATCCTGATGTATTACAGCCAGAATGCCTGGTGAATGAGGTCTTTCGCATAAGAAAAGCACAACGTGCCCCCACAACAGCACCTGGAGGCGTGGTGGTCCAATTCAGCTCATCATCCGACAAAAGCTCCTTTATAAGAAAGGGCTTATTGAATTCGAGGGACCACAGATCCAGATATACGATGATTTGCCATCTGCGACTCTTATGGGGAGAAGGTCTATGCAGCCCCTGACCACACATCTACATAACATAGACATATTTTACTGCTGGGGTTTGCCCCAGACTCTGACTGTCACGAAGGACAATAAGATGTTATCCATTGCTAATATAGAAGATGCAGCTACACTCACTAACATGCAGGCCCACTCACTAACGTAGATGCTCCCACTCTCGGGTCACCCGTTATCCCTGCTATCTTTTTCTGCGCTGCTTCCTTTTCCTCCTCTACTGATCCCCTCTACTGATCCCTCTCCCACTTATTATATATTTTCTTCTCTTCCATCTCCAGGAACCTGTTGCATTACGTGTATTATTCCTAGTCACTGAGTACAGTTTGTTGGACATCTATATGTTTTATTTTCAGAAGAATATCACTGGACTTTGGTTTTAGTCTATGCCTCACACTGTAACCTGTTACCTATAGAAAGGTCATTTGAATGCTCTATGGAACAACGACACTATAATGTCCTTATCCCCCTTGCATAATTGCATAATTAATGCATAAATTACAGTATTTTTCCATTTGTGGCTCTGCACTTCCACAGTTCTATATGAAATTTCACATGTGTACAGTAGAGGGCACTATTTACTTAAATATGTCAAGTCGGTGAGAGGTTCAGAAGCAGACAGTTTTCACTTCATCTATGTTTTAGCTTTAGGAACCAGTTTCTTGTACTACTGTTTAACTTGTAACGAAGCAGCAGTTTTGCACAATTAGTTGTCTCATACTAACCTGAAGGTTCCCTTTCCTGAATACTTATATTGTGAACCTGATGCATTAGCCTAATACCTCTGCTAACACTGAGACTTGTTATATACCCCTAGGTGTTAATACATTTATATACCGTATTTTGCTCGAAATATAAGACGAGTCTTATATTCGAGGTCGTCTTATAATCTCAAAATGTCTCAAATCGAGGTCAGACTATAAGACACTCTAACAGCAGGTGGACATCCTCCCCTGCTGCGGCCCGGCACGAGCGCCGGGACTTCTATGATGAAGCCGGGACCTTCTGGCTTCATCATAAAAGTCCCGCCGGAAGTGCCGGACAGCAGCGGAGGATGTCTGCACTATTGTGCAGACATCCTCCGCTGCCTCCACTAGGCACCAGGGAGAATCGGGCAGCCGGGGGATGTCTGCACAATAGTGCAGACATCCTCCAAGCTGCCCGACACTGCCGTCTATTATGACGGACGTATTGTGCAGACATCCCCCGGCTGCCCCCACTAGCCACCAGGGAGCAATAAAAAAGGTGAGGGGGAGGGCAGAGAGACAATGGGAGGGAGGGGGGAAGATAAAGACAAGGGGAGGGAAGATAAAGACAAGGGGAGGGAGGGGGGGAGATAAAGACAAGGGGGGAGAGAGAAAAGTTTGGGGGGAGGGAGAGAGAGATAACAATGGGGGAGAGAGAGAGACAACATGGGGGGGGGAGAGGCAGCTTTGGCACATAAAAGGGAATAAAAAAAGAAATGCATTTGTTTAATTTAATCATTTTTATTGAATATTAAAAAACAATTTACATGTGAATATATACAAGTTAAACTTTTTTTCCTATAGGGTAGTCTTATATTCAGGCTTTTAGTTTTTTTCCTAAAGGAATATCCAAAGTTTGGGGGGTCGTCTTATAATCGAGCAAATACGGTATGTATATTAACAAAGAGTAGCAAAGGAGAAGACCACCAACATGATGGTGTAGGTGGATCTAGTAAACTAAATACATTTTAATAGGTGATGTCTTCGAAAAAGTAGAGAGAAGAGACTTGGATTGCCATATAACCCCACCATCTGCTCTGACAACGGAACACATAAACAGAAAAGTGACAATCAAACGATACTGACAAGACAAATAGTGTCCAACCAAGTGATAGATAATGTTGCTAAATAGCAGATATAGTAGGTGGATCACATAAGTGGATCACAAAATATGCAATATATATTAATTAAAAAGCTAAAACTCCCAGCCACTCTGCCAAAACATATTTACCCTGCACAATATAAATACAATAAATAGGATACGCTGTGACAAAAGCACTTGCCATTCACTGTTTTACAGGCGAGAGGACACAGAGTGGGGGGGGGGGGGGGAGAGAGACACAGACAGTGGAGGGGGGGGGGAGAGAGGCATAGATAGTGGAGGGGGGGGGAGAGAGGCATAGATAGTGGAGGAGGGGAGTGAGAGACAGACAGTGGAGGGGAAAAGAGAGAGACATACAGTGGAGGGGGAAAAGAGAGAGACTGACATGGGAGGATGGAGAGAGAAAAACATGGGAAGGGGGAGAGAGACTGACATGGGAAGGGGGAAAGAGTCAGACAGGGGGACACATTAAGTACTTTCTTTTATTTAAAAATAAACAAAACAATTATGTGTTGGCTTGTGTGTATGTGACTGTGTGTATGTTTCTGTCACTGGTTGTGTGAGACTCGGAGTGTGTGTGACTCTCTCTGTATGTGTGAGACTATGTGTGCGTGTGTTTGCATGATTTATGTGCCGTTGTCTGGCTCCTAGATTTTTTTACTGGCTCCTAAAAAACTAAATTAAGTTGGTCATGCCCTGCTCTACTGACATTTCATCATCCCAAGAATTGGGATTGATTTCATTGTGTTGCTGCAACTGTCGGCCAGTTAGCAAATTTACAATGCTATTAGATACTTACATTTCAATGTATACATTATTATAATTATTGAAATCATTGTTGTCCCAGGTTTGGTATAAGTAGGCGGGACAAGGGGCGGAGCCAAGCAGCGGCAAAATTAGGTTTCGCCTAGGGTAGCAAAAATCCTTGCACCTGCCCTGCCTGTAGCTTGCATTAAAATGCACAAAAACTTTAAACATGGGCTATTTATGAACTCAGGACAAATATATTTAGCTAAAAATACTAAATACTATACTAAAAACTATTTAGCAGTGTATTTTGTTCTCTTTCGTGGATGAGTACACTATTTTACAAATAAAAGTCAGAAACATCTTTTTTTTTATTTTTGCCATATTTTTTTTCTTTTTCTTTTTTTAATTATATGCTATTATCAAAATAATGGTATCAAAAGAAAGCTCTTCTTCTGAACTGGCTAGTGAACTGCATAAATCAGGCATTAATAGCTGATGTATTTAGACCAGGGGTCACCAACACGGTGCCCGGGGGCACCAGGTCGCCCCCAAGGACGACATGAGTCGCCCGCAGGATCAGGGGGCGATACTGGCGTCCCGGGCCCGGCGGGTCCCGGGGGCCCGGCGATCCCAGGTCACGCCAGGTAAATAAACAAGAGTTCCCCTCTAGCCGCGCGGCTTCAATAAAGTTTGTTTAAACTTTTTTTTAAAACAAACTTTATTGATCCGTGCGGCTGGAGGGGAGCGCACAACGCTTCCCTCACAGCCACGGACCTGCACCGGGAGACAGCAGCAAGGAGGTAAGTACTGACGGGGGAAGGGGGAAGGAGGGTGGGAAAATCCTGGCATATTGATGGGCAAAATCCTGGCATATTAATTAGTATTATCCTGGCATATTGGCATTATCCTGGCATATTAAATGGCATAATCCTGGCATATTAATTGTAATAATCCTGGCATATTGAGAGGCATGATCCTGGCATATTGGCATTATCCTGGCATATTAATTGGCATAATCCTGGCATATTAATTGGCATAATCCTGGCATATTGAGAGTCATAATCCTGGCATATTGGCATTATCCTGGCATATTGGCATTTTCCTGGCATATTAATTGGCATAATCGTGGCATATTAAATGTCAAAATCCTGGCATATTGAGGGGCAAAATCCTGGCATATTAAATGGCAAAATCCTGGCATATTGAGGGGCAAAATCCTGGCATATTAATTGGCAAAAGAATGGCATATTGAGGGGCAAAATACTGGTATATTAAATGGCATATTGAGGGGCAAAATCCTGGCATATTAAATGGCATATTGAGGGGAAAAATACTGGCATACTAAATGGGAAAAGAATGGCATATTGAGGGGCAAAATCCTGGCATATTAAATGGCAAAATACTGTCTGTGTAAGTGTATCCTGTGTCTAAGTGTGTAAAGGTGGCTGTGTGTGTATTTATGTGTGTGTGTAAGGGTAGCTGTGTGTGTATTTATGTGTGTGTGAGTGCGACAGTGTATGTAAGGGTGGCTGTGTGTGTATTTATGTATGTGTGTGAGTGTGACAGTGTGTCTAAGGGTGGCTGTCTGACAGTGTGTGTGTAAAGGTGGCTGTGTGTGTGACTGTGTATAAGGACTGTGTGACATCATGGGAACGGTAGTAAAAACTCATTCTGCTAGCCAGCAAAAAGTCTCCCACGTTGCATTTTTCCTATGAAATGTAGTGATGTAAGTGATCATCTAAAAATGTAACAATTACTGAGATTAACCCCTTGGCGACACAGGACGGACTAGGTCCGTCCTGTGTGCCGAGGCGTTAGTGACACAGGACGGACCTAGTCCGTCCTGTATCAAAACAAGCACTGAAAGCGGAGTTTTTCCGCTTTCAGTGCTCAAGCCGCATTGTAACGATGCTTCCGTGTGGAAGCATCGTACAATGCTTAAAAAAAATGCCCGTCGCCATTTCGATCGCTCCGGAGAGCGCTGCCCTTCTAAGGGCAAGAGCACAGGAGGCACTAAGTACCTGCTTCCTGTGCTCTCTGGCTGTCACACGATTGCCTCTTCACAGAGGCAATCAGTGACTGCCAGGCACACTGACAGGCAGTGGGGATGCTCTGCTGAACATCCCCACTGACTGGTCAGATCAATATTAACTCTATATTGATCTGACCAGTTATGATCTGCCTCCCTCTCCTCACATTTTTTTTAGTGAGGGAGAGACACAGATCAAAGTTCTAAAAGTAAGTAAAAGTTAAAAAAAAACAATAAATACACAACACACAAATAATAAAACAATAAAAAAAAATGTATTAAAGCAATTCCCTGCGTTTAACCCCTTCCCTGCCACTGATCTTGCATAAGCAGTGATCGTGCACATCAGCGCATTTTTTTTTGCTGTTTGTGCATTTTTTAGGGGTTAATTTTTCTTTGTACTGTAGTTTATTACAGTACTAAAAAGGCTCTTCTAAGAGTTATTAACCCCTTATTTGCCGTCGATCACTGCTTACGCAATGATATTGACGCCAAAGCAATTTTTATCTGTCTGCATATTTTTATTTTATTTTATTTTTTTACACATACCCGCTAGGGGATTACATGTAAAGTAAAAATATTTGAGATTTATTTTTTTAAGCTGCCTGAGCGCATAGCGATCAGTAACAGCGAATTAGTGGCAAAGGCGGTTTGGTTATTTCTCAATTAAGCTCACCATTCGCCCTGGTCAGATCAAAATTAGTCGGATCAATATTCACAAATATTGATCTGCCTCTCTCTCCTCACTTACATTTTTGTGACGGAAAGATACAGATCAGTATTAGTGATATAAAATAACATTTTATAAAATTGGCAGGTTTTATGAAAATCTTTCACTGTGTATTAACCCCTTCCCTGCCATTCATCACTGTGTAAGCAGTAATCTTGCACAGCAACAGTATGTTTTGCTGTCTGCACTGTTTTATGGATTAATTTCTTTGTACTGTAATGTATTACAGTACTAGATAGGCTCTTCTAAGAGCTATTAACCCCTTCTTTGCTCGAGATCACTGCTTACGCACTGATTCTGAGGCCGCGGACTCAGGGTTCGATTTTGACCCTATTCAGCTTTCTGATACATCATCTAGCGATGTATCGGTGGCTGCTGAGCCCTTGCCACAAGTAGCGATGGGGGTCTACCGATAAAAAAATATATGGTTTGGTGGGGGTAAATTACATTGGCTGGCTTCAAAGATATATCCCATAAAGGACACGGACGCAGGTTGACTACATGTCAAAATTCCAAGTTGGAATTTTGAGATGCGCATCTCACAAATGTTGCCTTCTAGCCAAAAACAAACCAACAAACCTATGCATGGGTGCTATCCCTGTACTCGGGAGATGTTGCTGAACACATATTGGGTTGTTGTTTGGCAGTGACATATACCAGAATCTGTAAGAAAACTTTTACAAAGGCTGGTGGTAGAATTAGTACCTATACAGTATTAAAATACCACCATTTGAAATAGCTTAGGATGTCTATTTTCCAAAAATATATGGTTGATGGGGTAAAATTCATTGGACGGCTTCAAAAATGTTCCAAATGGAACATGGGCGCAGGCTGACTACATGTCAAAATTCCAGGTTGGAATTGCGCACCCCCTAAATGTGGAATTTTAGACCCAATACAAACCAACAAACCTATGCATGGGGGGTATCCCTGTACTCAGGAGATGTTGCTGAACACATATTGAGGTGTTATTTGGAAATACCCCTTCACATTTTAAGGTAATGTTTACCTAATTTGCAATATATGTGAAAAATTAAAAAGAAAAAGATTTTTTGCTGCAAACTTTGGCATAGATTGGTGGTAAAATGGCTACATGAAATGTGTCAAAATACCCCAAGTTAAATGCCCTGAGTTGTCTAGTTTTCAAAAATATGTACATGTTGGGGGTCATTCATGGATTTAGTACAGAAATCAGTGTTACAATGTCACTATCGCTAATTTTGAAAGAAAGGATTTTAAAATAGCTTTGCACCACTTATAGTTCTGGCCCTGTAACATGAATAAAAAAGCACAAAAACATAAAAACATGGGCTATTTCTGAACTCAGGACATATATTAGAAACTTTTTAGCAGTGTTTTTTTGTTGTCTCTTGTACAGGAGTATACGATTTTTCAAATAAAAGTCATAAAAAAACTATTTTTTCAATTTTTTTGCCATATTTTATTATTTTTTTTTACATCAAATTATATGCTATTATCAAAATAA